>QLTV01003107.1:2616493-2638021 GCA_003457575.1 Thermophis baileyi | reverse complement strand
ATAATAATAATAATAATAATAATAATAATAATAATAATAATAATAAATCAAATAACCATTTCCACTGGTTTTAATCACAAACCGCAGCCATCTTATTCTATGTCACATACACTTCAGGTCTCCAATGTTTTATGTAAAATTACACTTTATAGGTTTTTTGCTTTTTTGCTTTATGTAAAGTTCCATTATAGAGACATGAACAATATGATTTATCCTGGTTTTACCAAGGATAGAACTGATCTGTATTTAACTTATCCTGATTGGGGGGGGGGATCTTTGTCATATAACAAAGATAGGAAATGAATGTGTTGTATTTTCTCAGAGCTGCAAATTATAATAGGCATCCAATTCTCGTTAAAGATAGAACAACCCAATAGATATTTATCTACCTACGTAGACTTAAAAAAAATCTTTCTCTTGCTCCACATCAAAAGAAGGCTAAGTCAATGAGAAAACATCACTTACCATGTTGTTAACATTTTTTAAGATATTTGTGAGGCCACTGATAACCAGAGAGAACTTATACTTGGAAATGTTGATGAGACATTCCTTGTTATGTTCCGTGCTGACTTTGGTGTGAGTATTCTGCTGGCTGGTTTTGATCGGAAGCTGCAATAAAAGGAAGTTTGGAAAGCTGTTATACAGAAGAAAATTTACAGTATAGTACAGTTTATTATGCAAGGATTAGAGGAGCCAGTTTGGCCTAATGGCTAAGGTCCTGTCCTAGAAACCAGGAGACTGAGAGTTCTAGTCCTGCCGTAGGCATGAAAGCCGGATGGGTGACTTTGGGCCAACCCATTTCACAGGGTTTTTCGTGGGGAAAACAGGAAAAGGAAGGAGTATTATGTAAGTTCACTGCCCTGAGTTACTTACAAAGTAATAAGGGCAGGATAAAAAATCAATTCAAATCAAATCAAATCAATAAATAAAATAAATGTATAATAGATCAACAATCAGCATTTTCTGATTGTCACCACCATTTTCATTTTCTTAAAATTTTGTAAAAATCAAAGCATCTCAGAAGAAGGCAGTAGTAATCACTTCCAGACTGGCCAGAAACAAAACAGACATGTCACATTGCACCAAAAATCAATCTCAACTTCAAGGACATTTTATTTTTTTAAAATTAACATGGTTTAACTTTTATTTAAATTATCACAGCTCTGAGCAAGCAAGTCCCAGGTCTCCCCTCCACCTTTGGAGTCCCACCAAGGACTGCTATACTGATTTCTCTTAAGAGTAAAGGCAATTCTAATGAATATTTGACCCCTTTGTCACAGCCAGACAACAGTTAAATTATTATCTAACATAGGGGCAGGGAGCCACTCCAGGGTTTACTTTAATAACCAATGACTTTTTTTTTTAAATGAAGAACCTTAATTTAAATATATCCAATATTTAACTCCCACCCGAAAATAAGCTTATTGAATTCAACAGGACTTTTAAACAAATATATATACAGTAGAAGTGGACAACCAACAAGTTCCATGTGCCTTATCAATTTCACAGGATTCTACTCTTTCCCACCTCTATTGATCATCTACATCAGGGGTTCCGAACCCCCGGTCTGTGGACCAGCCCCGGGCAAGGCAAGCCAGCAGCCAGTCCACGCAAACAGGCAAAGCCCCATCTGTGGGATGCAGGCAGCATGTGAAACCACGCCCCCTCCGGTCCATGGAAAAACTTCTCTCCGCAGAACCGATCCATGGTGCCCAAAAGATTGGGAGCCACTGATCTACATGAAGCTATTGGGTGACATAACCCATTAACATCAGGTTAGGTATGATTAGTATCTCTGCCCCAGGTCACTAAGGGATCCCATCTCAATGCTTTCCCAATGCCCGAAGATTTCGGTTCTGGGTGGGGGAAAATTGACTTCAGCTCAACCCTGAGAAGACTAAATAGCTATGGGATTTATAACTAGTATTTTTCCATCACTGACTCTGGATGGAGTAATACTCTCTCAGATAGAGTTGGTATGCAATCTAGGGTCCTCCTAGAGCCGTGATGGCGAACCTATGGCACGCGTGCCAGAGGTGGCACGCGGAGCCATATCTGCCGGCACGCGAGCCGTCAGCTCCAGTGCGCATGCACGCGCTGGCCAGCTGATTTTCAGCCTTCTGGAGGGCCGGGGGAAGCCGTTTTCGCCCTCCCCAGGCTTCAGGAAAGCCTCCGGAGCCTGGGGAGTGCGAAAAACAGGCCCAATGGGCCTACCGGACAAACTTCCGGTAGGCCCATTGGGCCCATTTTTCACCTTCCAGAGCCTCCAGAGGCTTTCCTGGAGCCTGGGGAGGGCGAAACTGGCCTCCCCCGGCCCCCCGGAGGAAATACCAAGCTTAGCTTGGAGGCCAGCAGTGCGGCACGCATGGGGGGGAGGAGTGTGTGGGGGGGTTGTGCACGCATGTGCATGTGGGGGGTGCTTTGCATTATGGGTGCCGGCACATGCACGCGCTATAGCATGCGCTCGCTCGCATTTTTGGCACCCAACAACAAAAAGGTTAGCCATCACTGTCCTAGAGTCACAGTGATAGTTACTGCCTATCCCAGATGAATGAGCAAGCTTCGGATCCTATCAGTGAAGAAGGTCACACAGTGGGTTCCAGGAAACATCATTCTCTATAGGTAGTCCTCAACTTACAACAGTTTGCTTAGTGACCGTTTGAAGCACTGAAAAAAGTGACATATGACCATTTTTCATACTTACGACCATTGCAGCATCCCCATGGTCATTTGATTTACATTTGGATGCTTGACAACTGACTCACATTCATGATGGCAACTGGTTCATAATTATGACCACTGCTGTGTCCCAAGGTCATGTGATCACCTTTTGCAACTTTCTGACAAGCAAAGTCAATGGGGAAGCCAGATTCACTTAAGAACATGTTACTAACTGAGCAACTACAGTGATTCACTTAACAAATGTGGCGAGAAAAAAGGGACAAAACTCACTTAATAACATTCTCACTTAGCAACATAAATTTTGGGCTCAATTTTGGTCATAAGTTGAGGACTGCCTGTATTGTGCTACCATTCTTGTTACCATCCTGCCCTCTCCCACCCCCACCCCCACCCCCCTCCCATGCTGGCCTTCCTGAAGACTGAGAAGATTTTGCTATTCCCAGGGTGGGGCCAGAGTGTTAATGGAATTCTGACTTGGATGAAGCTGTCCTTGGCATGTTGTTAATGTGATTCTTTATTGGTTTCAACCTAATTAAATGGATTGGGAAATTGATTTTGTTTTCTCTTCTTTGCTGCCTTCGATAGATGAGCTGTCATGTAAATATACTAAAAATAAAAGCTTCTAAGATACCAACGGGGAGTTGGCAGCTGTAGTCTAACACAGGGGTCTCCAACCTTGGCAACTTTTAAGACTTGTGGACTTCAACTCCCAGAACTCTTCTAAGTTCACAAGTCTTAAAGTTGCCAAGGTTGGAGACCCCTGGTCTAACACACCTGGAAACACCAAGTTGAAGAAAATCTGATCTCTTGTCTGCTGTGGGAGCAACCAATCATCATTAATGTTTTGAAAAAAATTTGCACTGGACTTACTGGATATGAAATTCTTATTCAATTGCAGCAAGATTACAGAAGGCTTTCAACCTTCTTGTGTCTGTTGAACATAAAACAATACAGGTAGTCCTTGACTTACGACCACAATTGAGCCCAAAATTTCTGTTGCTAAATGAGACATTTGTAAAATGAGTTTCCCCATTTTATGACCTTTCTTCCCACAGTTGTTAAGTAAATCACTGCAGTTGTCAAGTTAATAACACTGTTGTTAAGAGAATCTGGCTTCCCCATTGACTTTGCTTGTCAGAAGGTCCCAAAAGGGGATCACATGACCCCAGGACACTGCAACCGTCATAAATATGAGTCAGTTGCCAAGTGCCTGAATTTTGATTGCGTGACCAAGGGGATGCTGCAACAGTTGTAAGTGTGAAAAATGGTCATAAAATACTTTTTTCACTGCCATTGTAACTTCGAATGGTCACTAAATGGACTGTTGGAAGTCGAGGACTACATGTACTGAAACTGAATGTTAATTTTACTTACCCCATATCCCCTAGTGCAGTGATGGCGAACCTGTGGCACGCGGAGCCATATCAGAGGGCACGCGATATGTCAGCTCCAGCATGTGCTGGCCAGCTGATTTTCGGCTTGGGGAAGGCCGTTTTGCCCTCCTGAGGCTTCAGTGAAGCTTCCTGAAGCCCCAGAGTGCGAAAAACGGCCCAACGGGCACACCAGAAGTTCGGAAAAATGCACTTCCGGTTTGCCGTTGGGCCGTTTTTTGCACTCCGGAGGCTTCAGGGAAGCTTCCTGAAGCCCCGGAGTGCGAAAAACAGCCCAACAGGCAAACCGGAAGTCTGTTTTTCCGAACTTCCGGTTTGCCCGTTTGCCCATTTTTCACCATCCCAGGCTTCAGTGAGGCCTTTGCGCATGCGCGGGGGGGTGGGCATGCACAGGGGGCAGCGCGAGGGGGTGTTGTGTGCATGCGTGGGGGGGAGGGAATGGGTGTGGGCATGTGCGCGCGCGCACACACCCCCTTTTGGCATGCGAACCAAAAAAGGTTCGCCATCACTGCCCTAGTGGTATATTCACCATCTTATATGCAGAAAGGAATGGAAAACATACAACTCCTACATTCCTTTCCTGATTTTGTATTGGGAATAGTCATATATCTCCATAACTGTGTACTAGGAGTAAGGATGACAGTAAATGTTCTCTAAAAGATCTCCAGACGAGTGGTAGCCCCCTTGCCTGTTTTTAAGGAAAAATGTAAACCAATTTCGTTGTATACATGATGTACAATGACAATAAAGGCTATAATAATAATGCTAATGTTCAAAGAGTTCATGGATTCAGTGCAGGATGAGGATGGTGCTTTTAACATATTCCTGGGAAACTACCTGCTGACACAAAATCTGTTTTTCTCAAGTTCTGCTAGCTTGGAAAGATGCAGAAACTGCTTATGGCTGCTATCCCCAGGCCAACACATCCTTCTTCTACATCTCAAATCCTGTACCTACAAAGGTGAATCTGCTGGAAAATTCGAGATGCAGAGAAAAAGAGGGAATTTCAATCTAAAATTACCCAACCTCAAGGGTGATGAAGAGATGCCACTGAATCGCAGATGGCCCACAGGCCCCTGAAGCTTTGTGGCCCAATTCAGCACAGGTAGTCCTCGACTTACGACAATTGATCCCAAAATTTCTGTTGTTAAATGAGACATTTGTTAAGTGAGTTTTGCTCCATTTTACAACTTTTCTCACCACATTTCTTAAGTGAATCACTATAGTTGCTCAGTTAATAACATGGTTGTTAAGTGAATCTAGCTTCCCCATTGACTTTGCTTGTCAGAAGGTTGCAAAAGAGGATCACGTGACCCTGGGACACTGCAACCGTCATAAGTATGAAACAGTTGCCAAGCATCTGAATTTTGATCACAGGATCACGGGGATGCTGCAAAGGTCGTAACTTTGGAAAACGGTCAGAAGTCACATTTTTCAGTGCCGTTGTAACTTTGGTCACTAAACAAACTGTTGTAAGTCGAGGACTACCTGTATAAGAAATGAGCCCAGTAAGACCTTAAGCTTATATGGAAGCACTCCTGTCTTCCCTGTGATCATAACCATGAAGAGACTTTGCAAGGTTTTAACTTCAGTTTTTGCTTAGCTGAAACTTAGGTAAGCAAATTTTAAATTAGTTTGTTTGCTATAACCTCCCGTAAAACCAGAGCTTGAAAATTAAATGGAGGCTTAAACCAAAACTATAATTTAGTGCAAGAAAGCAAAAAATTGTGACCTTAATGACATAAACAGCCGATCTGCAACACCTTTGGGACTTCCAGAGCTCCAAAGAGTACACATAGCCAAATTTCAATTCCAGATTCTCTTTTACATTTTTACCATGGTTTAATACAAAGATTTAATACATTTTTTTTCCCCTGTTCTCTTGGGGAACAGGATGGCTCCAGAGCCCACATGGGCAGGAACAAATCTGCAATGTTTTTGGAAATTATTTTTGGGATGTTGGGATTGAATTCACTCAAAATAACTGCTTTTAACTTGCCAGAGACTTGGGACATCGATTTTGAGTATTGCATCAGTTAAATAAAAGCAAAACAGTTGCAAAAATGAGCAATTCACCATCAAATTTCAAGAGCACAATTTTGGAGAGTGCAAAATGTGGACTGAGTGCTACATGGACGCACAGGTTACTCAGGCCTGGTTTAGTGAATCAACTACATTTGGTTGGGTTTGCACAAACACATGCTACTAAAACAAAACAAACTTCATTTACCATAAAATCAGACTGCACTCTGTGCAGTAGTAGGTTCTAAATTAGTTTGCTACTGGTTTGTGCGCGCGCGCACACACACAACGCCGTGGGCGGAGCCTCCCGCCGCCGCCGCCGTTACCGGTTCTAAGAACCGGGCTGAACCGAGAGCAACCCACCACTGACTCTGTGGCATCTAAGCAAAGAGAGCAAAGGTTCATTGTTAGAACCTTTCATACCTGAAGTTTAACTCAAGCTATATTCATCATCTATCTTTCATATAAGAGATTGTAGAACTGTTCAGTTTTTAAAAATTCCAATCCTGTGATTCACGAAAGAATTCTCTATGAGCCTTGTGTGTCAAAATTCAAAGTTTGGAGAAGTCCGTGGTAGTAGAGATAAGATGTGTAATGATTCCACAGACCCAAGACACTAATCCTCTTCCATGAACACTAGTCACTTTGTTCCAAGCTACATCCACACATTCTTAAAAAAGGTCACAGACCAATCATTTCCCTTATGCGTCATGTACCAGTCAGTTGGTTATAAGTAACCATCAACTCTGTAATAAAATTCTTTTGAAAAGTCCACTTTGAGGAAGTTGGATTTTGGATTAAAGTCAACAGCTTTGGATCAGAGCAATATATGACCCATGCTTAACACACACACACACACACAAAACTATTTGACAGGAAATATGGATGCTTTTTAGCAGCAGGAACCTCGTGGCATTACTTTCCTCTCACTCCTTAACAAATATACTGAATATTCGAGTCTACACACAAGAACTCTGTGCCATTGAACACAGCAATTATGTCCAACTGTTAAGTCTCAGAAGCACAGGCAGTCCTCGACTTACAGCAGTTCATTTAGTAACTGTTCAAAGTTACAATGTCACTGAAAAAAGTGACATGACTATTTTTCACCCTTTAGAGCCATTTCAGCTTCCTCATAGTCACATGAACAAAATTCAGACGCTTGGCAATTGGCTCACACTTATGACAGCTGCAGTGTCCCGGGGTTATGTGATCCCCTTTTGCAACCTTCTAACAAGCAAAGTCAGTGGGGAAGGCAGATTCACTTAACAACCATGTTACTAACTTAACAAGTGCAGTGATTCACTTAACAACTGTGGCGAGAATGATTGTAAAATGGGGCAAAACTCACTTAACAAATGTCTTGCTTAGCAACATAAATTTTGGGCTCAATTTTGGTCATAAATTGAGGACTACCTGTATTGTGGCATAATTTTAGTTAGACAGTCAACGATCAACTCAACTAACACTCCGGTTTCACCGATATGCATATTTATATGGGCCAGGAGAAATTGTTTTCCTCTACCACCTATAAATTCTACTAGGAAATCTCAGGTTTTCTCCAAATCACCCACATACTATTTTATTAAACCACAACCATGCCAATCCAGCTACCTACAGGTAGTCCTCAACTTACGATCACAGTCAAGACCAGAATTTCCATTGCTAAGCAAGATGGTTGTTGTTAAGAGAGTCACATTCAATTTTACAACTTCTTTGCCACAGTTGTTAAGTGAATCCAGCTTCCCTCATTGACTTTGCTTGTTGGAAGCCAGCTGGGAATGTCACAAATGGCAAGCACGTGACTCCACAATGCTTCAATCGTCATAAATACATGCCAAATTTTGATCAAATGACTGTGGGGATGCTGCAACAGTCATAAATGTGAGAACTGGTTGTAAGTCACTTTTCTCAGTGACATTGTAACTCTGAATGGCTGCTAAACAAATAGTTGTAAGTCAAAAGACTACCTATAGTAAATTGCCATTTTTTGTAAATTAGCTAGCATATGTTCCTTATACCAAGACACACCTTTGTCCATCTGAACCAGATGACCGGCTCTAACCAAGCCTTCAAAAGTTCTGACAAATGTCCTTCTTCTTAATCATGGCTTTAGGGGGAAAAAAACATGAAAATGCCAGAGATTACACCTGGGGCCTGTTTGCCTGCAAGCCATAAGCACTATTGCGCCTCCACAGATATATATATATATTACAGATAAGACAGATGGGGCAAACTAATTGCATTCAGATAAAACTATCAGCCAGAATTTCAGAGAACCCTGCATAATTTCTTAAGCTGTGCTGCTCTCTACTCCTGCCTACCTCATTCTCTATTTTGTTTTCTTCATCAGGAGATGGTACACAAGAATTCTTGACCATCTTTTTTGCATGTCTCTCTCTTTGTGTGTACAACAAAATAAAACACAACAAAACAATAACATAACAGAGTCAGTTTGGTATAGTGGTTACTACAGGAGACTCTAAGTCCCACCTTAAGGATGAAAGCTGACTGGGTGACTCTGTGCCAATCACCAGGAGACTCTGAATGCTAGTCCCGCCTTAGGCATGAAAATTGGGCCAATCACCAGGAGACTCTGAATGCTAGTCCCGGCTTAGGCAAGAAAGTTGGTTGGGTGACTTTGGGCCAATCACCAGGAGACTCTGAATGCTAGTCCCGCCTTAGGCATGAAAACCGGCTGGGTGACTTTGGGCCAATCACCAGGAGACTCTGAATGCTAGTCCCGCCTTAGGCATGAAAACTGGCTGGGTGACTTTGGGCCAATCACCAGGAGGCTGTGAGTTCTACTCCTGCCTTAGGCATGAAAAACAGCTGGGTAACTTTCGGCCAGTCACACTATCTTAGCCCAACCAATTCATAAGGTTGTTTTGTGGGGAAAATAGGAGAAGGGAGGAATATTATGTATGTTCATCATCTTGAATTACTTATAAAGTAATAAAGATGAGATAAAAATATGAATAATACATATTTTGTTAAAACAAGATGCTCAGGTTCATTCACTTAACATGCTAACATACTGAACACCCTATAAACACATAAAATCACCTATTACACATGTTCCTACAAAAACTGAACATCTTGGTAAGTTTCACCCAAAACTCAGTCCCAGAAAAGGGGGGCTCTGGGGGAGAGTTACTTCTAGACCCAAGTATGTAAAATGTTTTTGATGAAATTCTGATTGGATTTCAGATCAACCAGCAGTGTTGGATCAACCAGCAGGTACCACATTTCAAAAACAGATGTGGGACCAGAATAAATGATACATTTGATTTCATTTATTTTTAACTGAACTACAATTAAATATAGCTGATATGGTTATGTTCTAGCAATATAGTTAATAATGTTCATAATATTCACTTTCTATCATATCAAAAACGGTAATTTGGTAAACACTTTGGAGATCACAGATAGCTTCATCTAAGGTTTCCAAGGACTAATGTAACTCTGGATGCTAAGAATGTGCCTTTTTATTAATTCTTCCTAGAAATGAAGTAGAAATGCTTTCTAAACTGCTATACCACATACATAGTCTACAAAATCCTGCCTGCTAAAATTAGGCTCAGAGAGGTAATTTTTACGTCACTTAGAAATGAGGGAGAAACATAACCCTAAATCAGGGGTGTCAAACTCGAGTCATCAAGGCGGTGTCACGTGACGTATGACTTTTTTCCCCTTCGCTAAACCGGGCGTGGGCGTGGCCAGCGCGAGACACATCTGGCCCGCGGGCCGTGAGTTTGACAGCCCTGCCCTAAATGGTTGAAGATCAGGTAAGCCAGAAAATTGGAATCTGGGAAACAAACAACCCCAATTATGTTGATCATTAGACAAGTTACAAATTCTGGCATTTTGCAACCCAACTTAGGAGCATAGATTTTACCTCTCAGAAAGACCAGCCTCCAAGTCTTTCTAGAATTCAGAAGACAGACATTGGACAAACCAGCCATTCCCTCTACTCAGTTAAAAGTCCTATTCTATTGAACTCTTCCTCTCCCTCAATGTTTTTTAGTTGTGCAATACAAAGTTTATTTAACTTTGAAAATTTGTACCTAGAACTGATATTTTTCATCTTTCCCATCCTTTTTTCCCTTTTGTGTTCTGTTGTTGTTTTTTTATAGTAAACCTATGAATAGGGAATGTCTTGTTCCAATTGACTGTACTTTCACACCGAACAGTGGCATAAAAATTCATTGAGCAAATAAGAGTGGCCTCTAAATAACTCTCATTGTTGTTACAAAACACAAGCAAATCTGATTTTTAATTTGGGGGAAGCAACAAGGAGGTACTTCCAAAGACAACCTCAATAGTCATAATCTACCACTGTACACAATGTACATTTCTTCACTAGAACATTTAGGGCAAAAGACTTTTTTTTTTTAAAGTCAATTTAAGCCTATGTTCCAAATGAGCAACAATTAAACCAATCTATTACAAACAAAGGCAGTAAAAACATCTTGCTCCCCAATCATTTCCCAGGGTCTGTAATTAAACAACTGAATCTATATCATCATTCAGAGAAGTTGTATTGTTTCTTCTTTCATATTCACAGGAACAATTCCCATTTTAACAATGTTGGGGTAAAAAGGTTGGATTGCTCAGTCACTAAGAGAATGGATTCACATAGTGTAATGTCATGTGAGAAAATAAGCTACTGTATATTATAAATCATGTATCATGGCTTGTTACCTGGGTAACAGGTAACTGACATATTAAACCATGACTTAGATTTAAAGTGTTACATTATTACACTTACAAAATACACCTATCTTATCCAGAGCAACGTTACATTTAATTTTGACTGCTGCAGATAGTTAAATAAATCATATCCTATTAATGTTCTATCTTGGCTGAATAATTTAAGTGTATCTAAAAGTTTCTCTGAATCCTGCCTTGGTGTCTGTCCTCCTCCTCCTCACCCAACATAAATATTAATTTTAATTTTTTTTACATTGACAAGGAAAATAGTTGATCCTCGAGACAGACCAAAAACATTTCAACTCAGATGAACAATTATAAGCCTATACATGCCGTATGGTACTCAGCATCCTCATTTAGGATATTGACTGCCTCCATTTTTAGAAAAGTCTGTGGGATCTTATTTAGGATAAATAAAATGTGCTCTCTATTTAAATACACACACACATATACAGACACACATATATAGTTTCTAAATTTGCTTGAGCATATGGCAGCAGTCTAATCTGTATCTGTGCATAAGCTCTATAGATCCACCCATTACAGCAAAATAAAAACTTTAGATAGTTCGTATTTTATTCTTCTTCATACAAGGAAACCCCACTGACATGGTACAAGAATGGACTTTAAACATATCCGCAATTATAACTTTATTCCTCAGAGAATTCCTGTATTCCATAAGAAAATAGTGGCAGCAAGGCCTTTCCCCATGTTATCTGTGGAGACTCCAAATTTGACCAACAACAGGATTACATGTTCTAAACCCACCAAATTTAAGACAGATGATTATATTTACTCTCTTAATACATTCCCGATAATCAGAGCTCAGAAGAATCTTCAACTCTTTATCCCAGTGCCACCATACCCAAAAGACGAATATAAGTGGTCCTCAACTTATGACCACAGTTGAGCCCAAAATTTGTTGCTAAGCAAGAGTTAAGTGAGTTTTGCCCCATTTTACAACCTTTCTTGCCACAGTTGTTAAGTGAATCATTGCAGTTATTAAGTTAGTAACACGGTTGTTAAGTGAATCTGGCTTCCCCATTGACTGTTTGTCAGAAGGTGATCAAATGATCCCTGGGGACACTGCAACCATAGTAAACATGAGTAAGTTGTCAAGGGTCTGAATTTTGCTCATGTGTCCATTGGGCTACTGCAATGATTGTAAGTGTGAAAAACGGTCATAAGTCACTTTTTTCAGTGCCGCTGTAACTTGAAACACACCTCAGCAAACTGTTGTTAAGTCAAGGACTGCCTGTACTCCTCTCATTGTACAGAGCAGGAGGAACTACCACCACCACCACAAAAGTAGGAGGAACTGTATTACATCCAGGTATTTTTCCATCTCACTCAAAAGAAATGTATCCAATGTTGTTTTGGCTTTCCCACACACAGACTCATTTTGAGAAACCCCTTTCTGTGGAAATCGGCAACCACCTATTCCAGACCATTTCAAAAGAAAATAGTTCAAGTGACATCAGGAGATTTAAAGTAACCAACATGCTTAAGGTTTTCAACAAAACTTTCCTCTCTAAAGTCTTCCTCATAGAGAGGAGCTGTAGAACATCACTCAGCTACCCACAGCCCATCTCAAAACTTCATGAAGAAAAAACTACCAAATCATTTGCTTTCTTCTATGTTACCGGTTCTCAACCTGTGGGTCGCGACCCCTTTGGGGGTCGAACGACCCTTTCACAGGGGTCGCCTAAGCGCGTGCTAGCCCACCACGCCCTTTGTCACCTCATCGCAGGCGGGGAGGGGGCGGGGAGGGGGTCACAGAATTAGGAAGGTTGAGAACCACTGTTCTATGTCATCCCAGGCATCCTTCAAGCAATAATGACAGCATGCTATTAACAAAAAAGAGAGGAGTGGGATTATCACTTTAGAAATTAAGACCCCCTTCAGTCCATGTTTTAATAGCCAGACTATAACTTTGTTGCTTGTATCTTATGATTTAAATTGTTTAATTAGTATCTTAGTATGATTTATGTTGATCGCTTATTTAGTATCCATGACTATCACTAAGTGTTGTATCTAATGTTTTATGATGAATGTATTTTTACAATGACTATGATAATGATCTATCACTATTGTTGTATGTACACTGAGAGCTTATGCACAGTGTGTGTCTAATCACACTTGGCTAATAAAGAATTCTAATTCTAATTCTCATGAAAGAATGGCATATTCCTATATAACTGAAACATATACAATATCTATTTCTCCCCACAGGAGATGACGAAACTATCACATACATAAAGTCATCACACAAGTTGGCTAATTTCATCCTAACTAGAAAAGAACCAAAAAAATATCTTTCAGCTCTTTTCTCCTCTATTCAAAACTTAATGGTTTTTTTGTCCTGTTGAAGTAAAATCCACCCATTTTAGTCATGCCATTACTGTATACAGAAGAACAGAGCTGGATGGGACCTTGGAGGTCTTCTAGTCCAACCCCCTGCTCGAGCAGGAAACCCTATACCATTTCATGGTTGTCCAATCTCTTCTTAAAAACCTCCAATGTTGGAGCATCCACAACTTCTGGAGGCAAGTCGTTCCACTAATTAATTGTTCTGTCAGAAAATTTCTCCTTAGTTCTAGGTTGGTTCTCTCCTTGCCTCAAAAAGACAGAAAACGAAATATGCCAAGCAGCCTTCCCCAAACTTGAGTGCAGCCATTCCTGTGCAATTTGGGTGCAGGGTGGGTACAGCTTTCCCTCAACCTGATGCCTCTGATCAACTGAATACTGGACGGGAGCAAGAGTACAGGTACTCCTCGACTTACAATTCATTTAGTGACTGTTCAAAGTTACAACAGCACTGAAGAAAGTGACTTATGACCATTTTTCACACATGACCGTTGCAGCATCCCCGTGGTCACATGATCAAAATTCAGATGCTCAGCAACTGGTTCATATTTATGACGGTTGCATTATCCATGTGATTTCCCCTTTTAAAACCTTCTGACAAGCAAAGACAATGGGGAAGCCAGATTCACTTAACAACCGTGTGACTAATTTAACAACTGCAGTGTTTCACTTAACAAATGTGGCAAGAAAGGGCGTAAAATGGGGCAAAACTCACTTAGCAAATGTCACTTAGCAACAAATTTTGAGCTCAGTCATAAGTCGAGGACTACCTGTATATTAGTGTGACAAACACAACCAAAGTAGCTTCCATTGGGCAGTCATTAGCTATGCAGGAAACCTCATTGTCCACTCAGCCCAGAATGGGCAACGTCTCACCAAAGTTTTGAGGTATAGATAGATCAACCATGTTTTGTTACCTGGTTTAATCCTCTAAACCAGTGTTTCCCAACCTTCGGCAACTTTAAACTGTGGATTTCAACTCCTGAAATTCCCCAGCTGAAGTTCACACAGCTTAAAATTGTTGTGATTGAGAAACGCTGCTCTAAACTGAAGCTGATACTTTCTACATACCCAAAGCAAATATACATTGGGCTCCTGAACTTGATCACTGGTCCTTAAAGTTCCTATATGTCTTCCTTGACATGTAGAAGCTTGCACTTCTCATGACCATTGTGTTATTGGTCACCATGGTCACGTGATCAAAATTCAGATGCTTGGCATTTATTTATGACCTTTGATGTGTCCCAGGGTCATGCAATCCCCTTTTGCGACCTTCTGACAAGCAAACTCAATAGGGAAGCCAGATTCACTTAACAACCGCTTTACTAATTCAACAACGGCAGTGATTCACTTCACAAGGGAGGCAAGAAAGGTCGTAAAAATAGGACAAAATTCACTAAACAAACGTCTCGCTCAGCAACAGAAATGTTGGACTCAATTGCGGTCACATGTTCGAGGATTACCCTGTCCTAGTTATTCTCCAACCAATCTGCAGAGCCCCAGCTTGGAAAATCCTGCTGGTCCATCCTAATAATAATCCCCATCAAAATTACATTTAAAGAGCCCTCTCTCTTTTACACCCTCCCTCCCTCCCTCCCAGGCGTGAAAGTCGGCCCCACTTTCCTCCCGTAAGAGCCCGCAAGAGGTGAAAGAACACACCCACACGGAAGCCTTCCCTCCCCGCCCAGGTCCTTCCTACCTCTCCCAAGCCAAGCCAAGGAGCCTGGTTGGGCTCGTCCTCACCAGAGCCGGCCTGCAAGCTATCCATCCTTCCGCCGCTTCCCATCCCAGGGAGCCGAGAGCACCGCTCCGGCTGCGAAAAGGAGGAAGGGCGGCGACCCCCGTTCCTCACACCCTCTTATCACCAAGCCCCACCCCACCCCAACTTCTTTCCTTCTCTCCCCTCCTCCAGAGAAGCCCATTTACCCTGCGGGCTCCTCCTCACACCCCAGGCCAGTTTACCTGCTCGTCGAAGCGGTTCACCACAGCCTGCACCCATTCCACCGGCTTGTGGGCCGCCATCTCCCGCCGCCCGCCAGGCCGAGGGGCAGACGGGGACAAGAAGGGTCCGGCGCCCCCTTCCCTTCGGCTCAGTGCAGCCGCCGAGCTCTCAGCTCCCCTCCTCCTCCTCCGCCTTCTCAGCCATCAAAGCCCACCGGCCACCATGACACCACACCGGAAGCGGGAAACCGAGTCCGCCCCCAACACCAGCACGGGCCGCCAGAGGGGAGAGACAAGTGGGAAGGGGTGGAGGTGGGGGGGAACGAAAAGAGCAAAGGCGCATGCGTGACGAGCTCGGCCAAAAAAAAAGGAGGGGGACGGGCAGACGCGAGGCCAGGCGCACGCGCGCCGGTGCACGGAGGCTAAGGAAACCCTCGGACAGCAACGCGCATGAGCGGGAGGGGAGGAGTGGCGCTTGCGCAACGTGCTAGGAAAAAGGCGGGGCCAGGTTCGAGGCATGCCCGCGGGTAGTACGGCATCAGCTCGCGAAAGCGTAAGAACTGCGCATCTGCAATAAACTAGGCGAGACCCGGAAGTGAAGGAAATGCGGAGAAAAAAGCCAATGAGCTGCGCGCGTCCCGGAGAAGGCGATGACAGCCACTGCACACGCGTTGACTCGCTCGTAGGCAGCCAGGTGTAGAAGTACTGCGCACGCGCAAAAGCAAAGAGGCGCTAACAATCCCGGGATTAAATTAGTTAACTCATATTTCAGCAGAAATGAAATGACATTTGGGGGGGGGGGTAGAAATTATTTATAATTTTATAATTTTTTTATAATTTTATAATTTTTTTAGAATTTATTTATTTTCGTCAGGCATGTATTAGATAACAGATATAAAAAAAACATGATTATGAATACATGAAATGGATACGAATAAAAGGGAACATTAGGACAGGGACGGTAGGCACGCTGGTTTGCTTATGCTTAAAGACCTCTTAGGAATGGGGTGATTATTTAAGCTGCTCTGAAGGTTCTAGGATAAATAAAAGATATATCAAATATAAAATGCATGTTCTGGTTATATCTTAATTAAACCAGCTCAAGGACAGAAAACGGAAGGTTTCTACATTTTTCTAAATATTTTCTCAGTTGAGTAAAAACAAGATAGATTTGGAATAATGGATTTTGCATTTTATTAGTGCCTTAAAAGAATGCAATAGCTTCCAAAACCTGGTTAACAGCAAAAAAAAAAAAAGATGATTCAAATGACCCACAGGTCATTAAGGCTGCTTTATCAAAACTATGGGCTACGTTACAATCAGTTGATTTAGAAGTAGACAAGGAACCTTGGAAACTTATGTAATGATAAAACTGGTTGTAGGCCTTTTGGTATTATATACTTCATTTGTAGGTTTTTGTTTTGTTTTTAAGAAATGGAATAGGAGGTAGCAGATACTCTATTGAGTACTGAAATCGCTTTGCACTGCATCCAAATCTCCATTGTTATATCAGATATTTTCCTCCTTCCTCATGTTCCGATTTGCTTACTACCCTGTTTCCCCCAAAATAAGACATCCCCTGATAATAAGCCCAATCGGGCTTTTGAGTGCATGGCAATAAGGCCAAGTGCTTATTTCAGGGTTCAAAAAAATATAAGACAGGGTCTTATTTTTGAGGAAACAAGGTATTTTACCTGCCCCAGTTCCCAAAAACTCAGAAGGTTGCATAATATAAAGATGGATGATGCAGGCGCTGCAGGTCACAAAAGGTTATACCTGTTGATGAAATTTATTAATTAGAAAAGATGCTGTGAGGCTCCTGATGTTTCGCTATCAGACTAATTTGGGTCTCCAACTATAGAATTATTTATTCTTTATTGGCCAAGTGTGATTGGACACACAAGGAATTTGTCTTTGGTGCATATGCTCTCAGTGTACATAAAAAGAAAAAATACATTTGTCAAGAATCATAAGGTACAACACTTAATGATAGTCATGGGGTACAAATAAGCAATCAAATCATACTAGGAAACAATCAGTATAAATTGTGAGAATACAAGCAACAAGTTACAGTCATACAGTCATAAGTGGGAGGAGACATATAACAAATATGTCTATGTAATTTTTTGAACACAACACTGAAGAGCTTTGTAACTGCCTTCTTCATATACGTATACATATTTCCTAATCTAGCCTACAACCCTGAAATTTCCTAATGGTTTCTCAGCCAAATGCTAGCCAGGCCCAACTCTGACTAGATTTTGAACTGTGAAGTTTCTCCCTGCCTTAGATGGAAGAGTATCCTAAAAACCAGGGGTGGGTTCCTCCCAGTTCGGACCGGTTTGCCTGAACCGGTAGCAACCCACTGGTGACGTCACGATGACGTCACCGAACCGGATCGGTCAGTGCCAGTCTGTGGGGGCCGCCATCTTTTTTTTTAATTTTTTTTAATTTTTTTCCTTCTGAGCATGCGCAGAACCCGACTTCCGGCACTATGCATGCAGTCGCCATCTTTTTTTCGGCTTTGTTTTTTTGGGAGGGGATTTTTTTGGGATTTTTTGTTACTGCGCATGCGTGCACGTGCGAAGTGTGCGCGCGCCCACGAGGGGCACCCACGTGGCGCGGGAGGGAGCGAACCGGCAGCAAGGTAAGTTGGAACCCACCCCTGCTAAAAGCCACACCATTTTATCCTACTTGTTTTATGCAGGAGATGGAAACTGTTCCGATTTACAACTACAAACAGAATTTTAAATTGAAACTGAACATTTATTTTAAAGTTCTTCCAAATGCCTAGTTTTTAAATTGGCAGTCATTCCAATTTCAAAACTTCAATTTCAATTTAGCAGCAAATTTCTGTAGTGACTTTGTCCACTAGAGGTCACCAAAACTTTTTTCACCCTGGAAATAATGAGGAAGAAGCCTGGAAAAAAATTGTCTTTTGTCCGTTTAAAAGTACTGGAATTCTGCATTTTTTAAGTTTCCTTCATGTTGTTCATCCTTCTGCTCTGAGGCAACCTGGTTGCTTAATGCAAATGTGTATCCCGTCTTTCTAAGCCATGAATTGCAACTGGGTTGTATTGTGGAAATCGTCATTAAAAAGAAATGTTAAATGTAAAGCTGAGAAGCAGACTAAAAGGAGAACTATTCTCCATGAAAATTTCCTTCCTTTCCATTTGTGGACTCATATGCAGAGATAAATAATAAAGAAATAAAAAAGAGCAAAAAAGACAAGATCCCATTACATTGAGGTAAAAAATCTAGATGACAAGCATATGCAATATTATTTTTGATCCTTGTTTTATACAATGTTTTGGCATACTTGTTTGAACTCAAAATGGCTGCCAACTTGGATCTTTTTAATCAGATGATTTAACCAATAAGAAATCTACATATGTCTCGAACTTTCTCCAATTGGCTGCTGGAAAACAATCTGGAGAATACTATGAATAGCCAAGAAAACAAATTGATTATCAAACAAATCAACCTGGACATCTTACTTGAGGCATAAATAATTAAGCTCATATTTTGAATTCATTACAGACAATCCTCAACTTGCAACCACAATTGAGCCCAAAATTTCTGTTGCTAAGTGAGACATTTGTTAGGTGAGTTTTACCACATTTTACAACTTTCCTTGCCACAGTTGTTAAGTAAATTACTGCAGTTGTCAAGTTAGTAACATGGTTGGTTGTTAAGTGAATCTGGCTTCCCCATTGACTTTGCTTGATCCCAGAACACTGCAACCACCATAAATATGAGTAGGTTGCCAAGCATCTGAATTTTGATCACATGACCATGGGGATTCTGTAATAGTCATAAG
Source organism: Thermophis baileyi (assembly GCA_003457575.1). Classification (NCBI taxonomy): domain Eukaryota; kingdom Metazoa; phylum Chordata; class Lepidosauria; order Squamata; family Dipsadidae; genus Thermophis; species Thermophis baileyi. The sequence goes on along the minus strand of QLTV01003107.1, from coordinate 2,619,085 downwards.
TATGAAAAATGTCATAAGTCGCTTTTTTCCGTGCAGTTGTAACTTTGAACAGTCACTAAATAAACTATGGTAAGTCGAGGACTTTTCTTTCTGGGAAAACTGAAAGGAAAGAGAATGGGAGAACGAGAAGCAGTAAAGTGGACTGACTCATACAAGAGAATATTTGTAGCTCAAGGTTGAAATGAGGCCTTGGTGTTCTCTGAGCTTAGTGGTTTTCTTGCAGATATTTCATTACCAAATTAGGTAACATCATCACTGCACCCAGTTAGGAGACCTGAAGGACCAGAGTCACCAGACACAGGACAGATCATCCTGGAGAACGTCTGTCTACATCTCAACCTTGGCAACTTTAAGATGTTTAACATTTCAAATCATGGTATTACCTATTCTGTATTTCAACATTGATGCTACAGCTCACGTTCTGCAAAGGAAGTATAACTGCACAGACGTTTCTGTTCTTATCATTATTTCTACTTTGAATCAAATGTAGTACAGTATAGTATGATGTCACGTAAAATAATGTAATGTAATCTAAAGAGCTACCTGATGTACTAGTGGTTTGGGGCACCAACCTAGAAAACAGAAGACTTAGGCATGAAAGCAGCTAGGTGACTTTGGCAGGTCACTCTCTCTTAGGCCTGTAGGAAGTTAGCACCCACCCCTCTCCTAGAAAAATGAAATATCCTAGGAAAAATTAAAAAGGCAGAATATTATATAGAATATCCCTGGAAACATGTTTTTAGGCAGAAAATAGACTCACTCCTAGTAGCCCCCACCTTTGTCAATGGACCATTAAGACCAGAGCAAACTCACTCATCCCTCCCACCTTTGTCAATGGGCAGTCTATTCTACATAACAAAGATAGGATTAGCCCTCTGCCCATCTCACCACATGGCACCTGGGAAGATTGCATCGCTCAACCAAGCCTGAGACTCAGGACAGCCTACAGAGTTGCCCCTGCATGGCCCCATGGGAGTCTGACAGCCAATCAGAGTGCATTTCTTGCACAGGAACAGGAAACTCTTAAGGTGGGGCCCAACCGAGAGCATAAAACCGGGGCACTCTCAGCATCTCAGCCCTTTTCTCTTCACCCAACATCTGGAAGCATGTGATCCACCTTTTCTGTTCAGGAGCTCGTGCCATGTGTACCATTAAACCTTCTTTCCAAGCAACTTCCATGAATCCAGTGTCTTTTTCCCCACTTGGAACTGAACCCAGAAGGATATTCCTTACAACAGGCCTTCAGAAAAAGGATAGGGCAAATCACTTCTGAAATTTTACTAATAAAATTGCAGGGCTCCACGTAATCCTCAACAGTCCAGACTTACTAAAAGCCCCCCTCCCTCAAATATATAAGCCTCCCTCCCAGGGGTGAAATGCAGCAGGTTCTGACAGGTTCTGGAGAACCGGTAGCGGAAATTTTGAGTAGTTCGGAGAACCGGCAAATACCACCTCTGGCTGGCCCCAGAGTGGGGAGGGAATGGGGATTTTGCAATATCCTTCCCCCAGGAGTGGGGAGGGAATGGGGATTTTGCAGTATCCTTCCCCTGCCATGCCCACCAAGCCACGCCCACCAAGCCATGCCACGCCCACCAAGTCACGCCCACAGAACCGGTAGTAAAAAAAATTGGATTTCACCACTGCTCCCTCCCTCAAATATATTGTAACCTGGGAGTACAAGGTTTGTTAGGATTAAGATAGGAAAACATTTGTATATGTGTCAATGTGGATCCTATATAGCTACAACTATTCATTTAGTGACCAAAGTTACAATGGCACTGACAAAAGTGACTTATGACCATTTTCACATTTACAACTGTTGGTCAGGTGATCACAATTTGGGTGCTTGGCAAGTGTCTTGGGGTCATGTGATCCCCTTTTGAGAACTTCTGACAAGCAAAGTCAATGGGGAAGCCAGATTCGATTAGCAACCGTGTTGTTAACTTAATAACTGCAGTGATTCACTTAACGAGTGTGGCAACAAGTTCATAAAATGAGGCACAGTTCACTTAACTTGCTTAGCAATGGAAATTTTGTGCTCAATTGTGACCATAAGTTCAGGACTACCTGTACATTCAGCATGATGCAAAATTCAGGTATAGGCTAAGAACAATTACAGGAAGGAAAGAATTTGGAAACCAGACAGGTTGTGTGATTAAGAATCTTGTTGTTAGATAGTGGGTAGAGATGACAGGAGACAGACTTCCAAAGCAGCTCTTTATTTCAGCTCTTGTATCAGTAACCAGCAAAGAGCAGTCTGACAGCTTGCCCTTTTATAGGGAGCTGTCAGACAGACCAGACAATAGCGTTCGAGCTTTTTCCCGCTCAAACGCTGGACCTGGTTGGAACCATGCAACACAGATTAAACAGCTAGAACATAAGGGAGCTGTCAGACAGACCAGCCAATAGCGTTTGAGCTTTTTCCCGCTCAAACGCTGGACCTGGTTGGAACCATGCAACATAGTTTAAACAGTTAGAACATAACACCCCTCCCCTCCTGGATGGAGCTGTCCAGCATACGTAATCACGCAGGTAGGCGGGGCGTTTTGGAGCACTACTAGACCTGCGCAATACAGATGGTGGTGAGGCAGC
>QLTV01003107.1:2563540-2596443 GCA_003457575.1 Thermophis baileyi | reverse complement strand
TAGTCACAGTTCTCCTGGCCCAAGCCCTCGTCGCCACTGTTAGATAGTGGGTAGAGATGACAGGAGACAGACTTCCAAAGCAGCTCTTTATTTCAGCTCTTGTATCAGTAACCAGCAAAGAGCAGTCTGACAGCTTGCCCTTTTATAGGGAGCTGTCAGACAGACCAGCCAATAGCGTTTGAGCTTTTTCCCGCTCAAACGCTGGACCTGGTTGGAACCATGCAACATAGTTCAAACAGTTAGAAGATAACAAGTAGTACCTCAGTACTCATCATTAATTTGTTCCGGGANTAGTCACAGTTCTCCTGGCCCAAGCCCTCGTCGCCACTGTTAGATAGTGGGTAGAGATGACAGGAGACAGACTTCCAAAGCAGCTCTTTATTTCAGCTCTTGTATCAGTAACCAGCAAAGAGCAGTCTGACAGCTTGCCCTTTTATAGGGAGCTGTCAGACAGACCAGCCAATAGCGTTTGAGCTTTTTCCCGCTCAAACGCTGGACCTGGTTGGAACCATGCAACATAGTTCAAACAGTTAGAACATAACAAGTAGTACCTCAGTACTCATCATTAATTGGTTCCGGGAGGTGCGATAAGTACCAAAAACGATGAGTATCAAACAATTTTTTCCGATAAGGAATAATGTAGTGAGTCACAAGGCAGCCAACATCGAAAAGTTCTAGCTTGTGCATTGAGTACCAAACAAACAATGAGTATCGGGACAAAATGTTTCCATCAAAATGAATTGAGTACCAAATTCAATGAGTTTCAAAGCAGTTGAGTACCAAGATACCACTGTATTTGTAGTTCAGGTTGAACCCGGAGTTTTTGGTACTCCGATCTTAGTTGTTTGCCCTGGTGCAATGATTAAAGTGCAGTGTTGCAGGCAAACTCTGCCCACAGCCTGGAGTTCGATCCTGACGGGGCTCAAGGTTGACTCGGTCTTTCATCCTTCTGAGGTCGGTAAAACGAGGGCCCAGATTGTTGGGGGCCATATGATGACATTTGTAAACTGCCCAGAGAGTGTTGTAAAGAATTGGATGTAAGTTTAAATGCTATCGCTATCGCTTACAAATGTTTCATGACCCAAGTAGGTAACATCATCAGTGCCATTGATGGTGCACTGATCATTACGATTGAGCCAAGCAGCCAAACTCAGAGAGCACCCAGGACTCCACATTTCTATAATATCATCTAACACCCCAGCTAACTTCTTTCTTTTCTTTTTCTGAGCAAGTGAACACATTTCAAAATTCTGCTTTTGTTTTGTACAATGCCAGGACCCTCTGTATGGGGTTATGATGGTAGGATATATCTTTTTGTTTTATAGGATGCCAGGTTTTGCTTTTTTTCATTAAAAGTCCAGGTAGTCCTCAACTTACAACCATTCGTTTAATGACCATTCAAAGTTAAACAACACTGAAAAAAATGACTTAAAACCAACCCCTTGCATCTATGACTGTTGCAGCGTCCCCATGGGTCACGTGGTCAAAATTTGGGCACTTGGCAACCGGCATATATTTACAGTGGTTGCAGCATCCTGGGCAGTGGTGAAATCCAAATTTTTTTACTACCGGTTCTGTGGGCGTGGCTTGGTGGGCGTGGCGTGGCTTGGTGGGCGTGGCAGGGGAAGGATACTGCAAAATCTCCATTCCCATCCCACTCCAGGGGAAGGATACTGTAAAATCTCCATTCCCACCCCACTCCAGGGGAAGGATCTTGCAAAATCTCCATTCCCACCCCACTCTGGGGCCAGCCAGAGGTGGTATTTGCCGGTTCTCTGAACTACTCAAACTTTCCGCTACCGGTTCTCCAGAACCTGTCAGCACCGGCTGGATTTCACCCCTGATCCTGGGGTCACGTGATTGCCATTTATGACTTTCCCTGCCAGCTTCCAACAAGCAAAATCAGTGGGGAAATGCAAGGATTCACTTAACAACTGGGCAGAAAAGGATGTAAAACTGGGTGCAACCCACTTAACAACCATCTTGGTTAGCAACAAAACTTCAGCTTCCAATTGTGGTCTTAAGTTAAGGACTATCTGTACCTTAAAACTATGAAGTACCAAAGACGGCATTTGTCAGCATATAGTATTACCAACACAGATATTGAGATCATTTTCAACATTTCTGTATGCGTTTGTCTATTAGTGGGAGATCCAATGGGGAAGGTGCTCAGCTAAAAGGATGGAGACCCAGATTCTAGTTTTTTTTCCTTTGGTACAGAAGGTCTTTGGGTGATCTTGCTCCAGTTCCTCTTTCTCAAGCAACTGAAAAACAAACTCCTTGTTGAATTTTGATGTCTTCCCCATGTGAATTATGCAAGCAGAATGCAAACATGTAGGTGTTGCAACTAAGTGGGACAAAAGAACAATTAATCAGTAGAATGTCTTACCTCTAGAAGTTGTAAATACATCACTGGAGGTTTTCAAGAAGAGACTGGACAGCCATTTGTCCCGAATGGAATAAGGTCTCCTGCTTGAGCAGAGGGTTGGACTAGAAGACCTCCAAGGTCCCATCCAACCCTACTGTTCTATGTTCTATGTTCAAAGAACAACCATCTCCCTCACGTCCTCAGATACAAGTAGTCCTCGACTTACAATAGTTTGTTTAGTGACAATTCAAAGCCAACAGCACTGAAAAATGTGACTTATGACCATTTTTCACACTTACGACCGTTGCAGCATCCCCATGGTCAGGTGATCAAAATTCAGATGCTTGCTAACTGACTCATATTTATGACGGTTACAGTGTCCCCTGGAACATGTGATCATATTTGCGATCTTCTGACAAGCAAAGTCAATGAGGAAGCCAGATTCACTTAACAACCGTGTTACTAATTTAACAACTGCAGTGATTCACTTAACAACTGTGGCAAGGAAGGTCATAAAATGGGGCAAAACTCACTTAACAAATGTCTCACTTAGCAACATAAATTTTGGGCTCAATTATGGTTGTAAGTCAGTGACTACTTGTATATGTTCCAACATCTGAGCATGAAATATTGAATTGTAGGTATTATCAAGCACTTTTATGCAGCTTATTCTTCCATAGTTTGTTTTGTCTTGTCTGCATTTTACTCTGATTTTGGATTACTCTTTTTAGGTAAAGTCACTAACATGCGAAATATAAAAAAAGAGGCAGCATGGTTATTTTGAATGATGTCAGCTCTCTTTGCAATATGTTATTAAGAAAATCTACCTTCCTCCTTCCAATACAAAGGAGAAATCATTATTATCTTGAGATTGCCACAGTTTCCAAGGACAATTAACTATTCCTTTGTATTTATTAGTTATTTGATTTCCATAGCCACCGATTTTAGCAAATTACTTTTAACAAGCAATTCCAGGCCTTACAATTCCAGCATTACAATGATATATGGCTAAGGGATATCGCAGCCACATAGACTTCTAACTTTTTTTTTATGTTAATTTGTATACAAGTGCTTAACTCTTAGCCTAAATAATCTTGTGTTTTATCCCAGTTTTCTTATAGCAGATAATAGGCCTATTACAGGGAAGAAGAATATAGAATAACAGAATAATACCGGTAGAGTTGGAAGGAACCTTGGAGGTCTTCCAGTCCAACCCCCTGCTCAAGCAGGAAATCCTATACCATTCTGGACAAATGGTTGTCCGGGCTACTTGAAAACCTCCAGTGACGGAGACTTCTGTATATAAACCATTCCACTGATTATTCCGACTGTCAGGAAATTCCTCCTAATTTCCAGGTTGGATCTCTGTCTAACCAGCTTCCACTCATTGCTTCTTGTCCTTCCTTCAGGTGTTTTGGAGAATTGGTCGACCCCCTCTTCTTTGTGGCAGCCCCTCAAATATTGGATGGCTGCTATCATGTCATTTCTCATGGTTCTCTTTGTTAGACAAGACATACCCAGTTCCTGCAACTGTTTATCGTATGTTTTAGCCTCTGGTCCCCTAATCATTTAAATAATTTTTAGAAACCCCAGGATTCACAAAAAAAGGGAACATTTGGTTCCTCCTCTTCCAATGCATACCAAACAAAACAAAGGGGTGAGTACACACATACACACATACTATGTACCTGCACAGAATGAGGAAGTTGCAAATTGTATGAATTGCCAGGAAAAAATGTGATTGGGTACAATGGGTTTGCTTAACTACCTCAACGTTCACATAATTGCAAAAAAAGGTAAACTCGGGTGTGGTCCCATGGTGAGCTGCTTAACAACCGCCATGACTTGCGACCATAATTTCGAACTCATTTACAGTCGTAAGTCGAGGACTACCTGTATTCAATTCCTTAGTGCCTCTTCACAGGACTTCTTGTGTACAGATTCCAACTGTACTGCTTTCAAACTGTTCCTTCATAGTAGCCAGGGGTGGGCTGCTGGGGGTTCACAGCGGTTCGGGAGAACCTCTAGCTAAGATTCTGTGCAGTTCAGAGAACCCCCAAATCCCACTCCTGGCTGGCCCCGGCCATCCTGCCCCGCCCCTCCCAGGAGTCCCCACGCGGCCCGTTTTGGATGCAGATAAGTGCAGGGCGCGTGTGGAAGCTCGGGGAGGGCGAAAAACGGGCCTACCGGAAGTTTGGGAAGGCCGGAAACAGGCCCGTTTCCAGCTTCCAGAGGGCCTCTGGAGCCTGGGGAGGCTGTTTTCGTCCTCCCAGAGGCTCAAGGAAAGCCCCCCCTCCATGGTGCAGGAGGCTGACTAGGCCACGCCCACCATGGCCACGCCCACCCAGCCACCGGACAGACCTCTTGCTAAAAATTTTGAAGCCCACCCCTGATAGTAGTTTTTTACAAAAGAGATATCATAGATTAATCAGCCAAAGGTCACTGCAGATAAAGTTTAATCCATGTGTTTGGGAGACAAACATAGTTATCTGCTAAAGCAGCCTGTGAAATACAAACAAATATAAAGGATTTTTTTTTTTTAACCAGCTGTTTATTACCGCCGCACAGCATTTCACACTTCTTGGCAGGGCTGCTATAAAAAGCCTTGGGAACTTGCAAATTTATGTAATCTTGAGCGAAAAGGGAATTAAAACAAAAGACTCACTTTAAAAATATCTATTGAAAGTCCTTGGAACACAGTTGCTAAATTCTGGGTAAAACTGCAAAAGACAGCTGATCGATTTGCTTATCGCTGTTTCAGAATGAACCTCAGAACTGAAAAACATTTTAGCTTTCCAATTAAAATAAATCTGCTAGTACAATTTTTCAAATTTTAGACTGCATTTCCCCCCCAGAGAGTCTCATTCTTCTTTGCCCGCTAATGTCAGATTAAAAAAACAGAACTCTCAAAAGTTCACTGGAAGTCTCAAATCCAGGGGGGGAAAAGATATGAACATTTTACAATCTCCCATCTTTCCTACTGTTAATAAATTACCAGCTACAATTCTAGATCCAGGGCAAAGAGCTTGCAAACTGGGGGTTGAGGGTGGATGGAAAAACTGGCTGGGAACAAATCCAGTGATTTTCCATTCTGCCCATATTATTTGGAAAGAGGAGAATAGATACTTTAGCTGGGGGGCGGGTAGCATTTGACCTCAATAGTCAAACCAAGGAGGCATTTGCATTTTAACCCAATCACAAAAATGTTAGTGCTTTGCAGATGTAAATATTTTGTAACTGATATGTCGACCTGCTGATTAATATCTTCTGAATACTATAATTTGCAAACATGAATGGACACGTGTGATCTTTCTAGCATTAGAAACATTTTTAATAGGATTATTTTGCTTTCCATTTTAAAAATTTAACTTCAGTCTCCCTCTGAAAGAAACGACTCGTCTTGGGCTGCTTCTGCTGTTGAAACAATTTCCTAGAAAAACTTGGTTTCCCTTATAGAAATGGAGAGATCCTGCATTGGTACAGGTAGTCTCAACTTACAACCACAACTGGAATCAGAATTTCTGTCGCTAAGTGATGTGGTCATAAGTCAATTGAGCCTGATTTTACAATTTTTTTTGCCATCACCATTAAGAGTCCCTTGGGAGTTGGGCGGCATACAAATTTAATAAATAAAATAAATAATAAATAAAATAAAGCAAACCACCGTGGTCATTCAGTGAATCACATGGTTGTTATGCGAATATATCTTCCCCATTGACACTGCATGTCAGAAGCATTCTGGGAAGGTTGCAAATGGCAACCTTTTGACTCCAGCACATTGCAACTGTCACAAATACATGCCAGTTGCCAAGTGCCTGAATTTTGATCATGTGGCAATAGGGAACACTGTGACCGGTACTGAAAATATCACACGGGTAGTAAATGATGCCAGATACATGGCACACCTGACACTACTTCTCAATGAGCTGCATTAGTTACCAAAGTACCATTGATTAGAGCTCTGGTGGTACTATGGTTAAAGAGCAGTATTGCAGTCAAGCCCTGCCCTCAGCCTGGAGTTCGATCCTGACTGGCTCAAGGTTGACTCAGCCTTCCATCCTTCCAATGTTGATAAAATGAAGACCCAGATTGTTAGGGGCAATATGCAAATAATTCTTCTACTATAATTCAAGGTTGACTCAGCCTTCCATCCTTCCAAGGTGGGTAAAATGAGGACCCAAATTGTTGGGGGCAATATGCTGACTCTGTAAAACCGCTTAGAGAGTGCTGTAAAGCACTGTAACGCGGTATATAAGTCTAAGTGCTATTGCTATTGCTACAATGTAAACTGCCCAGATAGTGTTCTGGGGCAGTATATAAACCTAAATGCTATTGCTATTGCTATGCTATTGCCACCAGTGTGTTTCCGGGTGCAATTCAAGATCCTAGTGGTTAGCATACAGTATTGCAGGCTAATTCTGCCGACTGCCAGAAGTTCCATTCTCACCGGCTCAAGGTTGACTCAGCCTTCCATCCTTCTGAGCAGAGGTGGGTTCCTACTGGTTCGGACCGGTTCTATAGAACCGTTAGTAACTTGGCGGTCTGGTTTGCTGGAACCAATAGCGACCCAGGCCTGCCACGCCCCCAAGCCGGTTCTCTCGGCAGCGCCATAGGCGCCATCTTGTTTTTTGCTTCTGCGCATGCGCAGAAGCTTTTTTTTAGTACTGTGCATGCGCGCGCACGGCGCATCCCTGAGCGAACCGGCAGTAGCAGAATCCGGAACCCACCCCTGCTTCTGAGGTCAGTAAAATGAGGACCCAGACTGTTGGGGGCAACACTGTGAAACAGTATATAAATCTAAGTGCTATTGCTATTGCTGGTACGATAGTTACCTTTAAAGCTCTACATGGCTTGGGACTGGAGTATCTGAGGAATTGCCTTTTCCCAAGAGTTTCTATCCATTCAACCAGGTAAAGCAGAATGGGGAAGCCGCAGATCCCAGCAGCCAAAGAGTCTTCTGGCAGTGACCAGAAAACGAGCTTTTTCTGCAGTGGCCTCTGCTCTATGGAACATGCTCCCTTCGGATATCAGAATGGCTCCAACCCTGTTAGCCCTAAAAACCTGTTTTTTCCCCCCTTGCCTGAGGTACTGAATGTATTAAGGACCTGTTTCTTAACTATATTGCTAACTGGCCAAGGTTCTTGCTCCTAGGCATATTTAAAATAGCAATAGCACTTAGACTTGTATACCGCTTTACAGTGCTTTACAGCCCTCTCTAAGCGGTTTACAGAGTCAGCATATGGCCCCCAACAATCTGGGTCCTCATTTTACTCACTTCGGAAGGATGGAAGGCTGAGTCAACCTTGAGCCTGGTGAGATTTGAACTGCCAAATTGCAGCCAGCCAGCAGTCAGCAGAAGTAGCCTGCAGTACTGCGCCACCAAATGTTTTTAATATTTTTAATTGTAATAATTTTTTTTATGTTTGAAGTTGTAAGCCACCCCAGAGACATTGACTGCAATGGGCAGCTACAGGAAATAAATAAATAAGTAAATAAATAAATAAATATAGAAAACCATTCCTCAACTGCAAAAATATGGATTACCATCAGATGGCAGCAAAAAGACACAGAAAGCCTCAACCTTAGCAGTGACTCAGAGTTTTGCAGCCCAGATATAGCAGCCTGAGATACTTTATAGGCAGTCCTTAATTTATGACTATAATTGGGACTGGATTGTCCATCACTAAGCAATGCAGTTGTTAAATGAGTTGGACCTAATTTTATGACCTTTTTTTGCTGTGAACATTAAACAAATCAAAACGGTCATTAAGCAAATCTGGTTTGCCCCACTAACTTTATTGGAAAGCCGCTGGGAAGGTCACAAATGTTGATTAAGTGACCTTGGGACTCTGGAACCATCATAAATACAAGCTGGTTTCTAAGCACTCAAATTTTAACTGGTCATAAGTCACTTTTTTCAGCACCATTGCAACTTCAAGCGGTCGTATGTTGAGGCCTACCAATGGGTGAAGGAGAAAAAGTTCAGGCAAGACAGAATCGCGGGATAAGGAAATTCTAACACTGCTTGTGGATTTAAGCCAAGCTGCAGATCTCTAGTTATTATAACATTCCAGACCAGGCAGTATAGGTATTACAATTATTCCATGCGAGTCATGGGACTCATCCTTGCTCCAAAATCATCCTCCAGGATGCCCTGATTTTCCCAGGCTGCAAGCTTCTGTTTCTGTGAATCCTCCAACAAATTTTCTCAGCCTCCATCAAAACAAACAGAAATTCATTAACCATTAACAGGTTTAGGCTATAGATTCAAAATACTGAGGGAGGGAGGGAAGGAAGGAAGGAAGGAAGGAAGGAAGGAAGGAAGGAAGGAAGGAAGGAAGGAAGGAAGGAAGGAAGGAAGGAAGGAAGGACTGCAGTTGTGGCTTATGCTGACATACCCTTGCTTCCTATTTCTTTAATTTTCTCTCCTTTGTTGCAATGTGCTTATTTTAAGATTGTAAGTTCCAAAGTTTGGTTTTATACAGGTCAGTTTTCTCATAATTTCATTCTCTTCCTAATCTTCAAAGTGAAGCCCTCTTAGGCTCTGTTTCAAGTTAATTTCTGCTTACTGCTCAACTTTTCCAGCTTCTGCTTTACCAGTTCCCCTTTCAAAAACATTGACAGAAAGATATTTAGCATATATGGGGAAGTTTTGTAACCGCTTGTCTTTTAACCACATGGTTACTACAGGACATATGACTGTGGTTTCACAACATTAACATAAGCGCACCAACGTGCCTACCGTCCCTGTCCTATTGTCCTCATTTATTTGTATCCATTTCCTTTATTCATAATCATGTTTATACTTAAATCTGTTATCTTATACATGCTTGACAAACAAACAAACAAATAAATAAATAAATCTATATATATAAAAGCAAAAACCACTCACGCATTAATCACGAAATCTCCAGAACCGTAAAGCCTACAAACTTGAAATTTGCCACGTATGTTCCTCTTGGCTTCTAGGTGCTCACTAAGAAAGGATTTTTCAAAATGACCATCGCAGCATGAGTATTTCTTATATTAATATTAACAAGCTCTGATGCTAAGGAGTTCTACTCCCCCCTCCCCACCTGAAAAGAAATCTGATCCAAATGCAAAACACAAGTAGAGGAGGTTCAGTTTCGCTTTTGCTTTCACAGCAGCAAGCGGCTTTACTACAGAACAGTTGAGCTAAGCCACGCTAGCCAGATGAATATCGATGGATGCTGGTAGGCAGAGACAGATTCCCCCCCCCCTATTTCCCTCCCCAGGTGGGCCAAATCTGTTTCTTCTACTGTAACACCAGTTAAAGGGGAAAGAGGCAAAAAACGCAGGAAAAGATTTACAGATGCGATTAGGAAAACACAAGTAAGGGAAGCTGCGTGTTTCTCCCATGGCAAGTTCTATATGGCATGCTCCAGAGTCAGTTCACCTGACAGCCTGGTCATCCTCCAGCCAGAGAGCAAAACCAGGAATGTTGTTTACAGGGAGCAATTCATCTGAGGGACGAATTTAAAGTCTATGCTATGCAAATAATGTCTTCATCTGTAACAGAAACTTAGCTTACCATCTCTAACGAAATAATACAATCCCTTTTTTAACTACTCATTAATTTTCAAGCTTTAAGTGTCAATTTATCAAGCCCCATCACATAGTTTCGTAGCGAAGCACGGGTATCAGCTAGTAAGTAAGTAAGTAAGTAAGTAAATAAATAATCTCTTTTGATTTGAGCTTGATACCTAACGACTACTTGGTCATGCCTGTACAGTTTTCTTGGAAATAATACAAATGTTGGTTGCTGTTACTTCTTTCTGGGATGGTAGCATCCCATCGAATTATTTAGCTTTGGGGGAATGAGCCAAAATCGGCTCATTACTGCTACCTTCTTTCTCCCAAGTTTAGATTAGGCTGAAATGGGTTTGTGTATTATTATTATAGTTTGTGATTCAGCATATTGTGAATACCAGGTGTTGCCTTCATAAGTTGTGCATCACATTAAGGCCATCACATTGACTCATAATATGCTTTATTTGGCTATAGCATGTGCGACACCCTCAATTGTGTTTTCCGAATCCAGGTTTAGAAGGTTGTTTGAACTCACCCTATGTGCATTATAGACAGGAAACAGCAGCCAATAGAAAAAATGATAGAGGTTGGCAGATCAATGCAATGCAATGCAATGCAATGCAATGCAATGCAATGCAATGCAATACAATACAATACAATACAATACAATACAATACAATACAACAATCAGTACATAGTTTTTACAGTTCCTGTAAACTTGGATTTCAAACGAATTAGGAAAGATTACTCCAAACACAACTTCTGGTTATCTAGTTTGCTTTCAGAATAAGTAATTTTCAGGTAGTCCTCAACTTACAAGCACAATTGAGCTCAAAATTTCCATTGCTAAGCAAGACAGTTGTTAAGTGAGTTTTGCCCCATTTTACGACCTTTCTTGCCACAGTTATTAAGTGAACCACTGCAGTTGTTAAGTTAGTAATATGGTTGTTAGGTGAATCCGGTTTCCCCGCTGACTTTGCTTGTCAGAAGGTAAAGTTGCAAAAGGTGATCACGTGACCCTGGGACACTGCAACCGTCATAAATACATGCCAGTTGCCAAGCGTCTGAATTTTGATCATGTGACCATGAGGATGCTACAACAGCCATGTGAAAAACAGTCATAAGTCACTTTTCTCCATGCTGCTGTAATTTCGGTCACTAAACAAATGGTTATAAATAGAAGACTACCTGTACTTGCTAATGGCAGATCATTGTCAATGGTATTTTTATTTCCTTTTTTTGGCATATTGTGCTTGGATAACAGGACATTGACTTTTATTATCTTATGGCCAAAGCATTTTAGGGATGAGTTGGCCAATCTGTACTTGAAAGCAAAACAATGTTATTGTATGCCAACAATAACAATCGGAAAGAAAAACTCTGATTAATTTTTCATGGTCATTAAAATTCCACCAATGTGGAAATTTTACTTATCAGTTCTCTTAGTCTGGAGCAGCTCTTCCACCAGTCTCTCAAGGTTATTCTCACATGCCATTACATCCTTAGAAAGATAAATGAGCAGGTGGCCCTTCTGGTGCCCTCTTATGCTTCCTCATTTCCTCCTACGAATGATAGTTACCCCATCACTGTCCATAAAAATAAAGGTCCTGCAGGAAGTTTGTTACTTTTCCATCTGAGCTAGATGTAATTTGAGCTTCTCATAAAGTCCAGTTTCCACAATTGTTGATCTGCCTTTTCTAAAAGCAGCCAGAGCATTGATTAAAATAAAATGTTCCTTGAAGGAAGGGGTTAATTCAGGGGTGGGTTCCTCCCGGTTCGCACTGGATCGCCCGAACCGTTAGCGACCCGCTGGTGATGTCATGGATCCGGTTCAGTTGGTGCCAGTCCGTGGGCGCCGCCATCTTTTTTTGGGAATTTTCTGTTAATTTTTGAAGGTTTTTTCCTCTTCTGCTGCTTGAAAAAGGGTCCTCCCGCCCGCCCCCGGGTTTATACTGACCTTTATTCCTTCGCCGGAAGCACAGCTGATTAGCTCCTCAGCTGTGTGTCGGGCTGATTGCAGCTACTGAGCATGTGTGGAAGCAAAATTGCATGAGGGAATGCGCATGCGCGTGAGCAGAACGAGCGTGCGCGTGCAAAATGTCACGATGCGAACCGTTGGAGAAGGTAAGTGGAACCCACCCCTGGGTTAATTGTCTACCGGTAGCATAAAGTTTTCCCAGGACTGATAATAAACTAAATGGCATACATTTGATAGGACCTTTCATTCCTTCATATATAGGGGAACTATTATAGGCCTATTTCAACCCAAACGGATTCCCAATGGTATGATCAAAGTACTGCCTGTTTTTTTAAGTGTGTTGCACCTTCCAACTGCTGTTGCAATCTATCTTCACACCAATTGATTCAATCAATCAGAATAGAGCTGGAAGGTACCTTGGAGGTCTTCTAAATCCAACCCCCTGCTCAAGCAGGAGATCCTACCTATACCATTTCAGATAAGTGGCTGTCCAGTCTTTTCGTAAAAACCTCCAGTGATGAACACCCACAATTTCTGAAGGCAAGCTGTTCCACTGGTTACCTGTAATTGTCCTCACTCTTAGGAAGTTTCTCCTTAATTCCAGGTTGCTTCGCTCCTTGATTAGTTTCCATCCATTGTTTCTTGTCTTGTCTTCTGGTGCTTTGGAAAATAAGTTGACCCCCTCTTCTCTGTGGCAGCCCCTCAAATACTGGAATACTGCTATCATGTCACCCCTCATCCTTCTTTTCTCTAGACTAGCCATGATGACAGCGTGCCCACTGATGTGTTTGTTTCATATGTCAAGCATGATTTTTTCACACTTTTACCTCTTATTTCTAAAATTAAGGCATGAGATTCGCAGGGTACAATCAAAAGCACGAACTGGGTCATCCCCATCTATGCAGGGAAAAGCATCTTGAACAAATGTAGGACTGAATTTCTGATTGTTACAGTTCATTCCTAATCTTGCTAACTAAGACTTTTTTCCCAGCCAGCATACCAAAGATTGAAATGTTACTTTTGTATGTGAAAAGAAAAAAAAATCACTGAATTACAGCCTGGATGGTTTTGTTGTTTGTTTAAGGAATATCAAGAGGTTACTCAATGCAAAGGCATATTCTTTCTGTTGGGCCTGAAACATTTGTGAAAACGTGCATCAAGTCATTCAGCTGTGAAGGATATTGTCTTCCACATGACTCTTTCTGAGAATGACTATTGAGTGGCTGGGATGAATCATTTCCCAAGCATGTTCCTGCTGATATAATCAAGAATTTTAATAATAACCATTCTAGTTCATTGGGGAAGTCTTTTTAGCTAATATCAGAATGAGAAATAAGTCAGTTATGCATTTTTGCATTATTTTGAGGAATTATTGTCTGCCTGGTATACAGGTAGTCCTTGACTTAACCATTTGTTTAGCGACCGTTCGAAGTTATAAAAGCATTGAAAAAAGTGACAAGACCAGGCCTTGCACTTACGACCATCACAGCATCCCTATAGTCATGTGATCATAATTCTGGCACTTGGCAACCAGCATTGTCCCGGGTTCATGGGATTATCATTTGCATCCTTCCCAGCTGGCTTCCAACAAGCAAAATCAATGGGAGAAGCTGAATTTGCTTAATGACTGCAGTGATTCGCTTAACAACCGTGGTAAAAAGGCCATAAAATCAGGTGTAGCTCACTTAACCATTACTTTGCTTAGCAATGGAAATTCTGGTCACAATTGTAGTCATAAGTCAAGGACTACCTGTAATTAATACAGGTACTATATCAAGACATATTATTGCTGTCTTTTTTATATATATATACTGTGAGTCGCCCAGAGTCCTTCGGGAGTTGGGCGGCATACAAATTTTGAAAAATAAATAAATAAATAAATAAGACAGTATTTTGGAATCAGAGTCTGATGGTTTTGGGAGAGAGTAAGACACTTAAATGGAAGCATGTGTTATTTATTTTATTTCTAAATACAGTGAGAAGCCCTGCTGGATTCAGGAGTCCGGATACCCATTCTGCAGAACCAGTTTATGGGCTTGAATGTCAAAGTCTCATCCTGCGATAGCATCTTTCACAGTTCCCACATACTGTAAATGTTGGCTGCCTTAAGTTCTAAAAACAGTGCTGCTTGTTTCTGGGATAGCTAAGGCCCGTCTTCCGTTCATAAGCGTTTCTTACTCAAATTGACATAGTGTCAGCAAATAAACTTCACTGCTGTTTAAACTATTTCATTTAGGAATTTAGAACACAATAGAAGCCTGAGGTTATAATTTGGTGCTTTGTCGAAATGGTTTGCCTTGTGATATTAAGAATGACGGAAGTTGCTTTTTAAAATGGAGCTCTTTCACAAGAATCCACTGCGTGCTTCATTTTCATCGTCAGGCAGCTAAAGCTAAATCTGCTTGCTGCAACTTTCTCGAAGGCTGGGAGTACATATTTGGAGTACTTTTTGACAGCCATAAATCTTAACGGAACAGAGACATATTGAAAAAGTTTCCAGCTCTCCAATGGTTTCATATTTAGCAAATGCCAAGAAAAGGGTGCGGTTAAACTCCATCTTGGCATAATGAAAAAGTTATTTCAGGGCATTTGAGGCACATCCCCCCCTTGGGCCTCTACTGTTAGGATCAAAACATCAGAATCATAGAATAATAGGCCTAGAAGGGACTTTGGAGGTCTTCATTAAAAGCAGAACAATAAATATGTGGGAGGAAACAGAGATAATTCTGTGTTGGTCAAAACGAAAGTCTAATCTCAGAACAGTGTTAGCACAGACTGAAACATTTGATCACAACTGACAGATTAAAAATATTAATATTCCCACTGCAAATTTACTGGGTGATCTTGGGCCAGCCCTTCCCTCTTTCAGCCCAACCAACCTCACAGGTTTGTTGTTGTTGGGATAAAATGAAGGAAGGGAAGGTATGCAATGTGTGAATCTAAAGCATTTTTCACTTTTTGGATATGAAAATTACAGTACACCTCTCTACAAAATCCCATGTAAATTGTCTTGCATTCTTGGAGGAAAAGGAAGATACAAATAAATTAGTGGTTATTTCTTTATTGATTAAATGTTATCCACCTTTCATACTTTTCAAGGTACAGCACTTTCCCCCCCCCCACAACAACCATTTTACGTTATTTGACTACTACAGCTTTAATTTAACAAGTCATATCCCAATAGAAGTATATTGGGTTGGAATTTTAAGATGGATAGACTTCAACATTGGTGGCTGGGCTGGCTGGAGTATTGTGAGAGATGAAGTCCACACATCTTTAAAAAGGTGAAGGTTATAAAACATTGCGTTAAACCCTAGATTAAGTAAACACAACAAGCCATAAACCAGCCTATTTGAGATTGAAACTGATCAGTCTTAAAATGTAGCCAACACATCTTTCATGGGTTGTGCAAACCCATCTGTGATGTGCTAGCAACACTGGCCATTTATTGAAGGATTTGGGGAGAAATTAAGTCCACTATGAGAACCAATTTGGTGCAGAGGTTAAGGCTCCAGGCTCAAAACCAAAAGACCATAAATTCTAATCCTGCATTGGCCACAAAGGCAGCTTGGGTTAGTAGTCATTCTCTTGCAGCCCTAGGAAGAAGGCAAAGGCAAAAAACCACTTCCAAAAATGTTATCAAAAAGATGAAGGGACTAGTCCAGGCAGTCACCAGGAGTCAACACTGACTTAGAGGCATACAAGTATATGCACAATATTAAACTGGTGGTCCCTAGATTGAATATACTGTAGTTTATAAACCATCTTTCCTCAAACAAGTACCCATCCAGCTCTGCATGGGTACAAATTTCAAGCTTGAGAGGCTTTATTGCCTAGAGAGGTAACGTGTCAGAGTTCAACCAGAGTGGAAATTACAGATTAACAGAGTTGGAAGGGACCTTGTAGGTCATCTAGTCCAGCAGTGGGTTGCTTCCGGTTCGGCCCGGTTCTTCGAACCGGTAGTGGCGGTGGCGGGAGGCTCCGCCCACCCGCCCGGGACGCTTCTGCGCATGCACAGAAGCATCGAGCGTGAACCGGTAGTAAAGGGTTTTAGAACCCACTACTGATCTAGTCCAACCCCCCACTCAAGCAGGAGACCCTACAGCATTTCTGAAAATGGCAGTCCAATCTCTTCTTGAAAGTCTCAAGTGATGAAGCTCCCACAACTTCCGAAGGCAACTTCTGTTCCATTGGTTGATTGTTCTCACTGTCAGAAAGTCCCTCCTTATTTCTAGGTTGAATCTCTCCTTAATCAGTTTCCATCCATTATTCCTCGTCTGGCCTTCGGGTGCTTTGGAAAATAGCTTGACCCCCTCCTCTCTGTGGCAGAAATTAATGCCCCAACGTATTGTGAAAAAGGCTGCTCTATTTCCTTAGCCCTAATAATAGCATTCATTCCTCCTTTTCTTCACATAATAGATTCTTCCAACGGAGCATCTTCCCTGGTGGGCCTATCGTATTCTAACTAAAAAAAGGGGGGGAGCCTGAAAGAAACGAGATTTCACCCCGCTAAGGGGCTGAAAGGAAGACCGAACGAGCGTCTTCCCCCTCCCGCTTCACGCCCTTCACGCAGGGGCGTGGCTTGGCGGGGATCCGCCGAGCCACGCCCCCTCTTTATAACGCTTCCCGCGCCGGCCATTTTGTCTGTCTTTCTTTGGCTGCGAGCGGGAGAGGCTGGCAGGTCTGCCTCTTATTTTAATTTTTTTTTAAAAAAAAAAACCCTTGTTTAGAGCCGGAGTGAAGGGCCGCTCCGTAGATGGCCAGCTTTCCTCCGAGTGTTAACGAGAAGCTCATTGGTAAGAAAGAGCCCGTTCACGTTTGTTTGTTTTTTAAAGAAAATGTTTCGTTGCCAGGGTTATGGTTAATAAACGGCGGGACGGTTGAGAGAAATCCGTTGGGTGTGCATAGATCGACCGACCTGTTTGAAGTGTGTGGGGGGGGGGAAGTAGCTTCATGTTGTGCATGCTTGCTTAACGAAATCTCATTAATTTTATTGGGGACGGTCTTACTCCCAGGTAAGTAAGGTCGATTTTCTCCGTCTGGCATTTCCCCGATTATTTGCAGCTGATGTTGTTCTCAGTCACGGTTTGTCTCTGGGGAGACAAATAATGAGAGCCTCTAATAAGTCTGGCGGGCGCCAGGTTGGGGAAGGGCAGTCTAGGCTAGCCCTTAACGCCACTTTAAAAAAAAGGCAAAATTTTAAATGCCTGAGTATGCTCCCATATGAACAAAAGCTTCGTTTTCCTGGAAAGATTAATGGTGCGCAATAGGTACAGGTAGTCTTACAGGTAGTCTTCGACTTATAACAGTTCAGTGACCCTTCGACGTTACTCCGCCGCTGAAAAAAGTGACATGACCGTTTTTCATACTTATGACCCTTGTAGTATCCCCATGGTCATGTGATTTACATTTGAATGCTTGATGACTGACTCACATTTATGACAGTTGCAGTGTCCCGGAGTCAAGCGAAGTCAATGGGGAAACCAGATTCACTTTAACAATCACGTTACCAATTTTACAACTGCAGTGATTCACTTCACAAATCTGGCAAAAATTGTCCTAAAATGGGGGCAAAACTCACTTAACACATTTCTCGCTTCATAACATAAATTTTGGGCTCAATTGTGGACTTAGGTTGAGGACTACCTGTAATCGGGTACAGGGAAAGAAAGCAAAACCAAGCCGCTTGCAAGCGAAAGAAGAGGAACTTGATGTGGGTTTGCAGGGGTGTCAGGCTGCTTCTGCCTTAATAGGAATGATGCAACCCATTTCAGAGAAATTGCATCTGGGTGGGTATTGGAAGCAGCCCTACATTTATTTATAGGGAGAAAGGTTATGGTGACCCTAATAGCTCCACTGTAAGAGAATCTTTTGCTTTGCCCATTGCAGCCCTGCCATTCTAAAAATAGTGGCTAAGGAGACTCCTCCTGACCCCTCAGTTATTTGAAGGATGTGGGTGGGTGTGATGATTGAAGGGGAGGTGGGGCACGTTGACAGTAGAGCCTTTGTGGTCAGAGTCAAGGGCTTGTAGTGTCTGCAGCTATAGAAAGGTAGTTCACACCATTCCCCCTTTGCACACTAAAAAGGAGATGACGTGGACTGTAGTCCCAACACGTCTGGAGAAGAGACGGTCATGCTGGCTGTTGAGCTGATGTAATTGTCAAATGGAGTTTTTCAGCTGGCAGGAGGCATCTGGAGAATGAGTTGATGGTGGCCCTATTTTTGGATTGGAAGAGAGGATTGGTGGTTTAGACCGTCTGGAGAAACCAAGGCTGAAGAAAACAAAATTAGCTGTGGTTTATACTTGGGTTCCAAATTGAAATGGAGGCAGGTGGGAGTGGACTTAGAGCCCAATCACAAGACAAGAAAGATGGGAGTGGAGGTAAGGGTGAGGAAGAGGCTGGCGTTGGGGATTTGATCAAATGGGAATAAGTAGCAGAAGGTTAAAGAGTTTTTATCTTTGGCTGTACTTGCATCTGCAGATAATGGCAAGGCATAAAATGCTACCTTCAGCCTGCATAATAGCCAGTAATACTTTGTGTTGCTTGCTGTACCATGTTCCAAAGGTGGTTTTCAAAAGGCAACTGGACTTTGTTTTTTCCTTGAGGACATTTTGCTTCTCATCCAAGAAGCTGCTTCAGTTCTGAAGAAGAGAACTGAATAAGCTTCTTGGATGAGATGGGAAACATCTCCAAGAAAAAAAACAAAGTCCAGTTGCCTGTTGAAAGGCACCTTTGGGACAACCATGACCTGGATGACTAAGAATCTCCATAGACATTTGATATATCATGGATGTTCTTCCTTTCATGAGTATGATTTCAATTTTCCTTTTCTCACACTTTATGTATTCTCCTTAATATGCTGTTGGCCCTTCCCAGGAAATAATAGCATACAGTACACATAAAAACAGGGTGCAGTTTAAAGTAACAGACTCAGATATGAGAATTCAACTGAAATGCAAATTGTCACATGTTAAAGGTGAATAAATTGATTGTACCTTAGCTTTTTGATAATTTTGTTAATCTTTAAGATACCAAGGGAGACTTGAGATCTGCTGTAGCAGACGAATCATAATTTCAGGGAGTATGGATAAATTATCTCAGTATAGAAACAGTTACTAAAACTTCCGTATCCAATTTCACAAGAAGGAACAAGACTGCTTGAAAACCTCAGGCACATACAGGGATGCAAATTGTTTGCTTTTGTAAAATGACCTGCAAAGTGATATGACTTTTCAGTGATACTAAAGCTGTTTAAATTGTAGTATTTGAATAAATAGTGCGATAAATTACTTCCCAGTTTCTACATCCAGTTTGGTCCAATGGTTAAGGTGCTAGTCTAGGAGCAGGAAAACCTGGGTTCAGGTCCTGCCTTAGGCATGAAACCACCTGGCTGGGTGACTGGGCCAGTCCTACTCGCTCTGTCTTTGGAAGATGACAAGAGCAAACCACTTCCAAAAATGCTACCCAAAACCTTCATGGATTTGTCTGTCAGGGGTGTCACTGTCACGTGACATATCACAACTTTTTTTTCACCTTCGCTAAACTCGGGGTGGGGGTGGCCAGCGTGTAACGCATCTGAGCTGCGAGTTTGACACCCCTGGTCTATGTGGTCATCAGAAGTCTCATCTTACTCAAAGCAGCAACAACAACAACAAAACCCACCCAGAGTTTCTGATCCTCAATTGTAGTATCTAACTTGTGCTGCATGTGGTAGCAGGAAGAATTGCAACTTTTTGTCCCTTGTCATTTTTGAAACGACGAGCCATTTTCTTTTTGATATGCTTAGATTCTGTGCTTAGATTTATGTTGTTTATCATGTTTCTGACTTTAAAAAATTGTGTGTTTATATTTTTTTTATATTCTGTTGTGGGGAATTGTGCATGTGTAACCTGAAAGCGGAATCAGATTACCCATGCACAATTGTTCAAAACATTTAACTTCTGGTATGAAGTTATACCTATTGAATGTCTGACAAATGATGAACTTTATTTTTTTTAGGAAGGTCACGGACAGTAGGAGAACTCTTAGCTCCAGCTTCTCCTTTCGATAAGAAGTGTGGCCGTGAAAACTGGACAGTTGCTTTTGCTCCAGATGGCTCCTACTTCGCTTGGTCACAAGGCCATCGCATAGTAAAGCTTGTCCCCTGGTCTCAGTGCCTTAAGAACTTGTGAGTATGGCTGGCTTAGAAAAGTCTATTTGTTTTATTTGTCTGAGACCTTTCTACAGTCTTCCTATTACGGATTTTTTTAAAATTTAAATTAAATACAATACCAGGGAAAGATTGCAGATTAAACTCAGTTATATTTTGCCTGAATATATACATTGTGCTAGATTATGGTTTGCTTAAACATAGCATATGTCATGACACATTAAGTGTAACTTAAAACCACAGTATCTAAGTCTGCATAACACACTACTGTACTTACCAAGCAGCTGTGTTATGTCTTACCACAGTGTTATACAGTAGTAAAAATATGGTTTAAGTTTGTTGTGTCTTTTCTCGTTGGCTTCATGGGGATTACCCATTCTAACCACCCCCACTTTTTGGTCTTCTAAATAATATTGGATAAATTTCCCAAATCCCTCGTTAGGAAAGGCTGCTCTGTTCTAAACAGAAGAGAGTATCTAATCCAGCGGTGTCAAACTCGCATCATCACGTGAGATATCGCGACTTTTTCCCCCTTCGCTAAAACCGGGGTGGGCATGGCCAGCGCGAGTTTGACACCCTTGATCTAATCCAATAAACCTTAGAAAGTGATTCCTCAAAGGATTGTGGGAACTAAAGAAAAGGATGTGGTTCTTCGGCTTAATCATACTTCCTCATGATGAAGCAAGCTAGTTGTAGCTCAGTGGGTTGACATTTGGATTTGAATCTAGAAGACATGGATTAATTCTACCTTGGCCTTGATATGCCCTCTGCTTTGTTTCTGTCCAAAGCAGTGGCCTTTTTCTTAGGGATAGAGAGAAAATGCTTTCTTCTAGCTAAAATTCATCATCTTTCTTCATGTATTAAATATTATGGGGTGATTGATGTTAGTGCTGACTGCTGACCACCTCCATAAAGAAATGTTTTAATATGAGTTTACTAGAAAACCACAGTCCCGTGTCAGTGATGATCCTTCTTGATGTTCGTGGGGCTTAAAAGTCCAAAGGGCTGGGATGTTATAACAGTTTATAACAGGATATTTAAATAAACTGGCATGCCTTTAGGACCTTGCTCTTGCAGAACGTTTACCCTTAATTTTTTCACCCACAGCTCATTGCACGGTGTAAAGAATTTTGCCAACTTAAATCATTCCAAGCTTTCAAGGCAGAACAGTGATGGCGACCAGAAAAACAAGCCCTGTGAGCAGGTCATAGATTGTGGCGACATAGTCTGGAGTCTTGCATTTGGATCATCAGTACCTGAGAAACAGAGTCGTTGTGTGAATATAGAATGGCACCGGTTCAGATTTGGTCAAGACCAGCTTCTATTAGCAACAGGCTTAGCCAATGGACGCATCAAAATATGGGATGCCTATACAGGTAAGGAAGGACATTTTGACAGAGCTCATGTGTCTTGCTTTCCTTCAAAAATAACAATGAGGTTAGCCCCCTTCAGATGTTGCCATAGTACAGCTTCCACCAGCCTTACACCTACATGACTTGGGACCAGGTTATTTGAAGGACCACCTCTCCTCTATTACTTGTATTCAGCCCACCAGACAGGAAGACAGGGCATGTTATAGGTCCTATTGATTGGAGATTATCATCTGGTGGGACCATGATAAAGGGCCTTCTTGGTGGTGGCCCATTCTTTATGGAACATTCTCCCCGAGGTACATTTGCGCCCACCCCACTATGCTGCTTTTCTGAAAGGCCCTAACGTAGATTTGTCAGCAGGCCTGGGCATCATGAATGGTGATGGAGCTAATCAAATGGCAAATTTGATTGTGGTGTTGCTGCCATTGGGAGTGGGTGGAGGTGTTGCAGTGGATTTTATTATATAATGGATTTTTTCAATTTTGTAGGCTGCCGGTAGTCACCTATATGTGAGTTGGGTGGCTATATACATTTGTTTAATAAATAAGTAATAAAATACTTTTCGTCTTGGTTGGAATTGAGAAGAAGCTAGTGATATCTGGAGAAGCATTCCTATTTTTTATTTAGAAGAGGAGCAAGAATGGCATACAATAAGTGAAAAGACTCTTGTTACTTGTGAGCCACTGTTTATGTTTTCCTTTAGTATAAATTATTTCACTTCCTGAAAAGTGTCTTTGCAAACTGTAATTTTCATCCAGTTTAACTTTTATTTAATCTGAATACAAGTTGATGCCCAATTCTTCAAAATTGAAATACAAACAGCATTGTGCTGCATAAACCTTAAATGTTGAACCAGTGGCTTTTGTATTAAAATCTTGAAACTGCTTGGGAGATAAGTTATCCTGGCACTTTTTTATAAAGTTTATACAGTAGATAACTCAAGTACAGTATATTGACTTAAAGGAGGCCTGTTTGGGATCAAAGGTTTCTTTTAAAAAAACAAAATAAACATAAGTTATGTGTAATACCTCATTAGTTAAATATAGGACCTAAAGATCAAAAGGGATATTGAAAGGATTTGCTTAGCATCAGAAAAAGACAACGGGGGTGGTACAATAACTGCCTTCAAATATTTGAAGGACTGCCATGAAGGTCAGGGACAGGCAACATAGAGAAAGCGTGCAAAATAATGTGTGCACAAACTGTTCTATACAAGCACAGCTGGTTTTGGGTGGTTCACGTAAAAGTTGTAATATGCATGTTTGGTCTGGATAAGAGAGAAAGGGGGGTTGGGAATTGTTCCCGATACAGATTGAACTGGAATTGTCCAGGTGGGAGTGTTCGTAGGGGAAGGTAGAGAGCAAGGTAACCCCAAAGTTGTGGGAGGTTGCGAAATGGTGGAGGAAAGAAATTATGATAGGAAAATTAGAGATGAGGATAACCCAGTGAGACATATGGGTGCACCAGTCTTCTACTTTGGAAAATAATTCTGGGATTCCTGTGAGTATTTTCCCAGTCTAAATCTGGAACCACAGTAACATTTTTTATGCTGAACGATAGCCAACCCTGAATGGTTTGACAGGACTTCCTAAAGTGATTTGTTCCATTTTGTACACATCCCTGGGATACTAAATTCTCTGATGTTTGTTTTTCTATCTATCAGTCTCTCTGCTCCTCCTGATTATTTAAATAGGAAACTGTTCTAATAGGGGAAACCACCTATTTATGGGGGGGGGGGGTGTTGGGCCCACAAAGATCCCATTATAACAGTAGAGAATATCTTGGTCCTCTAGTTCACCCTCTGATAAATGGCTGTTTTGTAACTGGCTATGGCTAACCTGTCAGCCATTTTATGAATAAGCAAGTTTTCTCAGGGAGCCATTTTGTGAAAATGCCCACCTCATGCTAACAGAACTCAAAGTGCATGTAGTATAATGGCTACCCATCCCTGCTGGAGCAAACTTGTCTTGTGTGGCAACATGGATGGACAGTCTTTTGGGGGGGGGGGGGTCAAGTCTGTATTTTAACTATAAAATTTTGGGAATTCTCTAAAGGTTCCAGGCCTATTTTGGGGAGAGAGAATTCTGGAGGCTGAGGGTAAAATAGATACACTTTGTTTCTCAAAGGCTCAGTACAATAATTTATTCCTTATTTTGGCTAAAGAATGTGGAAACCTATACCATCTAAAATCTTTTTTAGAGAATTTACAGGGTGTTTGAGCTATTCTGTAGACGTTGTAGGTAGTATTGCATATGCATTTGATTTAAAACTTCCTATATTAATATTATAAAACATAAAATAGCTCTCAATTGCTTGCAAGCAGAGACAACAATATAAAAATGTGGGTTTCATGGCATTGGATACTACAATTACTTTTCAAGATTTATAAATGTATATGAATTATATGTTCAAAGTAATAATAGAGAAAGGAAAACTATTACAGCTTCTCAATTTAAAACTATCTCAAGAGCTGCAATAATTTCATAAGATGATCTTTGT
The DNA here is from genome assembly GCA_003457575.1 of Thermophis baileyi. Lineage (NCBI taxonomy): Eukaryota > Metazoa > Chordata > Lepidosauria > Squamata > Dipsadidae > Thermophis > Thermophis baileyi. The sequence continues at coordinate 2,572,523 of QLTV01003107.1, read as the reverse complement.
CCTCTGCCTTAACTATGGAATATCAAGCACATAGACATAAGTGCAATTTGAAGATTAAAATGCATTTTTCCAACAGGGAAGCTCCTCCTTAACTTAATGGACCATACTGAAGTTGTCAGACACTTGACTTTTGCCCCTGATGGCAGCCTGATACTAGTATCGGCCTCAAGAGATAAAACATTACGAGTGTGGGACCTAAAGGACGATGGTATGTTTTCGGGAAAGGGACAACTGTTATAGAGCCTACAGTCACCAAAATCTTCTAATTCTCCTAGAAGTCACCACTGTTGTAATATAACAAATATACCACAAATTGCTATACTATCTTAAATTAAAATTAAGGCATATAAAAGACCTAGCCCTTTTTGGTTTGTACCTTGTAGCACGCTTCTTAAAGATTACATGTGGTCCTTGGCAGATTACATGTCCTGAAATACATTACAGATCCTTTTACTTCAAGGGATGATAAAAGACCAGGGAGCCATTTATTCAGTTACAGCAGCATGTTCTAAATAAATTGAATGGCATTTTGAAATGATGATCTGTACCTGTGAAACCCACCCTGGTTCAACCTCAGATGTACTGAAATTTGACTCCCTACTTGTAGGGAAGTTGCTACAATTCACTTTTAGAAGTTGTTGCTGCTTATTAAATGGTGCCACCTTCTTGGTGAGAAGATGGAAAGCTGGGGTTTTTTTTTTCCTATTCACTTTAAAGAATGACCAATCTCCTGCTACCATCAGAAACATGATAAGATTTGGGCTAGTATATTCACCAATAATATAACACTTTTTTGTATTTTTCATCATTTTTACTTGATTGTGGTGTTAAAATCTTCTTTTTAAGTGCGCAACTAGTTTAACTTCAGGGAGGCAAAGAACAGTGGGAATTACAAAGCTCCAAACCACTATAATTTAGAGAGTGATTGATACCAATCCATTTTCTTCTCTAATTTTCCAGGAAATATGATGAAAGTATTAAGAGGACACCCAAACTGGGTGTATAGCTGTGCTTTTTCTCCTGATTCTTCCATCCTCTGCTCTGTGGGCACCAATAAAACAGTAGGTATCAAAGTTTCATGATCCTTCAGCTTGTATTTCAATTGTGAGCAAAGAATAATTTGGAATCTTAAAATAAAATATGTTTGTGCTTGGCGTCATGCTGCTTTGATGATGATGTGAGGATTTGCATGACCAAAATATTTACAGTAATTAACATAAGGTTGCTCAGTTATGTGTTACTGAGCTGACACTGCATTGCTTTTAGATTCAGAGAAAATGAATCTCTGCATGTATCCATCTGTTCCATAATTCTTTACAAATAAATACAAATTCCAGTTTAAGAAGAAATGGTTTAATATTAGTAGAAATACATGTTTTGTTCTTGGTGCTGCTTATATTTTCCTCCTAAAGCCTGGGCTGCTCTCCTATTTAATAATACAATAGCATTCCTGGTTGGTATTTAACTACAAGCAACCCTTGTGCCTTGTAAAGAGCTACTATGATATATTAGTTTTAAATAAAATTGCAATGCCCTGCTTCAAAGTTCAGAATTAAGTTAATTTTCAACATAAAGGGCCTTCTCCAACCTGATTCTCTCCAGATGTTCTTTAACATGGGATAGTCCAGTCAAGATGGCAAATGGTCAGTGATGCTATTGGAAAAACATCTTGAGGGACTCAGGTTGTGAAGACTGGAAGTTGTAGAACTAGCTTGGGAGGGAAGCCATTAGTTTTAATCAGTGGGACTAAGTTTTGAGAAGCATATGTGAGACTGAGTTTCTTATATATACCATAATAAATTCCAGATTGAACTCGTATACGGGTGGGCAACTTGTGTCTCCTGAGGCTTATTTATACGGTGTCAAGAGTTTTGTTGGGATCGGGAATTCTACATTTCCTGCAAAAAGTTAAATTTCTAAAATAAATGGTTTGCTGTAAGCCTGGAAAAATAATGAGTAAAATCCAAGGCTTGCAATGAGCTGGGAGGATGGCCCAGATTCACCGTCGTAAAGCTTTTGGGTTAAACATTTCTTTTAAAAAACAGATCCTGTTTAAAACAAAAATAGAAAAAGCGTTTGGGGTGTGGTTTTGTATCCTACTTCAGAGCCACCGCTTCAGAATTGATTTTATGGCATTGCATAATTGCACAGCTCTTAATTACAGACTTACCCCAGCCAAATTCTTGCAAAAAGAATGTTTTGGCTTTCGGTGGGTGCTGCGGCTGTTAGTCAATTTTTAAATTCTTCTGCAGTAGCCTTCAGCGTTTGACCAAGTTGTCCATCCTCTGGGCTAGCAAGAATCCTGGCTGCAGCTTAGCCAGGTTAGCATGGTGGGGGTTGGGGGAGAACATATTTTAAAATTATGAAGCAGCGGCATAGAGAGGGCAGACTAGTCAGTAAAGTCTTAAACAGAACAGATGTGGATGTATGCCTTGATCTTTTAGGCTGTGTGTTTTCCATAAGCTTCTTGCTTTCCCTGTCACAGGTGGTGGCAGCAATATTGGTGTGATTGAGGGTAAGCTGGCACCACTCAGACAAGCGCACAATGGTGTTAGCTGGGCAGAAAGATTGGCACCTCCGGCTACCAGGCTGGAGGCGAACTTTACCATAGGACGAAGTAACCTTGCATTCGGCTGCAGGGTGTACTGTACGTACGCAGGTGCTGGTTGATGTCCACCTTCTGCTTTTTTTTCCCTTTCTTTTCTTTTTTATTTTCTCATTGGTGAGAGCCACTGACTCCTTTTTAAAGAAAAAAAAACCCTATCAACTTTAATGTTTTAGTTTTCCATTCCTACAGAATGTTGGAGTCTTGTAACTTTGAGGCAATTGTCAGTTTACTGTAGCTGATTTAACAAAGTTTTGTTACAGTAACAACAGAGACTTAAAGAACTTACTTGCTCTACATATTACGCACAAATTCATGTTGTGCAATCGTATGTTTAAAGCTCTGCCTAGTGTTAAGGCTCAGAGTGATTTACAATATATATATAATTTTTTTAAAAAAAATTGTGTTATTAAAATAACAACCACAACCCATCTTCTGTGCAGATTTGTTTTCGTTGCTAGACTGTTGATAATACACAGAAGTTTGTAGTATAAATTTGATAGTTAGATTCTCCCAGACGTGCTTAAAATTGACCGCAATGTGACAAAACATTTAAATGCACGTGAACTCTATTTGAGCCATGCCTGCCAGTAGAAATGCTTATTTATTGAAACCTTATTTAAGGAAAGAGCCTGGCAATAATGTTTGATTTTTATGCTTAAAAGTAAGCTTAAAATGTCCATACTTTTAATAACTTGGATTAATTTTTGTTTTTGCCAAGTCATGTCATTTGGCTGTGACAATACCTGTTTTTGCTTGCAGTATCTGTTTCTCTTCCTAGGCTGTCGTTGGCGATCCAAGCCTCTTGTAAACAAGTGGTCTTAAACTCACAGGGAATTCCACGGGAGTAACAATATGTTAACCTTCCTTTTTTTTTTCTGTCTGTATATTTCTTAAATTTGGGGTAGATAATTGAACAGAATGGGGATGTTAGTACTTTAACCCTATTACGGTTATTTTAAAAGTAGATAAATATTACATGCCATTCAGTTAAGAACCCTACACCGTTAAATTTCCACTTGACACTTATCTTTATATATTATTGGCTTACATTACGAATAACACTTAACATGTTAGCATTGCATGTATACTTTAATTTCTGTAATTCTGAGTACGACACTGAGCGTATTCTTTAATTGTAGCAGTTCATCATGCTTGGCCTTTAATTTTAATTCCAAGTACTAGTACAAAGACCTGGGGTGGGGGAGGGGTGGGAGTGTGTGAAAATGCTTCCCCTGGAATTGAGCAGAACTATAACATGGCCTTGTTTTGATTACAGGTATTGCTTTGGAATATGGATAAATACACCCTCATCCGAAAACTGGAGGGGCATCACCACGATGTTGTAGCCTGTGAGTTTTCCCCTGATGGAGCCTTGCTGGCTACTGCATCTTACGACACCCGCGTCTACATCTGGGACCCCCATATTGGAGCAATATTGATGGAGTTTGGGTAAGCCTGTGCCTTGGTCTGGTCCCCTCTTTCTTAACTTTGGCAACTTCAAGATGTATGAACTTCAACTCCCAGAATTCCCCAATCAGCATGGGTAGGCGCAAAGCAATGACAATAGGGGAACAATAGGGTGTGTTCAATTCTGTTCATGCAGAATGGATTTTCCCCTTCTTTTTCCATCTTGAGATTTTCTGTACCCCAGACCCCCCCCCCAAAAAAAAACCACCTCTCCCTGAGCAATTTGGAAACACCTATAAGCACTGATGGCTGCTTCTTATGGGACAGCAGTGGGAAGAATGTTTGAGATCAAAAGAGTATAGGAAACCTCTGGCCCATTTTGGAGACTTAGGATTCTGCGAACTCTTAAAGCTGGTGGTAATTTATTGACTTCTGCACATCAATACAGGTGGTCCTCAACTTACAACAGTTCATTTAGTGACTGAAGTTACAATGGCAGTGAAAAAACCTGATCTATGAGTGATTTTCACACTTACAGTGTAGCATTGCCGTGATCACATGATCAAAATGCTTGACAACTGACTCATATTTATGACGGTCGCAGTGTCCCTGGGTCATGTGATCACCTGCTGACAAGCCAAGTCAATGGGGAACCCAGATTCACTTTACAGCCGTGCTGCTAACTTAACAACAGCAGTGATTCACTTAACAACTCTGGCAAAAAAGTAAAATGGAGCAAAACTCCCCTAACAAATGTCTCGCTTAGCAACATAAATTTTGGGCTCAATTATTGTTCTAAGTCGAGGACTACCTGTATGTCATTCGGTGCATTGCTTTAAACTAGTCTACACCTTGTAGGTTAAGTAGCCCTAAGATGCTTTTGATAAAGTCTCTTCCTCTTTGAAAGTAAACAGAAAGAATGCTAATTAAAATGTTGGCTTCTGTCCAAGCAAATTGAAAAGGGAGAGATTTTGGAAGGGATCTTCTGCGATTGAAGCTGGAAGAGCTGCATAAATCTTCCTTCATTCTCCGGCACTTGGTCACAGATCCCAGGAACCTCTGCTTGTAGATCTTAATGATTAAATACAATGCAACTGCTTCCAAAGCTTTGATATAAAGTTTCATTTTTGTCCACAGGCATCTGTTTCCCCCTCCAACTCCAATATTTGCTGGAGGAGCAAATGACCGCTGGGTCAGATCTGTATCTTTCAGTCATGATGGACTGCATATTGCAACCCTTGCTGATGATAAGTACGTATAACGAAGCGTGCTGGATTTTGCTAGTTCTTGCTGGTCGAGAAAATAATCTTGTTCGTTAAACCCTGGCACTGGTTCGTTTAAGTAGATGAGAAAAATACCATTAAAGATGATCCGTGATAATCAGATTAAAATATAATCATTTATTTATAATTTCGTTTTCTACAGCGGCTGCCTGAGCAGTAACTGAGCCAGAGGCAAGATAATGTCAAGTATAATCAGCAAGAGAGGCAAATATCTCAAATGATTTAAAAAAAAAAAAAGCCAAAGTCGGGTTTTAAAAATGCTTTGAAAGCTCTCTTAAAAATCAAGAAAGGGTGTCGGCTGTTATGTTCAAGGACAGGATTCAACAAATGTTGCTGCTTGCTGTCATAGAATGGATTAGCCTTGTATCCTAATCAGCCATGCCTGGGAAAGTTGTGGGATAATCTAGATCGGGGGTGGGGAACCATGGCCCCTTTATGACCTGTGGACTTCAACTCCCAGAATTCCTCAGCATGCTTTCTATCAGAAAGTGCACCCATTCAGGAAATAAAATAGAACTGTGATGACTCAGTGACTATGGTCAGCCCTGAGTAATCATTAAGTGTCGAAGGTTAATTCATATTAGAAAGGAAAAGGAAAAAAAAACTGTCAAAAGTTTAATGAAGTGCAACGCATAATGTAGTAGCTTTATATATGTGTCGGACATTTCTGTCTGCTAACAGATGCTTGAAAATAGTCAGTGCCCTCTGGAGTTCAGCTAGTAAGGAAACCATAAAATAACCTGCCATTGTAATAAGAGCAGATGAGGAAGATGGGCCTGAAAGATCTGGTTCATCACACCTTAAATTGCAATCTTTCACTGGGATTTGTGCTGGTTGGCAACACATTAGACTAGAGCATGCCAGGGAGAATGCTCTCAATTTCATGGTCTCCAGGGAAAGAGAGATAAGTCCGAGCCCATTGTCATCCTGTAAGGCTTTCCAGACATACAGCTGAATAGAAGTCCCAAAGGTGCTTTTTCCAAAAGGCAATGGGACTCTCTTAGTTTTTTCCTTTCTTGAAAAAATTTTTGCGTCTCATCCAAGCTTCTTCAGTTCTAAGTGACTGGTCATTTAGAATTGAAGAAGCTTCTTGGATGAGGAGGAAAAAGTTTTCAAGAAAGAAAAAAAAATCAAGAAAATCCAGTTGCCTTTTGAAAAAAGTACCTTCGGGACAACCATGACCTAAATGATTGAGAATCTCCATAGAGTCTAGACCAGGGGTGTCAAACTCCATTTCATTGAGGGCCGCATCAACTGTGGTTGACCTGGGGGGGGTGGCAACTGGGTGGGTGTGGCCAGCTTCATACCACTCCCCAAACTGCTGGTGTCAGGCTCCAAGTAATGCACCCATCACAAACCGAACTCCGAGGCATTGCTTTCCTCAAAGAACAAATTTATTTAGATACACCATCTTGGCACTACTGGTGAAAAGCCAGTACTAAAGTTCCTGGGCTTTTCACTCCAATATAAATTCCAGTTTATTAAGTTTCTAAAACAACTGTCACATTGTCCAACCAAGATGGGAACTGGTTGCATGGTGACATCTCTCCTCCTCCTCCAGTCAGCCAGTCGGTGGAATGTGATTGACTCATCAGCTAGGAATGATGTTTTGACTGAAGGCTCCATCCCCCCTCCAGCTCCAAGCTGTGTCAAACTGAATGCATGCCAGGATGCCCAAGGATACAAACAATCCCACACCCCATTCAAATTCAGGCTTGACAGCTGGCATGTTTCCTCTTCGCACTGGGTAGACCGGGCCGAAGCCACATTGGGTAGACCAGGCTGAAGTGATGCTGGCCTGATCTTTCCTCTTCGCATTGGGTAGACCGGGCCGAAGCGATGCGGGCCGGCTCCTTACATTTTCCAGGATGGCCCCGCAGGCCGGATCCGACCACATTGCAGGCCAAATCCGGCCTGCGAGCCTTGTGTTTGACACCCCTGGGACAGTTGAGTAAAAGATGCATAAATTGGATAAGGCAAGATTTGGGTATGAACATACTGAAGTCCATTCTTAAATAAGACAATTGGGTACCTCATAATTTGGCAGTGGCCAATTGTAGTTGCATATTTCACAAAATGACCCTTGGTTTGTGGTACAGTGGGACAGTCCCCTGCCCACCTCTAAAACTCTGTGGAAGGATGAGACTTCAAGCACAGGAACAAAAACAAGCCTCAATGTTCTGTTTCAGCAAGAAATACAATTTCCCCTTTGCTCCTATAAAGGGTGTATATTACTTTCGATTGCTGCTGAGTTACAATGGTTGCATTTGCATGTTATGGGAAGCCAATTTTTGTTTGCCTTTGGATGAATATTTTGCATAAACCAGTTATTGTGGTTTAAATATGGTTTGTTACTTAGCAGGTGTCAGCCCTCCCAAGTAGACCAGACCAGGAAAACAAAGTATACAAGCTAATACCACTTTTATTATAAGGTTTTAATGAACAAAATCTTGCAAGTCTGAATGTTTTTCCTCCTTTCCTCTTTTTATCTTTATATTAGAAATAGGAGAAGGGTCTTGTCTGAGGCGCTTACTTGGGTTACAGTTCTGGCCTGGACTCAAAACTATTTTTACACTTTGCATCCAGTTGGCTGAACCAAAGCCACACCTAAACTGTATTTATGTTCTTTCATGGGTCCTCAGTTCCTTCGAGAATCCTCTGGAAGCCATCTCATGCATGGGATAAGCAAAACAATTTGCAAGAGATATCTCAATCAGGCCTCTAATTTGTCTGCTGCTGTTTTTTTCAGGCTGGTTCGGTTCTGGAGAATTGATGAAGATTACCCTGTGCAAGTTGCACCTTTAAAGAATGGACTTTGCTGTGCCTTTTCTACTGATGGCAGTGTTTTAGCTGCTGGGTAAGGAGACTTTGCAAGAGAAAATATACATTTACAATTACTTACTTGTACTCTGTTGTTTGTCTGTCTGTCTGTCTGTTCATTTGACTTTTATCCAGTTTTTATTTACAAGTAATTCAAGGTGACAAACATACATGATATTCCTTCCTCTTTCTGCTTTCCCCACAACATCTCCTCAGTGGGTTGAGAGTGAGTGACTGGGCCAACGGGCTTTCATCCTAAGACAGGACTAAAACTCACTGTATCCTGGTTTCTAAGCCGGCACCTTAACCACTATACCAAACTACCTCCATCTGAATAGCCTTCCTTTTTGCAGTGATATGGCTCTGCCCTTCACCTCCCAAGCAGTGTGTGTGTGTGTGTGTGTGTTTGTTTTTTGAGGTTTTCGCGGGTATTTGTATGTAGGTCTGTGGTTATTCGGGTTTTCTCCCGCGTGAAGTTGGAGATGTCATTGCAAGATGTCATTTTATATATATATAAAACTCTCAAAAGAAGAGCTACCATTTTAACTTATTTGTTAGCTTTAGATCCCACCTTTATACCCTCCAGGAACCCAGCGCAGAATACAAAGTGTGCCCATCTGCCAGGTCCTTTTCTGACCCCATAAAATCAAACAGGCTCTGTTGTGCCCTTACAAGTTTGAAGGGCATCCTACAGTTAGCCAAGATTGGCAATCTCTCAAGATTTGGCTATTTTTAAAAAAGTATTTTGGTATCACAGAAATTGCATTATCATTAGCTGGGGGGTATTAATAACCTTGGCAGCAGATGAGTTAGATGGGTTTTTCTGGATCCAACTCATTGTCCTCTAGCAAGAGTTAAGAAATCA
>QLTV01003107.1:2526152-2557742 GCA_003457575.1 Thermophis baileyi | reverse complement strand
CCTTCGCGAGCTGCATTGGTTGCCGATTGCGCTCCGGTCACAATTCAAGGTGTTGGTTGTTACCTTTAAAGCCCTACATGGCTCAGGACCAGTTTATCTGCGTGACCGCCTTATGCCACATTCCTCCCATCGACCAGTGAGGTCGCACAGGGTTGGCCTTCTTCAGGTCCCGTCGGCCAGACAGTGCCGGCTGGCGGGACCGCGGGGGAGGGCCTTCTCTGTAGCCGCTCCGACTCTGTGGAACCAACTTCCCCCCGAGATCCGTACTACCCCCACCTTACTGGCCTTCCGTAAAGCCGCTAAGACCTGGCTTTTCCGGCAGGCCTGGGGCCAACAGTTGTTCTGATTGGCCCATGCATGGTTGTGTGAATGTTTTATTTTAAATATAGTTGGGTTTTTTTTTTCCCCTTTCTTTTTTAAATTGTTTTTATATGTTTTATTTTTTTATGATGTAAGCCGCCCAGAGTCCTTCGGGAGTTGGGCGGCATATAAATTTTATAAAATAAATAAATAAATAAATAAATCAGAAATCCCTAGAAGAGTATGTATACAAGCTGGGCCCATAAATTAGTAGCTGTATTGCATATTTGTGAATTACGGTGGTTCTGCTTTCTTTGCAAAAAAAATGCTTTGTCTAGGATTTAACGTCCAAAAAATGTTGGCCTAACACAATTCTCTGTCAATGATTAATAAAGTATTGTGGTTTAACATTTTCTGGTGATGAGTGAATCAACAGTGAATTCAAGAGAAATACAAACGAATTTCCACAGACATTGGTTATTTTCTGTGCCTCTTTTTGCTGCTGTCTATGTAACACTCAAGAATCAGGATTTTCTTTTTGCAAGTGTATTTTGAGCTACTTTGTTTTAAACTTTACACATTTTTCAAACGTACACTGATCAACAAAGCTGGACATTAAGTTTAAAAATGTAACACCAATATGTATTAGCAAGAAACTAAGCAAACCAGAAATTACACATAAACAAAAAGCAAGCATCATTTGGAAGCTTATATAAACACAGATAACTCTTGACAGCTGGCAGTAGCTGTTTAAGCTTGGCTGGGCTTGGAAGCCAGGCAGGGTTAGCTCCACTTAATAGGCGAAAGGGGTTCTACCAGAGCTATAAAGATGAGGTTTAGTTTTACTAGCAAAATAAGCTGATACTGAGCATTATCAGAGAATGATGCATTTGATACAGGTACAACTAAGTGGTAAACCTGGCTTATACCTTCATTATACCTTCATTATAGAGCCGTGGTGGCACAGTGGTTAGAATGCAGTATTGCAGGCTAATTCTGCTCACCGCCGGCTGCCAGCAGTTCAGCAATTCGAATCTCACCAGGCTCAAGGTTGATTCAGCCTTCCCTCCTTCCGAGATGGGTAAAATGAGGACCCAGATTGTTGGGGGCAATAGGCTGACTCTGTAAACTGCTTAGAGAGGTCTGTAAAGCACTGTGGAGTGGTATATAAGTCTAAGCTCTATTGATAAGTGCTATTACTATTATCTTACAAAAATCTATTTTCATTAAATAAACATTGGAAGTGATTGGAGAAATGTGGAATCCTTGGTGCTCTCTGAGCTTTGTAGTTTTCTTGCGGATGTTTCATTACCCAGTTAGGTCACATTCCCAGTGCAGTGAAGAATTTGAGCACTGAAGATGTTGCCAAAGGTGTTTCCCAAGATCTGATAACTTAGAATCATAGAATAATAGTGTTACATTGGAAGACCTTGGAGGTGTTCTGGTCCAGGGGTCCCCAACCCCCGGGCCACTACCGGGCCGCAGCCTGTTTGAAATCGGGCCATGGGAGAGATGGACAAGCACGTGTGCACGTGAAACCACTTCCGCAAGGGGTGGGCTAGCGTGTGTGCGCACGTGAAACTCCACTCGCATGAGCAGAGAGCACTTGCGCTCACCCACAAAACTCCACTCGTGCAAATGGAGCTTTGTGCATAAGTGTCTTTTGCTCACGCGAGTGGAACTTCGTGCGTGAGCGCAAGCACTCTATGCTCGTGCACGAAGCTCCATTTGCGTGAAGCTCCATTCACGCAAAGCTCTATTCACACGAGTAGAGGGTGCGTGTGCCGGCCGCTCACAACAAATGGAGCGGTGCGTGTGCCTGTCACTCTCACGCCCCTCCCCCACCCACCCAGCCCGGGCCATCAAGCTGGAAAGGTTGGGGACCACTGTTCTAGCCCAACCCTCTGCTCGAGCAGCAGATAAGTTAACTAAAAAATTCCATGACAAATACCCTCAGAAGCCAAAAGTACCTCTTGGGGATGGGAGGGGCGGTTGTGGGTGAACTGATTCTTTCTATGCTTACACTTTCCAGGAACTTCTTTTGATTTAAGGGGGAAGGTCTGATTGTCAACTCTGAATCAAACCTGGCTGAAGCCATCTTTTGCTGCTTCATAGTTGCCACACTCTAAGTGGGGGGAGGGAATTAGATAGACCGTCTGCGGACACAACAACAAACCTTCCCATGGGAACCAAGCAGAGGTGGGTTCCACCCGGTTCGGACCAGTTCGACCGATGACATCACGGATCCGGTTCGGTCGGTGCCGGTCCGTGGACACCACCATCTTTTTTTTTATTTTTTTTGAAAATTTTTCCGGGTTTTTTTTCTTCTGCGCATGCGTGATGGATGTGTATGAAGACCTAACAAATCTGGACTATGAACATCTGGACTTCTGGCCACCTAATGGACTTTTGGCCACCTAATACTTCTGGTAACCCTGTATTAGGTATCTGCCGTAGTGCCTAATGATTAACTAAATGGGTATTTCCCAACACATTCTTTGAATATTGGGAAAAGCTGCACCCTATTAATTTGCTGCAGCAAAAAAAGAAAAAGAAAAGAAAAGAAAACCTAGCTGTTTGCACACTTTGTGGTATGTGTGTTTGTTTAACTAGGCATGAGTAGCTTAAATAAATGTCTGCTTTGCAAAAGTTTCTAAGCAAACAAACTAGTAAGAGCAATTTTAGGTTATCAATTCAAAGAAAATTATCTAAGTGCACCCTCTTGGCCAACCATTGATAATGAGTCCATGAATTGGACCTGGTTTTTGCTGGCAATCAAAGTTTGCAAGCATGGTGGCTTCTTAACAACTCACTGATTTTCTCAACAAGCTGAACTAGGTCAGTGGAAACGGGTAACTTAATGTGTTGTGTGAGAATACTAAAAAGGGATTGGTTGACCCAAGCAATTAACCTCCAAGGTTGTTCCCAGGATGATTAACATTGTAAGCCACGGGTGTCAAACTCACCGTGTTCCGTTGCCATCACGTGATGTATCGTGACGTTTTTTCCCTTCGTGGAGCTGGGGTGGGCGTGGCCTGCGCGTGACGCATCTGGCCCACGGGCTGCCAATTTGACACCCCTGTTGTTAACTGAGCTGTTCCCCTGATCTAATCCTTCAAGGCAAAGAGCTGGAGATGTAGATCAGTTGGAAAAGGAAGTTTTTTCCCCTTACAGAACTTACCAACAAGTCCTGGTAGTACAGGTAGTCCTTGACTTACGACCACAATTGAGCCCCAAAATTTATGTTGCTAAGGGAGACATTTGCTAAGTGAATTTTGCCCCGTTTCTTGCCACAGTTCTTAAGAGAATCACTGCAGCTGATTAAGTTAGTAACCCGGTTGTTAAGTGAATCTGGCCTCCCCATTGACGTTGCTTTTCAGGTCGCAAAAGGTGACCCTGGGCCACTGCAACCGTCATAAATATGAGTCAGTTGCCAAGTGTCTGAATTTTGATCACGTGACCATGTGGATTCTGCAATGCAGGGGTGGGTTCTGCTTTTCTTCGCTGCTGGTTCGCTCAGTGACGTGCTGCGCGGGCGGGTGCGGGCTTCACACGTGCTTCGCGCATGCACAGTGCTTAAAAAAAGCTGCTGCGCATGTGCAGAAGCAAAAAACAAGATGGCGGTGCCGAAAGAACCGGTTCTTTCAGCCAGCGTGGCAGGCCTGGGTCGCTGCCAGTTTTAGTGACCCAGGCTGCCAACATTATTGCCAGCTGCCAAAATCATATTGCTTTTCAGACCCACAACTGAGTTTCTTGCAGGGGTGGGCTGCTGGGGGATGGCAGGGGTTCAGGAGAACCTCTAGCTAAGATTCTGTGCAGTTCGGAGAACCCACAAATCCCACTCCTGGCTTGCCCCACCCCACCCTGCCCCTCCCCTCCCAGGAGTCCCCACGTGGCCCATTTTGGATGCAGGTAAGTGCAGGGAGCGCATGGAGGCTCAGGAGGGCAAAAAATGGGCCTACCAGAAGTTCAGGAAAAAACGGGCCCGTTTCCGGCCTCCAGAGGGACTCCGGAGCCTGGGGAGGCCGTTTTCGTCCTCCCGGAGGCTCGAGGAAAGCCTCCGAAGCCCGGGGAGGGCAAAAACGCGCCCCCCCCACAGTGGTGCAGGAGGCTGACTAGGCCACACCCACCCAGCAACCGGGCAGAGAACCCCTTGCTAAAAATTTTGAAGCCCACCCCTGCTTGTAAGTGTAAAAAATGGTCATAAGTCACATATTTTAGTGCTGTTGTAACTTTGAACAGTCACTAAATGAACTGTTGTAAGTTGAAAACGGAGCCTGGGAGGGACACACATGCCCCCCCCTGAGCTCCATTTTCACTGGCAGAGGGTTGCAGGAGGCCGTCGCAACCTAAAACAGAGCTTGGGAGCCCATTTTCGCTGGCAGAGTGCTCGGGCCACCACAGGCGCCTCTGACATGAGTGACCTCAAGCTGGCCACACCCACCATGCCCCCCCCGAGGTCAAACACAACCCTGATGTGGCCCAATGAAATTGAGTTTGACACCCCTTTAGTAAAGGAATTGCCTTGCTATCAATTCAATGATTCTGGATTATCATTTTAGTCATCAGTGCCCTCTGGTGGTTATTCGTTGACATGAAGATTCAGTTTTAACAAAAAGTAGCCTCACACAGCAATGAACAAGGACATACATTCAGTTTTGCAGGATCCAATCTGGGTTGGTCACCGGGACCAGAGTTTTTGTCTTCCGAGATTTCGGACTCGTGCTGGAGCCCATCCTCAGAGAAGTTCCCTGAGGATGGGTTCTAGCACAAGCCCGTCAGATATCAGAAGACAAAACCTCTGGTCCCAGTGTTTATGGAGATTCTCAGTCATCCAGGTCATGGTTGACCCAAAGGTGCTTTTTCAGGAGGCAACTGGACTTTCTTGTTTTTCTTTGAAGACATTTCGATTTTCATCCAAGAAGCTTCTTCAGTTCTGACTGGATGGTGGGGAATGGAAGGATTTATACTGCTTGCCGAAGGAATATGCCGAAGCACCTTTGGGACAACCATGACCTGGATGACTGAGAATCTCCATAGCTATGCACTTTGGGATGAACACCCTTCAAATGGTGCGGGAGTATGAACGGATTTCCTGAAAAATTGCAGGCTACAGGAACCATTTGTGCTTCAGTTTGAAATGCAGACAACACAGACTCATCCCCAACAGCCTGCACCTGTCTTCAACTGTGAAGGGACAAAGGGCAGACAACATCCTGCAGCCAAGAAGGCTCCACACCCATTTGCACTACTCAGGTGACCCTGAGGACACAGATAAACCTCCAAGTGGCCTCAACGACTCTTTAAAAAACGCAAATGATCAGCTGCAAGGAATATACATCCTTCCATTCCCCACCATCCAGTCAGAGCTGAAGAAGCTTCTTGGATGAGAAGTGAAACGTCTTCAAAGAAAAACAAGAAAGTCCAGTTGCCTCCTGAAAAAGCACCTTTAGGACACTCTGGTCCCAGTGACCGACCCTGATTGGATCCTGCAACATTATCCTGGGACATGTATATTCGCCTCCATTCATTCAATTTTGCAGCTACTAAGATTGTTGGATGAGCTGGCACAAAAACAGCCAGGGAAGTGATTGAAGCCTGGGAAATGGGCCCAGCATCAGTCAACAGGAGCGTTGATTTATGACCAGCCTGTCAAGTACTTAAAAAGGTGAGGACTGGGCAGCACAAGCAAACCACAGCTGATGACTTAAAAGCCAGCCATCAACACACCCCAATCCACATCTAAAAAGCCACATACAACAGGCACCATATAAATACCATACAAAAAGCAGCACACACTCTGCTAGAGAGAAGTTTCCTGAAGATGGGCTCCAGCACAAGTCGGAAAGCTCGGAAGACAAAACCTCTGCTCCCGGTGACCGACCCAGATTGGATCCCTAACAAAGAGTGCCCCAAATGATTTAATTACATAGAAAGCTAAAGCCTGCCTTGAGTCAAACTCTGAGCTGAGGGTGAATAAAGAGCCGCGGTGGCGCAGTGGTTAGAGTGCAGCACTGCAGGCTACTTCTGCTGCCTGCAGTTTGGCAGTTCGAATCTCACCAGGCTCAAGGTTGACTCAGCCTTCCATCCTTCCGAGGTCGGTCAAATGAGGACCCAGATTGTTGGGGGCAATATGCTGACTCTGTAAACCGCTTAGAGAGGGCTGTAAAAGCACTATGAAGCGGTATATAAGTCTAAGTGCTATTGCTATTGCTATATAACTCCGCCCACTGCCAGCTTTCTTTGTAACACCGGCTCAAGGTGGTTGACTCAGCCTTCCATCCTTCCGAGGTGGGTAAAATGAGGACCCAGATTGTTGGGGGCAATAGGCTGACTCTGTGAACCGCTTAGAGAGGGCTGTAAAAGCACTATGAAGCGGTATATAAGTCTAAGTGCTATTGCTATTGCTATAAATGGACCAGTTCTTCTAGCTTTCTTTGTAACAATACAAATGTCAGGTTATCTCACACTTTCCAAAATCCAAATCTTTTCCAAGAACAATTGTCATAATAAAGACCCTAAGGTAGAATCAGAAGTCACCGTGTTCCATTTTTACCCATAGATACAAAGCTCCAGTTCTGTGAGAGTTTTCTTTCTACACTTTTGAGGTGAAAGTCAATTTTTTTTTTGTTTCAAAAAAAGCAACAACCCCTTTTACAGGTAGTCCTCAACTTACAACCACAATTGAGCCCAACATTTCCGTTGCTAAGCAAGACATTTAAGTGAGTTGCACCCCATTTTATGACCTTTTTTGCCACATTTGTTAAGCAAGTGATTGCGGTTGTTAAGTGAACTATGCGGTCGTTAAGCGAATCTGGCTTCCCCTTTGCTGTAAAAGTTGCAAATGGTGATCACATGACCCAGGGACAGAGACCTATTGAAAAAGAATTATTCCATAGTAAGGTAGTCTTTAGTATAGGAAGTGTGGATAATATGATAGCAGTCTTTCAATATTTAAGGGGCTGTCCCACAGAAGTGGGGGTCTACCTATTCTCCAAAGCACCTGAGGGCAGGACAAGAAGTAATGAATGGAAACTTATCAAGGAGAGATGCAACCTTAAAATAAGGAGAAATTTCCTGACAGTGAGAACGATTAATCAGTGGAACAACTTGCCTCCAGAAGTTGTGACTGCTCCATCACTAGAGGTTTTTAATTAGAGACTGGACAGCCATTGGTTCAGAATGTCCCTGCCGCAATTAAGCTTTTTCTGGCCAAGTCGCTAGCACAGCTTCTTTATGGGACCTTGCTCGGACCTTTGTGTTTTACACCATTAGAAGTAGTTCAATCCAAATTCATTAGATCAATTCTCCAGATGCCGCGTTGTGTCTCAAATGCACTTCTGCGCCTGGAGACAGGGTTGACAAAAGTCGAAGCAAGAATCTGTATAGCGTCCTTAAATCTCTGGCTAAAGCTTAACTTCTTTCTGCAAGGTCTTGCTCCATTAATCCTCCAAGACAAATTCTCTTCACCGTGGATCAAGGCCGTCGAGTCCAACCTTGCCAAACTAGGCTTCTCCCCAGCTTCAATACTCAAGATGGACTACGACCTAGCAAGGCAAACCTTGCCACAAAGGGTGGAGGACATGGAGAGGCAGGCGGACTTAGGGAAAGCTCAGCTGTTTCTGGCTCCAGATGCCATTAGATGTGTTGTTGCTCCTGCCAGCTATCTTAGTCAGTTGGAGACAGCAAACCACCGGAAAGCATTTTCGCTCGCACGGTGCCATGCGCTTCCATCGGCCATCCTGTACAGCAAGTATAAAAGGATACCATTGACGGAAAGACTCTGTCCCTGCGGCTCAGGAGAGGTGGAGACTGTGGGTCACATGCTCCTTAGATGCTCCTTTTACACAGAGATTAGGAAAAAACATATTCTGCCAATAACTGCTAGGTATCCTGGCCGATCTGACACTACCTATCTTCAGTGGCTGCTTAAGGATGAACAGCCCATAACTACAGCGCAGGTGGCCAGATTCTGCGCAGCAGCACTGGGGATTAGTCGCAAACACGTGTCTTCTCCACCATAGTTATGTTATATAACGAATGTGGCAAACCCTTTGCACTGCTTAGTCTTTTCCCTTTTAGCGTTGAACCTACAACAGGCCACACAGTTTATGGATTGTAATTGTAGTATAGTTAGACCATGTATAATTGACAGACTGGATTTTATTATAGATTTTAGTTGTTATTTATTATTTTATACTAGAATTTTTAATTGTATATTTACTGGGCGTTTTTGTTTGCTCTGGTCTTTGGTCTAAGACTGTAATAAATTGATTGATTGATTGATTGATTGATTCAGAATGGTATAGGATCTCCTTGAGCAGGGGGATGGACTAGAAGACCTCCAACCTTGTTATTCTGTATTTTGTAGAGCAAAATTCTTCAGATATGGAAAAAAAAAACAGCTGGTGGGTAGGGATGGGGCTCCGTCTTTCATATTGTCCTTTGCATTCTGACCTCAACCCCCTTTGATCTTCAGAACGTTTATGACGAAGATATTCAGGGCAGCGTTTCAAAAATGCAAGGAATTGCCAATAGGCATTTACCCTACAAGGTTGCTTTCTCCTTCACAGCCATTTCCGGCTATTGTTTTGGATTCCTGTTTCACAGTTCAACACAATAGCTATTCCCCTTCTGCCTATTGGCTGACTCACTTCCTGCCCTGGTCTTGGCCTGTGGCCAAGCCTTTTGGAAGGACTAGCTTTTAAGAGAGAGAGAGAGAGAGAGAGAGAGAGAGAGAGAGAGAGAGAGAGAGAGAGAGAGAGAGAGAGAGAGAGATTTCTGCTCTTCTGAACATTCTCTTGAACTTCTCCTCAAAGCTGTTGGCTGCAGATGGCACCAAAAGATAAGGAGAGAAATGTTAATGGGCCATCACAGCACCAAAGTCTCATTTGAGGCTCTGACAGATTAAGAATAATGGAGTTGTAAGGAATCTTAGAGATCTTCTAGTCCAACCCACTGCTCAGGCAGGAAACACTATACCATTTCAGGTTGTCCAATCTCTTCTTAAAAACCTCCAATGTTGGAGCACCCACAACTTCTGGAGGCAAGCCATTCCACTGGTTAATTGTTCTGTCAGGAAATTTCTCCTTAGTTCTAGGTTGCTTCTCTCCTTGATTAGTTCCCATCCATTGTTTCTTGTCCTGCCTTCAGATGTTTTGGAGAATAGGTTGACCCATTCTTCTTTGTGGGATATTGGAAGACTGCTATCATGTCACTCTTAGTCCTTCTTTTAATTAAACTAGACATACCCAATTCCTGCAACCGTTCTTTATGGCAGGCCTGAACCCTGACACTTTATATGTTTTAGTCTCCAGTCCCCTAAACATTTTGTTACTCTTCTCTGCACTCTTTTTAGAGTCTCAACATCCTTTTTACATCGTGGTGACCAAAACTGGATCCATTATTCCAAGTGCGGCTTTACCAAGGCATTATAAAGTGGTAATAATACTTCACATGATCTTGATTCTATCCCTCTGTTAATGCAACCTAGGACTGTGTTGGCTTTTTTGGCAGCTGCAGCCCATTGCTGGCTCATATATAAGTGATTGTCCACTAGGACTCCAAGATTCCCCTCATAGTTGCTACTATTGAGCCAGGACCAACTATTCTATACCTGTGCATTGGTATAGCTTCAAATGTTTCTCAGATCTAAAAGGCAGACATGACCCCCTTTACGGTTCCGTTCACAAGAGACATCGACCCAGAGTCTGTTTTAGCAAGGTTTACTGAATAAAGTAGATGCCACCCAGGGTGCAGAAGCCACAAAATGTAGCTTTGGACAATACAATATGGAGTAAACTGATGGACACATTGCGTGATGGTTTGGTGTGATAGTGGGTGATTGTTCTGTCTTCTCACTAGGAACGTTTCTGGATTGCGGCAAGGAAATTGTGTCACAGCAAACTCCCCTTGAGATATGGTCTTGAGGACCATTTATTGTCTTCTGAATTACAGATGGCATAAAATTTAATGTCAGGAGCAACATATTGGGCAAAATGTATTTTCTGGTCCTGCATGTTGGCTCACCAATCTCCTCAGACAATTCCGGCAGAAGGGGATTGGCCAGGGGTGAAATCCAGCAGGTTCTGACAGGTTCTGGAGAACCGGTAGCGGAAATTTTGAGTAGTTCGGAGAACCGGTAGCGGAAATTTTTAGTAGTTCAGAGAACCAGTAAATACCACCTCTGGCTGGCCCCAGAGTTGGGTGGGAATGGAGATTTTGCAGTATCCTTCCCCTGCCATGCCCACCAAGCCACATCACGCCCACCAAGCCACGCCCACCGAACCGGTAGTAAAAAAAATTTGGATTTCACCACTGGGGTCGTCGGCCTGCCACAGATCTTGCCTAGCTGGTGACCGACTCAAAGGAACGTCGCTTCAGGCACTCAGACCTGGCAAACAGCCGAGGCTGGCTGAGGCTCTTGGTCTGGTGCCAAGAAATGACATCAGAAAGGCAACCTTAGTCTGAGGTTCAGGCTGCCTGGTCTGGAGAGAGGAAAAATAAAATGCACTTTTTCAACTTTCCCCAAAGTAGCTATTATGTTTGAAAACAATGGCTTAATGTCTCCCTTCTCCGCCTCTGTGAAACTGATGCTTGTGTTGGGAGCAGAAACAAGCTGTATCGAGTGGACTCTTTTGTTGGTTTTAATATTGCCCTGGCATAAAGTTTCTGCCCTACTTTCATTTTTCCCATGGGAAAAAATGACCAGCATGACATGAAGTCTGGTAGCCCTCGACTTACAATCATCCGTTTAGTGACCATTTGAGGTTAACAGGGCACTGAAAAAAATGATTTATGACAATTACAGTCACAATTACAACTGTTGCAGCATCCCCACGGTCATGTGATCAAAATTCAAGCACTTGGCAACTGGCATGTATTTATGACAATCGCAGTGTCCCAGGGTCAGGTCATGTGATTGCCATATGAGACCTTCCAAGCCAGCTTCCAACAAGCAAAGTCAATGGAGGGAGCTGGAGTTGCTTAGCGACCGTGTGATTCACTTAATAACCATGGCAAAACAGGTTGTAAAATTGGGTGGGGACCAGGGGTGGGTTCTAACTTACCTCGCTGCCGGTTCGCTTCCTCACGCGCTGCTTGGGCGTGGGCGTGCATGCGCAGTGCTAAAAACCAAGCTTCTGCACATGCGCAGAAGCAAAAAACAGCTTCTGCGCGTGTGCAGAAGCAAAAAACAAAATGGCGGCACCTATGGCGCTGCCGAGAGAGCCGGTTCAGGGGCGTGTCCAGCCGGCCATCGCTGCCGGTTCGGCGAGCGGGGGGAAATTCCCGCTACCGGTTCTCCTTGCTTAGCAATGAAAGTTTTGATTCCAATTGTGGTTGTAAGCCGAGGATTATCTGTACCAAATTTGGATGCAAATTTAGGAGGATTTGACCTTAGAGGGCAGCAAAGAGTCATCCAAACCAATAACTTTGCTGCCTCTAGTGGTTATCTGAAATTTCAGATCTGGTAGCTCTAAAGCAGGGGTGTCAAACTGGATTTCATTGAGGGCCGCATCAGGGTTGTGTTTGACCTCGGGGGGGGGGTGTGGCCAGAATGGGCATGGCCACCTCGATGTTACTCATGTTGGGGGCACCTGTGGCGGCCCAAGCGCTCTGCCAGTGAAAACAGGCTCCTGAGCTCCGTTTTTGGCTGCAACGGCCTCCTGCAACCCTCTGCCAGTGAAAATGGAGCTAGGGAGGGCTGCGTGCGTGGCAGAGGGTTGCAGGAGGCCATCGCCGCCAGAAACAGAGCTCGGGAGCCCATTTTCACTGGCAGAGGCACCGCGGGCCGGTCCCTCACTGTTTGCAGGGTGGCCCCACGGGCCAGATCTAAGCACCCCGCCGGCCGGATCTGGCCCGTGGACTTTGGGTTTGACACCCTTGCCCTAAAGTAAGGGAGTGCTTTTAAAAAATCCACATCTGATTAACAGGGAAATATCAACTTGTCTCTAGGAAAATTCAAAGCTTGGAAACATCTGTGATTGGGAAAGATATTTTCCTTTTGACCTAAAAAAAAATGCTTTTTATAAAATGGATTTCAAACAGAATAGAAAAGTCTTAAGTTGAAGGGAGTCGCTTTATGATAGGAGGCTCAAAGGATTATTTTTGCTGGCTGGGGAATTCTGGGAATTGAAGTCCACGCATCTTAAGTTGCCAAGGTTGAGAAACATTGCATTAATGGCCAATTCCATGAGGATGGCACGTTTTATATTTTTGTGCCAACTCAAGGATGGGTAGAAAGCAGCACAACTCACCAGCAAACAAATGCCTACAGCCTAACATATTTGGAGGGCCTCCGGTTAAAAAACACTGGCCTGGGTTTTTCTTAGCTTGGGGATGACTCAAGCAGCCCACAACGATAAGCAACACAGTTTCCCCCTAAAATCCAGTAAAAGCCATTTCTGCAAATAAACACCCCACCAGACGGAGCAATCTGCTGCGATGACAACTCTGCAGGCAGCAGAGACACGCACAGCTTGTAAACCAGACAGCCCAAAGAGGCCAGGACATTTTCCTTATCAGCGGGGCTGAAGAAAGCCAGAACTTGGTGAATTGGCTTCAAAGATCTCGTTTCCTCCAATTGAGCGGGAGACTCTGATAACAGGGCAGGCTTAAAACCATTCTTTGTGCGAGGTCTTTTCTCTTTTCTCCTCCTGCCATGGTTTAAAAACCTGAAACTTGTGTTTGTTTTGAAGCCTTTGTTTGAATGTTGAACCCTAATAAAGACATTGTTAACAAAGTTTTTTTGTGGACCAGCACACCCATCTCTATTGTTTTCGTATATGCAAGACTGACCGGTAAGCCTAAGAAATTAGATACGTTTTCCTGGGTTGCACTAGCCGAACGGAACGTGTGGGAGCATGAATGCCATGCCATTCCCATCGATGGCACCTTAAGGCAGAATCCTCCGGACTTTCGTAGCCTCTTTTGGAGGTTGAAAATGCAGCATTGCAAATAATCAAAGAGCCAGTTGTGTTTTATTCAACAAGCCACACTTAAGCAAGGAACGGTTTATCATGATATCATGGTTTTATTTGCCAGGATGCACTGAACAATAGCAATAGCACCTAGACTTATATACCGCTTTACAGTGCTTTACAGCCCTCTCTAAGCGGTTTACAGAGTCAGCCTATTGCCCCCAACAATCTGGGTCCTCATTTGACCGATCTCGGAAGGATGAAAGGCTGAGTCAACCTTGAGCCTGGTGAGATTTGAACTGCCAAATTGCAGGCAGCCGGCAGTCAGCAGAAGTAGCCTGCAGTACTGCACTCTAACCACTGCGCCACCGTGGCTCAAGCTGACATTGGCTATGTATATCAAACATGTTAAGCCACAATGGTTGGATTCATCCAATATGCTTAAAAGTGCAATTAAAGGGCTCAGATGTAATAGACAATATTACAAATTAAGACAATAATGGAGCCTGCCCCTTCATGGTTGTAAGTTGTGATGGTCATGTAACCAACCGGATTTTACGACCTTTTTGGTAGAGGTTGGAATGCGGTAGCTGTAAAGCAGCCACTGTGATTGTTAAGCAAACAAAGCTATGGGTGCAGTTTCATTAAAAAAAAACAGAAGTGCTTATGAATGAAGGCAAATGCTGGCTTTTGGCAAAATTGTTGTAAAACGTGGTCACACAACCACAGGCGCTGCAAATGACTGTAAACAGAGCTCAGTCGTGAAGTGTCCAAATTTCAATCACGTGACCACAGACCGGGTCCTGACTGCTGGAACTTTGCATCCAGGTCATAAGTAGCCCCCGATAAGTCTATCATAACTTCAAATGGTTGTTAAGTCACCAGTCATAAGTTGAGAACTACCAGCATACTCAGCCTGGTTAATGAGGTGATGAAGCTTCATCATTATCCTCTATGGCAGGGGTCTCCACCAGGGATGGGTTCTAACTTACCTCGCTGCCGGTTCGCTTCCTCCTGCGCCGCGTGGGCGCATGCACAGTGCCGAAGAATAAAAAAAAATCCAAAAAAAATCGAAAAACAAGATGGTGACGCATGTGCAGTGCCGGAAACTCAGCTTCTGCGCATGCGCAGAAGGAAAAAAAATTAAAAACATTCCAATTTAAAAAAAAAATTCCAAAAAAAAAGATGGCGGCACCCACGGACCGGCACTGACCGAACCGGCTCCGTCACCGTGACATCATCACCAGCGGGTCGCTACCAGTACGGGCGAACCGGTCCGAACCGGGAGGAACCCACCTCTGGTCTCCACCCTTGGCAACTTTAAGACTTGTGGACTTCAACTCCAGAATTCGCTGGCTGAGGAATTCTGGGAGTTGAAGTCCACAAGTCTTAAAGTTGCCAAGAGTGGAGACCCCTGCTCTATGGTAGTTTTTCTCAACCTTGGCAACTTTAAGTTGTGTGAACTTCAATTCCCAGAATTCATGCTGACTGGAGAATTCTGGGTGTTGAAATCCACACATCTTAAAGTAACTAAATTGAAAAACACTAATTTATAGAGTCCAATGCTATACTTAAAAATATGGAGCTGATTGTATTACTGGACAGTTAGTTATTGTTGGAAATTGCTTGAAATTTAAAATTAGCATCCAAATAGAGAGGAAACAGAGTTAGCCGACAACAGCTCCATAAATTGACTCCTGCCGTATGCTGACTGAGGAATTCTGGGAGCTGAAGTCCACAGATCTTCAAGTGGCCAAGATTGAGAAACACTAGCCTAGACCTTAATAACAGAATCTTGAAATCTTCACAGCAGTTCTCCTTCCTTCCAGCTTATACAGGTAATCTTCGACTTAAACACAGTTCATTTGGTGTTACAAGTTACAACGGCATTGAAAAAAGTGACTTACGACTGCTTTTCACACTAACCACTGTTCCAGCATCCCTCTGGTCATGTGATCAAGATTCAGATGCTTGGCAACTGACCCATGACCGTTGCTGTGTCCCAAGGTCATGTGATCACCTTCTGCAGCCTTTTGACAAGCAAAAAAAAGGGGGGGGGAAGCCAGATTCACTTAACCGCCGTGTTACTCACTCAACAACTGCAGTGATTCACTTAACTGTAGCAAGAAAGGTCATAAAATGGGGCAAAACTCACTTTAACAAATGTCTCACTTAACAACAGAAATTGTGGGCTCAGTTGTGGTCGTTAAGTGAAGGACTACCTCTACCAAAGACAACCAAGGCAGGATAATCCTGAGTTTCTCTCTACATTCTTCCCTTTCCAGAATTAAACTCAAATCTTACAAATAGTTGCCACATATTTTCTTCAAGGCCATCTCCTACCCCACTACAGCATGGGAATAAAATGAAAGCAAATGTGGAATGCAAGACTCTGACGACACATCTTTTAATGCTTTTTTTCTTTAGTAAAAGTTTAAGCAAACAACCAAGAGAACAGCTGTGAGAGATTATGGAGAGGTTGGGAAAAGGGTGGAAGGATAGGATTAGACAGAATTAAGAGATAACAGCCCAGATGTAGAGAAAACTGGGAAGAAGCATTGCAGGCATTCTAAAAGAGTCTGCCTCAATTAATTCACGCTAAAGGAGAGTGAGAAATTACTTTTTATAGTGTGCCAAGGTCATGTGATCCCCTTTTGCAACCTTTTGACAAGCAAAATCAATGGGGGAAGCCATATTCATTGAAGAGCCACATTACTAACTTATCAATTGCAGTGATTTACTTAACAAATGTGGCAAGAAAGATCGTAAAATGGGACAAAACTCAACAAATGTCTCACTTAATAACAGATATTTTGGGCTCAATTGTGGAGAGGACTACCTGTTCCTAGCTCCCTCAGCACTCATCGTATGATTTAGCCTCCAGACCCTTTATCTTTGTTGCTCTTCTCTGCACACTTTCTAGAGTCTCCGCGTCTCTTTTGTATCGAACATGTATGCCATCTTGACATTTTTTGATCCCCACCTTCCCCATTTTTGTGCAGAAATGCTTGATTAGGACTTGTGTCCTCTCCAGTTACCCAAAGTAAGGACTTTCTGGAACAGGTCTCCTTAGAAAAGGGGCTTGCTATCATTCCAGTTAAATGTCTATGGCAGGGGTGTCAAACTCAAGGTCCGCGGGCTGGATCCGGACCCCTGCCATAGACATTTAACTGGAATGATAGCAAACCAATGCGAAGAGGAAAGATCAGGCCAGTGTGGCTTCGGCCCGGTCTACCCAGTGCAAAGAGGAAACATGCCAGCAGTTTGGGGAGTTATCAAGCTGGCCATGCCCACCCAGTTGGCCATGCCTGCCCCTCCCCCCCCAGGTCAACCACAGCCCTGATGTGGCCCTCAATGAAATTGAGTTTGACACCCCTGATCTATGGAGATTCTCAGTCATCCAGGTCATGGTTGTCCCACAGGTGCTTTCCCCGCTCCCCAAGAGGCAACTGGACTTTCTTGTTTTTCTTTGAAGACGTTTCGCTTCTCATCCAAGAAGCTTCTTCTGCTCTGAGCTTCAGCTGAAGCACTTTTGGGACTATCATTGCAGTTGTTACTCTTGAAGCAGTATCTTGCCAGGAGGGATCTTCATGTGACACGGATTATATACTGCTGACCACCCAAGTTTTCTTCCCATTCCAACTCCCTGAACAATAGACTTAAAGTGCTTCCCACATATGTTTGTCCCCGCAGCAGCAAAGGAGCCATTTTTGTCCTAACACAGCACATTTTTCCTCCCTTCCCTCTGCAGAGGACGCACAGACTGTACGTGTTCCCTGAAAGACAGATTTCAAGAACAGACTTGGAGCAAAATAAGCTCCCAGCTCTGCCAATTTCTGTTCTTTGTGGCAGATTCAAATGGTCCCAAACAGATGGGAGAAGAATGGTTTGTCTTGGTTATTCACAAAAACTCCTGCAAGCAACTTGCCCAAGGTGATCCTACAGGGTCTGGTTCAGGGGTGAAATCCAGCAGGTTCTGGAGAACCGGTAGTGGAAATTTTGAGTAGTTCGGAGAACTGGCAAATACCACCTCTGGCTGGCCCCAGAGTGGGGTGAGAATGGAGATTTTGCAATATCCTTCCCCCAGGAGTGGGGAGGGACTGGGGATTTTGCAGTATCCTTCCCCTGCCACGCCCACCAAGCCACACCACGCCCACCAAGCCACACCACGCCCACCAAGCCACGCCCACAGAACCGGTAGTAAAAAAAATGNAGGAAAATAAAAAAAAAAAACAAATTAATGCAGAAATCAATGCTGTGCATGTTTTTTTTTTTTTTTTTTAGGTTGGTTATATGAATTCACCTGAATGTAGTTCATTCAACAAATTTCAACTGAATAATGATCGATAAAGCAAATCAGGCAGAATTAAGTTTTTAAGGCCTCAGCGTGGCTGATGTGGGCATTGATGGGGTCAAGAAGGGACAAATGGCCTGGTGCCCACAGCATCTTTTGCAAATGATGGGAAGGATCTAATTTGCAAATTATACAATTCACAATCATTTGCACAGTGAGTTATATAGCACACAGGACAGCCTCAAGGCTTATAACAGACTCTTCGGTTGTGATTTAGCATATTTTGTGAGTCTAACCAGTTTGGTTTGGTAATGTGTGTAACCTTGAGGAACAGGAAAAAGTGTCTCATGAAGACATTGATCAGATAAAAGAAACTCCAGTCTAAAGCAGAAATGTAATTTGAGAAAAAGATTAGCTCCTCCCTAGTGCCCTCTAGGGGAGGAATAATGTAAACTACACAATTTAGGTTAGCCCTAAGAAGTAGACTAAAAAACCAAAGTTATGAATATTAACATTATTTTTATTATAAGGTTGCAGTAACTTGTAGAGAATAAAAAAGATGAGGTTGACATATATGCAAAAGCCACATTTATGACTGATTGGAAACCCCTTATAGGCTTTTCGCACCTAGTGGGGAAAAATGCAGTTAGGAATTGTGGTTTTGATGATTAAAAACAAAAGCAGATAATGGGAAAGAGTGAGCTTTTCCTGTAATCAAAGAGTAAAAGGTAATTTTGTAATTGCACTTATATTTGCTGCAAGGGAAATCAGAAGCTTCTTCGTTTTATTTCTTTTTACACATTTCCTTTTTTCTTTCTTTACTGCTTTTATTCTTTATTACCTGGATTTAGTTTTTATGTTCTTTGTGCAAAATCAGATGCCTTGACAAAAGAGGTCAAAGCATTTTGAAGCCAGAACATCCAGATAATATTTGGAAGTGACTCGGATAGATGCCTCCCTAACTGATTGATTGAACTATTTCAGATGTGAAAGATTCTTATAGCCAATCTCAACAAAAGTAGTTTTAGCCTTTTTGGGGAGTTGATTTCCTGATCTGGTCTACCTAGTGCAGGGCGGTCAAACTCGCGGCCCATGGGCTGGATGCGTCACATGCTGGCCACGCCCACCCAGGGGTGGGCTGCTGGGGGTTCGCAGGGGTTCGGGAGAAACTCTAGCTAAGATTCTGTGCAGCTTGGAGAACCCCCAAATCCCACTCCTGGCTGGCCCCGCCCACCCCTCCCCTCCCAGGAGTTTCCGCGTGGCCCGTTTTGGATGCCAGGTAAGTGCAGGGCGTGCGGGGAGGCTCAGGGAGGGCGAAAAACGGGCCTACCAGAAGTTCGGGAAGGCCGGAAATGGCCTCCAGAGCCTGGGAAGGCCGTTTTTGTCCTCCCGGAGGCTCAAGGAAACCCTCCGGAGCCCGGGGAGGGCAAAAACACCCCCCCCCGCCGTGGTGCAGGAGGCCGACTAGGCCACGCCCACCATGGCCATGCCCACCCAGCAACCGGGCAGAGAGCCCCTCGCTAAAATTTTTGAAGCCCACCCCTGCGCCCACCCCCGGTTTAGCAAAGGGGAAAAAGTCACGATATGTCACGTGATGACGACGTGATGACGCGAGTTTGACACCCCTAACCTACTGGGTCTGGCAGATTTATAAACCATTATACATAGTTTAGTGTTTGGTGTGATCCTGCCCACCTTCAACAAACTATTATTAAGCCACCAATGGCTCAACTTTGCAGAATGAACCTGGCCAGAAAGTTTATTCCCCCCACCCTCTAAGATTCCTCCTCGGAAGTCAGCTTCACCCTGTTCTGTGGGATTTGCTTGCAGACAAATATGCAATTGCCAAGATGAATGGCATTGATTAGGAACTGCTATTAAAAAGTCTAAAAATAAGAACCCTTTCTTAAAATAATTGCAGTCAGCACTGCAGACAAGCAACTCAGGCTTATTGTAATGTGAGGCAGCCACAGAGCAGAGAAAAAGGTACCTTAAGTGAGCACGTGGGAGGCAGTTTTTCAAAGAAAATTGTAAATTTAAGAAAAGAGACATTGATCTTTCCTTGAAAACAATTAACATCCCAGCTCTTGAAATTCTGGTGCTCTACAGCTGCTCAAAACAACCGTTACAGCTGCATGTGTTTAAACAGATCACATTTAATAACTGTTTTTTAAATATTATGATTTCAGCTCCAGGTAAATAAACTAAAAGGCAATAGAGGAATCTGTACAGCTCAATGTGAAGCACAACCGACTTGTCCTCTTGTCTATATGGGGTTTTTTTCCTGTAGAGAGGGTAGGGAGGTCTACAGGAGATCAAAAATCCAGACAATGGATGTAACTGTGTAATTTAAGCCCCACCCCCTTTTATATGAATTGGGTGTGCAATGTCTATTTGGGACTGGATTTCAATTATACAATCACAGCCGCCACCTCCCCCCCCTTCTTCAGGTACCAAACCAGAGGTGGGTTCCTCCCGGTTCGGACTGGTTCGCCTGAACCGGTAGCGACCCGCTGGTGATGTCACGATGATGTCACGGATCTGGTTTGGTCGGTGCCGGTCTTTTTTGATTTTTTTTTGAATTTTTTTTTTTTAAAAAATTGAATTTTTTTCCGGGTTTTTTTTCTTCTGCGCATGCGCAGAAGCCGAATTTCCGGCACTGCGCATGTGTCGCCATCTTGTTTTTGGCTTTTTTTCGGAGGGGGAATTTTTTTAATTTTTTTGCATTGCGCATGCGCGTGCGCGTGGCCACGCAGCGCAGGAGGAAGCGAACCGGCAGCGAGGTAAGTTAGAACCCACCCCTGTACCAAACAGTTTTAGATACTAAACAGACCAACAAATATCAATGTTAGATTAATCCTAGGTGCCTTACTTGCGGCTCAGCAGATGGGTTGGCCTAACATGGGGTTTTTTAGGGGAGAGGGGAGGATTACTAAATAAATTTAGTTGGGGGGGCTCACACAATCTGTTAAATCATAAATCAATCAGATAGACTAAAATTTGCCCAACATACAGGTAGTCCCCGACTTATGACTGCAATCGAGCTCAAAATTTCTGTTGCTGAGCAAGAGTTAAGTGAGTTTTGCTCTGTTTTGCGACCTTTCTTGCCCCAGAATCACTGCGGTTGTTAACATAGCAACACGGTTGTTAAATGAATCTGGCTTCCCCATTGACTTTCTTGTCAGAAGATTGCAAAAGGATGCTGCAACCGTCATAAACATGAGTCAATTGTCAAGCATCTGAGTTTTGATCACGTGACCACGGGGATGCTGCCACGGTCATTAAGTGTGAAAAACGGTGACAAGTTACCTTTTTCAGTGCTGTTGTAACTTCGAACGGTCACTAAATGAATGGTTGTATGTTGAGGACTACCTGGTAGTCAAATTCCCAAGAACAAAACCCTGAGGTTTAACCCTAATCCTAACCCAGTTTATGAGTTGTACAAATGAAGTTCCAGGGTCTTCAAATGACCCTCCATTGAGCTTGTTCTGTAAATGCAGCAAAAGTGTTGTGTGAACTCAGCCAAGGTGCCTGGAAGGCCTCACAAAAGTCAAGATGGTGGCCAGGACCCCATTAAAAAAGGGCGGGAGTTCAGTCATAGCCACCATCTTAACTTCGACAGAAGTGGTCTGATGATGATACCCAGAAGAACAAACTAGCTAATCATGTTTCAACCATGCTATGATGAAATGAGGAATGCTTAGCCATTACAAAACATATGATTGATTCCCAGTAAAGAATAAGAACCTCAAAACAACTCTGGCTTGATTGTATTCGGTATGTGTTGAAACAGAGAAATGCTTTTAATAGGCTTTAAAGATTCTGCTACTACAAACATCCAAAGTTCACTAAATCACATTCATGGCTCCTAGCAACTCTTGACTTGGTCCCTAATCTTGCCTACCTTGCAAGGCTGATGCAAGCATTCCACTGTTTGCAAATTGCACATTGAACAATGTCTCGGCAAGACCCCAGATAAAGGACATTATGGTCTGGATAAGGAATCCAGAGCCAGATTTAAATCTAATGCAGAGGTCTTCAAACTTGGCAACTTTAAGACTTGTGGACTTCAACTCCCAGAATTCTCCAGCCTGCATAGCTGGCTGGAGAATTCTGGGAGTTAAAGTCCACAAGTCTTAAAGTTGCCAAGTTTGGGGACCCCTGATCTAATGAGATCCTAAACCAGTGTTTCTCAACCTAATAAACTACATAAACTTTGATTCCCAGAATCTGCCAGCCTGGGGAATTCTGGGAGTCGAAGTCCACGCATCTGAAAGATGTCATGGTAGAGAAACACTGCCTTTAATTAATGGAAAGCTGTAGAAATTCCCCTTGTGGAATATTAACAGAGAACAAAGCATTAGAATGACTGAACATGGCAAGAAGGCCACCACAATATATGATGAGATGGGGGAAGGGTCCTCTCTGAACAGAAGGCATGGATGCCATGCACAAACAAAGCAGCCATTCAATTAGTAACTGTTCAAAGTTAAAACAGCACTGAAAAAAGTGACTTATGCCCGTTTTTTTCACACTTACGACTGTTGCAGCATCCCCATGGGCATGTGATCAAAATTCGGATGCTTGGCAACTGACTCATATTTATGACAGTTGCAGTGTCCCAGGTTCACGTGATCACCTTTTGAAACCTTCTGACAAACAAAGTCAATGGGGGGGGGAGCCAGATTCACTTAACAGCCGTATTACTAACTTAACAATTGCAGTGATTCACTTAACGACTGGCAAGAAAGGTCATAAAATGGGGCAAAAGTCACTTAGCAATTATCTCGCTTAGCTTCAGAAATTTTGGGCTACCTGTACATATTTTGCTTTCATGTGCAAAGACTTTGTATATCACATCATCCTGATTATTCTCCTCCTGTCATGTGGGGCACTACAGGTAGTCCTTGACTTACTACAGTTCATTTAGTGAGCATTCAAAGTTACAACATCACTGAAAAAAGTGACTTATGACCATTTTCCAAACTTACGACCGTTACAGCATCCCCATAGTCATATGATCAAAATTCAGATAGCTGGCAACTGATTCATATTTATGACAATTGCAGTGTCCCACAATCATGTGATCACCTTTTGCAACCTTCTGATGAGCAAAATCAATGGGGAAGCCAGATTCACTTAACAGCCCTGTTACTAACTTCATAACTGCAGTGATTCACTTAACAACTGTGGCAAGAAAGGCCGTAAAAAGGGGCAAAACTCACTTAACAAATGTCTCGCTTAGCAACATAAATTTTGGGCTCAATTGTGGTCCAGGACTGCCTGTACTGTCCTTCTGCTAGCTTCTAACAAGTCTGTTTCCTGGATTTGCATAACACAGCAAAGCATAAATAGCACTTAGACTTATATACCGCTTTACAGTGCTTTTACAGCACTCTCTAAGCGGTATATATATAATCAATCATACAAGCGATATTTCCCTCGCACACTGAGTCACACATTTGCCAACCACCTTTGAGCTTAGCCTGAGTTGTGTAAACCCAGCCCATGTGCCTAGCGACAGTTTTGTGGAAAGCAGCTGAGGAAACCATGGGTGGGCCCCACAAAACTGTGAGAAAGACGGTATTCCGACAACACATTACCAGATAAAACAAAAGAAGCCTTCCTTTGCAAGCTGCTTTGACCTCCAGGAAGAAAATCTGGCTATGGATAAAAAACAAACAAACAAACAAACATTGACCTATGGTTAATTAAACCATGGTTTGCTGAACGGACCAGGGTGTCAGGGATTGCACTAGACAATGAACCACAAATTAAGGAGCCAAGCTAGACATCCAAGTTTATGATTCAACGTGTCATGTGATGCTAGAAAAGTAGAATGAATCGAGGAGGCTCACCTAGAATTGGTATAGGTTCTCCTACTTGAGCAGGGGGCTGGACTAGAAGACCTCCAAGGTCCCTTCCAGCTCTACTCTATTCTAAAGCTGGTAGGCTGAAGTCTCGCAGCAGAGGAAAAGTTTAAATTTTAGACTGGCCTTTATGTTCGTTCAAAGATGTCCAACCTTGGCAACTTGTAAGACTTATGGACTTCAATTCCCAGAATTCTCCAGCTAGCCAGGCTGTCTGGAGAATTCTGGGAATTGAAGTCCACAAGGCTTAAAGTTGCCAAAGTTGGTCGCACCCTGTATTAGTTCTATCAATTTAGGTATGTGCTTATAACTAAGTGCTGTACAAAACTTAATTTTCTCCCACCACAACAGCAATTGTGTAAGGTAGGCTAAGCTGGCAGGGAGGGGCCGACCAAAAGGAGCTTCCAGGACTGGTGGGGGGGCAAATCCTCCTCCCTCCAACTCTTGACCCACCATCTGATCCGATTTACGACCTCACTCTCACTTTTCTTCCTCCAAAACCACTTCCGATGCCCCCACTTCCCCTAGCCAATCTAACGGGCCTTTATTAGTACGTCTCACCCGGGCAGGCTGGCAAAGCTGCGGGCTATTTTGGTTTGCAGATTCATACAGCGGTCGGGGAAGGAGGATGCTGCGGGGGGGGGGGGCTGGGGGGGAGGAGAGAGAGAGAGGCGGGGCCTAGCCCTTCCTCCCCCTCCCATTAAAACTACAACTCCCAGCATCCTATTCGGCTTTGACCTGGCGCCAGCTGATAGAGGGATTTATTTATATATTTATTTAAATAATTAAAAAAAGAAAAAGAAAAGAGAGAAAGGAGAGAAAGCCAGACGGGGCGAGTTTGCAGCAGCGGCTGAATATATATATATTTTTTGGCTGTTCTTAGACCCCCCCCCCAAAAAAAAAACCCAAACCAAAATAATCCTTTCCTTTCCTTTCCTTGGAAGACGTGAGGGCTCCGCGGGGGCGATGTGCAAGCGGTGCCCTCCGTTCCTTTTCCCGCGGATGCCCCGATCAACTCAAAGAGGCATCTTCCCCGGGCACTGACAAAGCGGCCGATGCAATAAAGGCGGCAGCGGCGCTGCAAAAGGTCCAGCCTCGGACTCGAAGGGGCAGCCGGGGCCGGGCCGGAGCCCTTCCCTCCCTCCTGCCCGCCCTCTCTCCCTCGCTCGCTCCGGCGCAGGGCAGCCCTCTCGCAGCAGCCGCCCTGATGCCGAGACATGGATAGAGCCACGGTCGCGCGTGGAGGTGCCCAGAAGATGGTCGAGAGCAAGGAAGGCGGTGGCGGGGCAGCAGCTGGAGGAGGAAGAGGAGGAGGAGGAGGAGGAGGCGGCGGTGGCGGTGGTTGCCGCCGATCCCGGCCAGCCGGGCTGGGCCGAGCCGGCTACGCTCTTCAGCAATGCGGGCAGCTTCAGAATTTTCTGGCTTTTCCCCACCTGGCTCGTTGCTGCCCCCTGGAGGGTCTTCGGGGCTTTGCAGCTCGCTACCCTTGGTCCTGCTATGGGAGTAGCCGTGGGGGTGGATGGGATTATTATTTTTTTGCGTGGGGGGGTGGGTGGGTGGGTTGGGGGGGGTGTCCGATCCCCTCCGGCTTCCTTCCCCGAGGAGGTTTTTCAGACACGTAAGAGATGTGCGGCGGGGGTGGGGTGGGGTGTAAACTTTCCCTGTCTTCCTCAAAGCAACCGTCTCCCAAAATGGGTTTATTGAAGAGTTCTTTTGAGGGGGGGATACCTAGTACTTAAGATTGTGGAGTCCTATGGCTACTTAAGTAGATAGCACCCCCCTCAAAAGAACTCTTCGATAAACCCATTTTGGAAGACGGTTGCTTCAGTAGATAACCAAAAGAGATAAGGTGCGTGGTTTCTTGCCACTCGTGGAGGTGATGAGGGGGGGGGGGAAAGGAGGCTGATGGAAGTCTTCTTGGGTTTTGTCCGTAATGAATCGAAAAGGCGTAATACAGTAATGTTAGGAGCGCGTCTGGATCTCGCTGGAAGGTTGTATCTTAATTATACCCCCTTCCCCAACATAATTTACCCATAATTTACTTCACTTTCCTGGGAACGGGAGCTATTTACGCATCGGTAACTAACTGCCCCTGTTTGAAGCGACCTTACATCGGTGCGAGTGAACTATAATATTGCGGGCTGATCTTATTCTCTTTGGCTGCTTTGACAAGGCGTAATAATCTTTGGTTGACTTAACCGTGGTTAACTGAATTCACCCAATGTGCTGAGTTCACAAGACACACTGAACCAGGGATCTGAGTTCGGTCCAAACGCCAAGCCTCATCCAACCCTATTTTAACATAACCCATTGGGTGCACCCATCTTTTTCTGTATGGATGAGTTAATTTATAGTCAATCATTCCCCCCCCCCCCGTGGAAATTATAGATGCTGGAGAATTGTTTTCCCTTCAGTCTTCTCCCACCTGTTGTGGAAAGGTGAGTCTCCTTGCAGTACACAGGTATATCCCGAAAAAAAACCCGTACCTCTTTTTCAGTGTATGCTGCTGTTTATTGAAGCATGTTGGTTTATAGAGAGAGACAGCCTTTCTTATTTTGCCTGAAAATAAATTCCTCCAAGCAACGGATCAAGCAGCCTAAACAACAGAAAACACTTGATAATAGAGAAACTCCCAAGAGAGGGATCCAAATGGCTTTTTGCCAATCTTTCCTAAACTGGCTTATTTTTATAAACGCATATTTTCTTGGGGAAGAAAAAAAAGGAATGTGTATATAACGGAGTGTCTCAATGCATTCCACGCTGCAAGGAAAGGAAATGCTCTCTTCTTGACTTGTAGGGGTGGAGATAAATGACTATCTTCCTGCAACAATAGATTTTTTTTAAGGGAGGGGATTTCTCTGACCCCTTCCTGCTTGGATATTTTCGACTCCCCTTGGTGGCTTTTACTGAGACAGGATATACATTCTGGCAACTTGGGGTGCATTTATTTGTTAGAGGTGGAGGGGGATGAAGAAAATTAGCTCCTGTTTCTGTTAGTGTTCTCTCTATTTGCATAAGATGCTAAACCAAACCAAGCAACCATATTTTAACATGTGAACTCAGCCTATGTTGGTGATTTGTGGTAGAGGTAGTCCTCTACTTACGACCACAATTGAACCCAAAATTTATGTTGCTAAGTGAGAAATTTGTTAAGTGAGTTTTGCCCCATTTTATGACTTTTCTTGCTAAATTTGTTAAGTGAATCATTGCAGTTGTTAAATTAGTAACCCGGTTGTTAAGTGAATCGGGTTTCCTCATTGACTTTGCTTGTGAGAAGGTTGCAAAACGGGATCACATGATCCCGAGACACTGTGATCATAAATGTGAATCAGTTGTCAAGCATCCACATGTAAATCACATGACCACGGGGATGTTGCAACGGTCATAAAAGTGTGAAAAATGGTCATAAGTCATTTTTATCAGGGCCGTTGGTCACTAAGTGAATTGTTGTAAATCAAGGACTACCTGTATTGTGGGCTGTTCAAACTCAGAAAAGTAGTTTGAGTGAACACGGTTAAGTTAGTACTATACCTTGGCTGAACTCAGAAAAAAAAGTTAAGTGGGATCCTTGGTGCTTTCTGAGGTTGGTTGTTTTCTTGCAGACATTTCATTACCCAACTAGGTAACATCTTCAGTGTTAGAAGGGAGTGGTGTTTGCTCTGTCTTTATGATGACTTGCCTTGTCATTGAAGGTGGGAATGTTGTTTTCTTCTTGGTACCAGAAGTTTGTTTGTCTCAGTTGGTAGTTCCTTGATTGGGGCATTGTTTACTGCTTGATTATGGATCTGGTATTAATCCTGGTGTTAATCCTTGCTTATTTGGGTGTTGATTGCTGGCCAAGAGGGTGTTTTGGTCATTTTATTTCCTTTTTAGTTTTTTTATTGTCTTTCTTGAATAGCGTGTAAATGTAGGTTGTCTTATGTGCCTATTAGTGGCTGCTTTGTCTGAGTGTTAGGCTTTCACACATTCCCTAGAGTTTTTGGACTTAGCTTGGTCTAGGACAGGGGTCTCCAACCTTGGCAACTTTAAGACTTGTGGACTTCAACTCCCAGAGTTCCTCAGCCAGCTTTGCTGGCTGAGGAATTCTGGGAGTTGAAGTCCACAAGTCTTAAAGTTGCCAAGGTTGGAGACCCTTGGTCTAGGATGCTCACAGTTGTGTTCTGCAATTAAGGAGTTTTCATCATGTCTTCTGGCTGTTAGTTGGCATTCATGGATGTGCTCTGGTAGTCTTCTACCCATCTGTCCTGCATAGAACCTGTTACAGTAGGGTTAAAATGTTAGGGGTTAACTAGTTAAGAGCAGGGTTGGACCTGGTTGATACACAGATATGAGCCTGCAAGATATAACCAAGGTTGTGGGCTTAAATAGAAAATAGAAAGAAAATCCTGAAAGAAGGGAAAGATTTTCAGATGGGTGTCAAAATAACCACTCTACATAGTGATCAACTGGAGTCAAGTTCGATTTGCAGAGTCTCTGTTTTTTTGTGGATAATTGTATCTTTCTGCCTGTTTTATCCATGAAAAACAACAGGCATTATTTTGATTTGAGTGTTAAGCTCATCATGTTATAAAGCATTCCAACCCTCACTTCCAAATTCTGAAAGGTAAAAGGAAATTAACTGCTTTTAAATCAATGAACGAAGTGCAAGAAGTTTGTGTTAAAGTCTATTGAAATTAAATTTTTGTTCATACCCTCAAAGCAAATCAGACAATCTTCCACTAAAGTTTTATTCAAGAGGGGCGCCTCAGTTTTGCAAATTATCCAATTAGCACTTCCTGGTGCTCACACTTCTGAACTTGCAATACTCCCTTCCCCCCCTCCCTTTCCTCCTTCCCCCTCCCCCAGCCTGGATTAGCCTGGCATGCTTAACCAGGTCAACAGCAGGGTAAGCCTACTGTGGAAACATAAGCAGCAGGTCAGCAGTGGGACAGCATCTTAGTCTTACCTGTCCGTCCTCCAAGAAAAAAAGCTGGAGGGCTAGACAGGCAAGAGGGTGGTGTTGCAAACTCTCCAGCATGGCGTCCTTAACTGATGGGTTACTTGCACATTCTTCAACTCCTGCCTCCTGCTGCTCAAACAATAGGGAAGGGCTCATTTCCATATTAAATCCTCCTCTGTATTCTCATAGTATTAAGGACTTACAAGATCACCCAAGGAAAAAATAGATTATAATAGAATAACAGAGTTGGAAGGGACCTTGGAGGTCTTCTAGTCCAACCCCTTTGCTCAGGCAGGAAACGCTATACCACTTCAGGCAAATGGTTGTCCAATCTCTTCTTTAAAACTTCCAGTGTTGGAGCATTTACAACTTCTGGAGGCAAGTTGTTCCAGTGGTTAATTGTTCTGTCAGGAAATTTCCTCTTAATTCTAGGTTGCTCCTCTCCTTGATTAGTTTCCATCTTTTGCTTCTTATCCTGCTTTCTGGTGCTGTAGAACAGGTCACCCCCTTCTTCTTTGTGGCAACCCCTTAGATATTGGAAGATTGCTATCATGTCACTCTTAGTCCTTCTTTTCATTAAATTAAACATATCCAATTCCAGCAACTGTACTTTATATGTTTTAGCCTCCAGTCCCCTAATCATCTTTGTTGCTCTTCTCTGCACTCTTTCTAGAGTCTCCACATCTTTTTTACATCGTGGCGACCAAAACTGAATGCAGTATTCCAAGTGTGGCCTTACCAAGGCATTATAAAGTGGTATTAACACTTCACGTGAACTTGATTCTATCCCTCTGTTAATGCAGCCTAGAACTGTGTTGGCTTTTTTGGCAGCTGCTGCACACTGCTGGCTCATATTTAAATGGTTGTCCACTAGGACTCCAAGATCCCTCTCACAGTTACTACTATTGAGTGAGGTACCACATATACTGTACCTGTGCATTTTGTTTTTCTTGCCTAAATGTAAAACCTTACTTTTTTCACCATTGAATTTCATTTTGTTAGATAGCGCCCAAAGTACGCAGGGATCCCCATTTTATCAGAATGGCAGTTTTTTTCATCCAGTAAATGTGATCCTTTATTGTCAGTAGAAGATGCTCTGTTCAGGTTAGTGACTGGCTGGATTAAACATTACAAATATGTCATGGTTTTCACTGAGTTCATTTGCTTTGGGTGGAAATGAGGGCTTGATTTTTATGTGATGTGAGATTGGTAGATAATCTTGACCAGGCTGTGCATGGAGAATAAATGTGTGGAGCTGTGACTTAGAATCCATCCATCTCAGTGTTTAGATCCTGGTTGTGATCATTTTGTATACCGTTCCAAGGGTTTGGCAACATGCCGCCCTACAGTTGTGTTGGCCCAAACAAGACAATGGGCATTATGAGTAGTTCTCAACTTCTAACCATTCATTTAGTGATCGTTCCAAGTTACGATGGCACTGAAGAAAATGACTGGTTCTCACATTTCAACAACTGTCACAACAGTCACGTGGTCATGTGATCAAAATGTGGTGCTTTGCAACTGGCATGCATTTACGACTGTTGCAGCATCCCAGGGTCATGTGGCCAAAATTTGTGACCTTCCCATCTGGCTTCTTGACAAGCAAAGTCAATTGAAGAAGCCAGATTTGCTTAATGACTGTGTGATTCACTTAACAACCGCGGCAAATTCTGGTCTCAACTGTGGTCATAAATCGAGGACTTCCTGTGCAACTGAGCCATGGTGGCCCATTACTGCAAGCTACTTCTGCTGACTGCCGGCTGCCAGCAGTTTGGCGGTTCGATGCTTACCGGCTCAAGGTTGACTCAGCTTTCCGAGGTCGGTAAAATGAGGACCCAGGTTGTTGGGGGCAATAGCCTGACTCTGTAAATCACTTAGAGAGGGCTGTAAAAGCACTGTGAAGTGGTATATAAGTGCTATTGCTAAGTGCCATTGCTAACTGAAAGGCAACCAGCAGGCTTTACTTCCCTGCTTTCTTGCTATTGTTATCCTGCTCTGTATGTAATAAGAAGCTATCTAACCCAAACATTCTTCATTCCCATTATCAATCCCGGACTATCAGCAGGGAGCATGTGTCATCCTTGGAAATGTTTGCCTTTCTTAGAGCAGGTCGGCAGTGGCATCAGTGACCCAGAGAGGTGGTGACCTCTTAATTGGAGATCTTCAAGCGGAGATGCTTTCATTTGAAAGCCTTTCCTAAAGATTACATCATGGGAAGCTGGGCTGTTGTGCTGCCAAGATAAATTTTGGCTGGAAAACAAGGAATCACAAAATCGGAATTGACTGTTCTGTTTGCAAATTGGTTTGAAGTTTGATACCTTTCAGAACATATATGTTTAGGCTCTTGTTTGGCCCTTGGAATCCTGCTGTAGGGATTGCTTTATTAGGGTAGATTATAAATAGGTGGTTTCAGGGGTGAAATTCAGCAGGTTCTGACAGGTTCTGGAGAACCGGTAGTGGAAATTTTGAGTAGTTCGGAGAACCGGCAAATACCACCTCTGGCTGGCCCCAGAGTGGGGTGGGAATGGAGATTTTGCAATATCCTTCCCCCAGGAGTGGGGAGGGAATGGGGATTTTGCAGTATCCTTCCCCTGCCACGCCCACCAAGCCACACCCACAGAACCGGTGGGGAAAAATTTTGAATTTCACCCCTGGGTTTTTTCTACATGTTCTATTTCTCTCTGTTGGAACCCCAAACTTTCTTTGTGGGTGTTATGTTCTAACTGTTTAAACTGTGTTGCATGGTTCCAACCAGGTCCAGCGTTTGAGCGGGAAAAAGCTCAAACGCTATTGGCTGGTCTGTCTGACAGCTCCCTATAAAAGGGCAAGCTGTCAGACTGCTCTTTGCTGGTTGCTTACACAAGAGCTGAAATAAAGAGCTGTTTGGAAAGTCTGTCTCCTGTCATCTCTACCCACTATCCAACAGTGGCGACGAGGGCTTGGGCCAGGAGAACTGTGACTAGCTTCTTCAGCACTTTCAACCAGCCAGGCAGACATCTTCCTGCCTCCTTCTGCCGCTATGTCCACCTTCCACCCGCCGGCGCCTTTCGACCCGACCAGGGAGAAATGGGACTCCTACATGCGGCGATTCGACTGCTTCCTGGAGGCAAACGATATGCTGGGTCTGACCGACAACCGCCAAAGCGCTGTGTTCTTGAGTCACTGTCGCCCCGAGGTGCTTGACACCGCGGAGTCGCTGTCAGACCCAACTCCGGTCCAGAGCGTCCCGTGGCAAGTTCTTCAAGCAACGCTGAAGACCCACTATGC
>QLTV01003107.1:2472259-2490474 GCA_003457575.1 Thermophis baileyi | reverse complement strand
CGATGGCACGCCCATTTTTCGCTCTCACCAGGCTTCAGAGCCTTTCTAGGAGCCTGGAGAGGGCAAAAAAGGCCTTCCCCACTCCCCCGGAGGCCCTCCGGAGGCAGAAAATGGCCCATTTGCCAACTTCCGGTTTTATGGCCCATTTTTTTGCTCTCCCCAGGCTTCAGAACCTTTCTAGGAGCCTAGGGAGGGCAAATGGCCTCCCTCCCCCCGGAGGCCCTCGGGAGGCCAGAAATGGCCCGTTTCTCAACCGGAAGTTGGCAAACGGGCCATTTTCTGCCTCCAGAGGGCCTCCGGGGGGGGGAAGGCCGTTTTCGCCCTCCCCAGGCTCCTAGAAAGGCTCTGAAGCCTGGTGAGAGCGAAAAACGGGCATGACGTTGGTGTGGGCGTGAGCGTAGCGTGCGGGCGTGGGGGGCGCATGCACTCCCGGACCGGTAGCGAAGGTAAGTAGATTTCACCCCTGCATTGATGGCTGTGCAGCTGTGTGCTGCATCTGAAAAGCCCAGTTTATTATAGATTTTTAAAATATAAAGTAGGCAGCAAATTATTATTCCCTGGAAGGTAGATATATTCATTGCACGCTTTGATGTGCGTAAAAATATGAATTCATATAGTGCGCTTAGCGTGCAAATCCTTAAAGGAGAGCATTCGATAGAACATAATGAATGTTGAGCATAAGAGAGGTGATTTCATCTCATATCTTGTACAGCCGCCCTGCTGATTATAGCTGTGAAAAGTGCTTAGGAAAATGGAAAACCCAGAGCGTTTCCTTGGCATCCTGTGAAGCCTATATATCAGGGGTGTCAAACTCAATTTCATTGAGGGCCGCATCAGGGTTGTGTTTGACCTTGGGGGGCCGGGGTGGGCATGGCCAGCTTGACGTCACTCGTGTCGGGGGTGCCTGAGGTGGCCCGAGTGCCCTGCCAGCGAAAACGGGCTCCCGAGCTCCGTTTTCAGCCACGACGGCCTCCTGCAACCCTCTGCCAGCGAAAACTGAGCCCAGGAGGGCCGCACACAGCCGTCGCAAGCTCCGTTTTCGTTGGCAGAGGCCGGTCCTTTGCTGTTTCCCGGGCGGCCCCGCGGGCCAGATCTAAGCACCCGGCAGGCCGGCTCCGGGCCTTGAGTTTGACACCCCTGCTATATATATAACATAGAATAACAGAGTTGGAAAGGAACTTGGTCTTCTAGTCCAACCCCCTGCTCGAGCAGGAGACCCTATACCAAGGGTCCCCAACCTCCGGGCTGCGGCCCACTAGCGGGCCGTGGCCTGTTTGGAACCTGGCTGCTCAAGCAGTGGGCTAGTGCACGTGCCTGCAGCTCAACTTGCGCGAGCGGTGGGCTGTCACGTATGTGCACACACATGTGTAGTTCAACTTGCGTAAGTGGTGGGCCAGCCCGCCACTCATGCGGCCCAGTTCCCTTCTCCCCCCTCGCTGGGCTGCCAAGCCATAAAAGCTGGGGACCGCTGATCTAGAGGTTGCAAACTGATGACAGAAGCCATTTACCTTGATATTAAAGATTACATAGTAGGATCACGGTAATACAGAAACAAATAATAACATCATTGATCAGCATGAAAAAACGGGCAGCGTCTATCAGTGTGGAGACATAAGGGAAGTTTAAACAAAAGGATTGCTTTTCCTGTCATAAAAAGAATGTTCTCCTTGCTCTAAATAGCAAAGACTGTTATAGCTTCATTGTTCTACCTTCTCCTCACTGCTGTGTGTGTGTGTGTGTGTGTGTGTGCGTGTGCTCCGAGTTAGCATCGATGGTGGTGATTGCCTGGATTAGTCCCTGTAGTTTTCTTGGCAAGAATTGAGAAATAGTTTGTCACTGCCTAGGGCTGAGAGAGAGAGGCGCTGACTCAAGATTTCCCAACTGGCTTTGTGCCTAAGGTAGGACTAGAACTCAGGACCTCCTGTTAATCTAGCCCAGTGCCTTAACCATTACACCAAACTGGCTCTCACTGCATTAATATAACAAAAATCTTGCAAAAATGCAAGTCAAGATTTTCCCCGATGATGACAGTAATGAAAAGCCATCTACAACAGTCCTCAATTTACAACCACAATTGGGATTGGAATTTTAGTCGCAAGTCGTGAAGATCATAAGTTGAGGCACCCACATGATGGGACCCCAATTTTACAGCCGTTTTACGGTAGTCGTTAAGCAAATCACACGGTCATAATTCCAAATTCATTCTCCGGAATGTTGTTGGGTTTTTTTGCCAGAAACCGGCAAAAACATCACAAATCGCAGTTACGTGATTGCAGGATACTGGAACCAGTTGTAAATGTGAGCTAGTTGCCAACCATCCGAAATACAGTCAGGTGATCACTGGGGAAGGAAACATTTTACAAAGGCCAGAAGTGCTTTACAAGGCCATCGTGAATCCAAACAGTCATTAAACGACCGGTCATAAGTCAAGGACTATCTGTAGCCCATGTTGACTCTTAGTGACTTACACAAACCACATTTTCTCCAGTGTGTGACTTCCTGACTTGTGTCTAGTCTGACGAAAAGAAGGACTAGCGGAGGCATGATAGCAATGTTCCACTATTTGAGGGGCTCCTACA
Source organism: Thermophis baileyi (assembly GCA_003457575.1). NCBI lineage: Eukaryota > Metazoa > Chordata > Lepidosauria > Squamata > Dipsadidae > Thermophis > Thermophis baileyi. The sequence continues at coordinate 2,487,895 of QLTV01003107.1, read as the reverse complement.
AAAATGATTTTCCAAAGCTCCAAAAGACAAGAAACAATGGATGGACACTAACCAAAAAGAGAACCAACCTAGAACTAAGGAGAAATGTCCTAACGGTGAGAGCAATCAACCAGTGGAAGGGCTTGCCTTCAGAAGTTGTGGGTGCTCCATCACTGGAGGCTTTCAAAATGAGACTGGATAACCATTTATCTGAAATGGTATAGGGGAGCGGTCCCAGGGGTAGGTTCTAACTTACCTCACTGCCGGTTCGTTTCCTCCCGCGCTGCGTGGCCGCGCATTGTGGGCACACGCGCTGTGTGCACGCGCACATGCGCAGTCCCCCCCCCCAAATTTTTTTAAAAAAACAAAACACTGAAAACAAGATGGTGACGCATGCGCAGTGCCGGAAACTCAGCTTCTGCGCATGCGCAGAAGAAAAAAAAATTTCAAAAAAAAAATTTCAAAAAAAAAAAAACTACCGGTTCTGTGGGCGTGGCTTGGTGGGTGTGGCTTGGTGGGCGTGGCTTGGTGGGCGTGGCAGGGGAAGGATACTGCAAAATTCCCATTCCCTCCCCACTCCAGGGGAAGGTTACTGCAAAATCCCCATTTCCTCCCGATCAGCTGGGACTCGGGAGGCATTGAATAGATGGGGACGGGACCAGTCAGAGGTGGTATTTACCGGTTCTCCGAACTACTCAAAATGTCCGCTACCGGTTCTCCAGAATTGGTCAGAACCTGCTGAATCCCACCTCTGGAGCGGTCCCCAACCTTTAAGGCTTGGCCGCATCAGGGTTCTGGGGGTGGGGAGAGGAAACTGGGCTGCATAAGTGGCTGGCTGGTGCATGTGCGAGTGAAGCTGCACACGAGCGTGCATATGCGCCAGCCTGCCACTCACGCAAGTTGAGCTGCACCCATGTGTGCCGGCTCACCGCTCACACGGCCCAGTTCCTAACAGGCCTCGGCCCAGTAGTAGGCCGCAGCCCAGGGGTTGGGGACCCCTGTTGTAAACCACCATGAGCCTGACTGGTAGCATGTACATTCAATACTGCTACTACTACTGAAAACAATACCAGTACAATCGCAGTTCTTGGAGTCATATTAGAGGGATTTAGTAAATATTTAGATGTTTTTAAATTTATTGGACCTAGGACTGTTGAATTTGCCAAAAAAAATAAAAACTCTTTGCTTAGAACTTCTGACATACTATGACAATACTTCCATGACATTCTGGGACCTAGCTAGGAAGTAAAAAAACCCCACATCCTGTAAGAAGGCTGTGGAAAACCACTTAAGTATTGTTGCCACAAAAAATTGGAGAGTTGAGCTTGACTCAGCAGTCTTTACTTTTAGATAATCAAGGATCTTGCATCTGTTGCCTTGAGGAGATTAGATGTGTTCATAAAAGACCGATAACCTCACCGTTCTCAAAATTGTGACTTGGCTAATAAATCACAGATAAGATAATTTCTTTATCCCAAACATCTGTTTGCAGAGAAAGGAATGAATTTGTGGAACTCAGCACTGGGAGGTTCCAAGTTGTGGTGATCAAGAGCGGCCTAAGGCTTTGGCAAAAAGTTGGTTTGATGGAAATGTGGTGTGTCCTGCTCCTTCTTGATCTCACACATGCTGGCATGATTGTTTTATTTTGTTGTAAGAAATGTCCTTCTGGGTTCAGTTCCAAGTGGGGGAAAAGACACTGGAAACATGGAGACTGCTTGGAAAGATGGTTTAATGGTGGACAGAAGGACCACATGGTTTGAGGTCCCTGGGGAAAAGGGGATCACATGCCTCGAAGATGTTGAAGAAGAAAAGAAGGGCTGAGATGCTGAGAGTGCCTGAGTTTTATACCCTCTGGTGGGCCCCACCTTAAGAGTTTCCGGTTCCTGTGTAAGAAATGTATTCCATTGGCTGTCAGACTCCTTAGCTAACTCTGTAGGCTTTGGTCTGTGTCCCACCAGGCTTGGCTGATGTAATCTTCTCAGGTGCCATGTGGTGAGATGGCTTTGGGATTCCTATTATGGTTCTTCCTATAGATCTTTTGTTATGTAGAATAGACTGCCCATTGACAAAGGTGGGGGGGAATGAGTGAGTTTGCTCTGGTCTTAATGGTCCATTGACAAAGGTGGGGGCTATTAAGAGTGAGTCTATTTCCTGCCTAAAAACATATTTCTCCATTTTCTCATCCAGGGAAATATAATTTTCTGCCTTTTTTAATATTTCCTAAAATATTTCATTCCTCTAGGAGGGGGGTAGGTGCTAACTTCCTACAATTTCATGTAGGGACGCGTGCCTAAGAATTATAGAATTGGAAAAGGTAATATATGCTGTTCAGCCAGCTCTCTCATGTTGAGAAGGCGGGGTTGCAACTTAGGAAAAATGTGATTGAGCAAAAAGTGATTGTAGGCCTTCTTGCAAATTGGCAATATGTACATTTTTTAAAAAGGGAGGGAGGCAGGGAGGGAGGAAGGAAGGAATAGAAGGAAAGGAAAAACATAGAGGGAGGGAGGAAGGAAGAGAGGGAAGGCATGGAGGGAGAAGAAGGAAAGGAAGGAAGGTCAGGGACAGAGGGAGGGAGGAAGGGCATAGAAGGAAAAGAAAAAAAGAGGGAGGAAGGAAGGAAGGGGGAAGAAGAGAGGGAGGGCATGGAGGGAGAAGAAGGAAAGGAAAGAAGGTCACGGAGGGAGGGAGGGAGGAAGGAAGGCATAGAAGGAAAGGAAAAACACAGGGAGGAAGGGAGAAAGAGAGGGAAGGCATGGAGGGAGAAGAAGGTCACGGAGGGAGGAAGGGCATAGAAGGAAAAGAAAAACAGAGGAAGGAAGGGGAAAGAAGAGAAGGAGGGCATGGAGGGAGAAGAAGGAAAAGAAAGAAGGTGAGGGAGGGAGGGAGGGAGGAAGGAAGGGAGGAGGGAGGGAGGGAGGGAGGGAGGGAGGGAGGAAAGAAGGAAGGAAGGGCATAGAAGGAAAGGAAAAACAGGGAGGGAGGAAGGGGGAAGAAGAGAGGGAGGGCATGGAGGGAGAAGAAGGAAAGAAGGTCAGTGAGGGAGGAAGGAAGGAAGAAGAGAAAGGAAGGAAGGAAGGAAGGAAGGAAGGAAGGAAGGAAGGAAGGAAGGAAGGAAGGAAGGAAGGAAGGAAGGAAGGAAAGCTTTCAGTTTCTGGTATTTGCTTGAACAGAAAATATCTAAGTGATAGAAATTGCAAGGTACAGTACTTTTGATTCCAGTCTTTGTCTATCATTTCTGGATTTGGAAGTGCTTTGGCTGGCAGATTGTGGTTGTCCATCCATTCTTTTAATGGATTTTATCTACCCTCTCCTCCATCTCTTTTAATTAAATGGTCTTTCTTCTTTCAATCAGTGTCAGCCAAGAGATGCCAATAAATTATTCACTGCTGCACTGAGACAAGGGAGCAATTACCTCTATGGAAAGTGTGCTGAGAGAAGACAGGATTATTCTGTCTGGCGGCTGGAGAGAAAATGCCTTTCTTTAATATTCTTTTGGGGGAGGGAGGGAGGAAATTGCTGAATTAGGCCAAACACTAGAGCAGAAACATAATTGGCAAAGGTTACATTTCTAGCATAATACAAATTTGATAGATAAATAAATAAAGTCAGAATAGTGGAATTTGCAGGACAGGTAGTTAACCTCAACCTACAGACTTTTTGACAGCTTCTCTCTGGACTGAGTTGGTTTAACAGTGTCCTGGTTCATGTATTAGACTTAGCTACGGCTTAATTTGCCATGATTCTTGAATAAATCACAAATGACTGGGTTCATGCTTAAGCCAAAAGCAAACAAATAGCAGTTTGACAGAAAGCAGAAGAATGATTGGGAAATGCCTCTTGGGCTCCACCTCCCAGAATTCCTAGCCAGTATGCTTGGAATTCTGGAAGTTGAAGTCTCACAAATCTTAAAGATGATTTGATCCTGAGCATCCAAAATTGACTAATTTGTGGCAATGTTGATGTTGTGATGTGATCAGTTTATCCACAGAATGGCAATCCTGGTCTCTCAAATCTAAGACTATCACCTAAAATCCCAGCATACAAACAAACATACATGTGTGCGTGTGTATATGTAAGTGTGTGTATATATGTATATGTGTAATGTATGCATAATTTTATTGAAAAAAGTATTTTATGCAGGGTTAGATTACAAAAATTTAAGGGAAAGAGTAGAAAAAGTTATAAAAAGATAAAAGATGAAGTGAAAGAGACAAAATGATCTAACGAAGCAATTTTTAATCTATGCAGATGTTACTAGTATGACTGTTACGTTTCCACCTTCCAAATTACGTATCTTAGTTCCAATAAACAACATTTTTTTTAAAATCAGTAAGCCCCAAATCACCGATTAATTTTTCTGTTTTCAGCAAAAAGTCCATACAGGTAGTCCTTGACTTACGACCAAAATTGAGCCCAAAATTTCTATGTGAAACATTGCTTAGTGAAACATTTGTTAAGCGAGTTTGCCCCATTTCACGACTTTTCTTGCCACAGTTGTTCAGTGAATCACGGTAGTTGTTAAATTAGACAAACTGTTGTTAAATGAATCTGGCTGCCCCATTGACTTTGCTTGTTAGCAAGTCACAAAAGGGTGGGATCACGTGACCCCTGCAACCGTGATAAATATCAGAATTGCTAAGTGTCTGAATTTTGATCACATGGGGATGCTACAATTGTCATAAGTGTGAAAACTGATTATAAGTCAATTTTTTGTGTCTCGTCGTAACTTTGAGCGGTCACTAAACGAAATGTAAGTCGAGGACTACCTGTACTGTAAAGGGTTTTCAGACTTTTATAAAAGTAGTTACAGAATTGTTCCTTCCCTAATCCATTTAGGGAAGGTCCATGTAGCTATTTCAGCCACTTCTACCATCTTCACAGTCCACTCCTCACTGTAAGTGTCTCTGTATTTTTCCATCTTTGTGCACCCTTTAAGATCCTAACATTTCCCTTGTCTGCCTACTCACAAAGCCGGCTTAGTTATTCTTTGTCTTCCAAAAAAAAACATTCTCTGTGGAAAACCATAATATCCCTTTTTATGGGCAGAGTTGAATTCCTGCTGTGAGACATCAGTGCTTGCTTTCTGTCCCAGTTGCTTTCCGATGCATTGCAGTCCTGCCGGCATGACAGCATGTGGACTGCGAATTTCTCCCCTGCCCCTTGCAAGAGAAACGCGGGTGGATCCTTTGAGCTTCACCGTGTGCAGCCGAAGGATGCCTGGCTTGCTTCTTTCCCCAAGGAGTTGACCGCTGACAAAGCTGGCTGAGATCTGCTAACTGACTTCATGCTGATCCGGTAGCAGTGGGGGAACAGGAAGGAGGAGGGGGGGGCGCGGTTTGGCTGTGACGACAAAGCCGACAGGGTTGGACCGGTCTAGCCGCCCTGCCTCTGATAAACTGCTATCCAGTTGGAGCCAGGCGTCCAGGTAAATCTCTCGAGCGGTGGACTTCCTGGTGGGAAGGGCAGCCACTCGCTACAGCTGGAAGAAGCGATGGTTTGTGCCAGGTAAGAAGCCGGTACTGGAGAGAACATGCTTGCCCTCCTGGGTGCTGTGACTCTGGGATCCCTCCACTCCAGCTGCTCCAGCATCTTGGAGAGACAGCTAGATCAGAGAAAAGAAAAGGCCGAGGCTTGGATCCACTTCTTAGTAAAAGGATATTGTACGAGGCTGCAAGGTTCAGAAACCTCTTGAACGTTGGAGCCTGGCTGAGTTTAGAGGGTTTGGCTTGTGGGAGTAAACCTCTGAGTCATTACAGTGTGTGTGTTGCTTTGGACATTCGGTGTCAGGAGCTGTATAAGAGTCACGGCTTTTTCTCCGAGAAAAGCGAAGCAGAGGGAGAAAAATCTCACCTTTCCACTTTAAGAAGTTTGATTTGTATGCTTCTGTGCCCGGCAGTGTAGTGAGACTGCAGCTCCTAGAATCCACTGTCCAGCAAGGGGAACAAACCGTCTTGAATTAATGGTTGTGAATCAATTTTGTTTAGGAGTAATCAAACAGGCCAGCAAAAATCCAGGTGATCATGAGGTGGCAGCATGGGCATTAAGAGTTCTTTGCACTTTTTTTTTTTTTTGCAGCCCTTTTGAAAGGGCTTAAAGCTGTTCCAATGCAATGCAAAATTTGGAATTTTGCCACCCGGATCTGGGGGTCTTTTGCCAAATGTCCTCCCAATGTTTTAAAATGTGCGTTCATCCCTCTGCCAACCATTTTGAGATGGATGGCATGCAGGGCTGAAAAAACTTGTGTGAGACTCAATAACAGGAAAGGCACATCTGAGAGAGCACAAATGTATTGTAGAGGAATGTGAGACTTTAGTAAGAGGTGGGGGTGGGCAGGGTTTTCATCACTGTTCTTTGTGGGTGATAAGGGGGGGGCAAAGCTGCAAAAAACCCCACATTTTCCTGTTTTTGTTCTTGCTTTCATGGATTTTATTTTGTTGCATCTGCAGTTCATTAAACATTTTCCATTTTCCTTCAGCCATGCTAAACAGAGCATGGTTTTTCTTAAAAAAAAAAAAAGACTTTCCATTAAGAGCAGAAAATCTTCATCAGTAAATGGTTTAAAGTTATGTAGGAGAAAATACTTCTTTAATTAAATCTAATCCTTTATTAACTTATAACGTATATTTATGTTCAAAGGAGCCTTATTACCAGGAAAGTATGCTTCGGATCAGGAAAGATCACTACTGGATTCACAGCTAGATCACTTGCTCTAAGCCCGTGATGGCGAACCTATGGCACGCGTGCCATAGGTGGCACGCGGAGCCATATCCAAGGGCACGCGAGGCGTTGCCCTATGTCAGCTCCAGTGCGCATGCGCATGCTGGCCAGCTGATTTTCGGCCTTGGGGAAGGCTGTTTTCGCCCTCCGGAGGCTTCAGGAGGCTTCAGGGAAGCCTCCAGAGTGTGAAAAACGGCCCAACGGGCAAACCAGAAGTCCGTTTTTCCGAACTTCCAGTTTGCCCGTTTGGCTGTTTTTCACCATCCCAGGCTTCAGTGAGGCCTACGTGCATGCGTGGGGGCAGCGGGTGGGGGGTTTGTGCGCATGCGCACGGGGGAGGGCATGGGTGTGGGCATGCACACGCGTGCTAGTGCACACGCACACACCCTTTTGGCACACAAACCAAAAAAGGTTCGCCATCACTGCTCTAAGCTGTTGTTTGTGGAATAGATCTCAGCAACTTGAAAATGTGTGAACTTCAACTCTCAGAATTCTTCAACCAGCATGGGAGCTGAAGTAAATCTTAAAGCATCCTGGCTAGGGAATTCTAGGAGTTGAAGTCCACACAACTTCAAGTTGCCAAGGTTGAGAAACACTGGGCTAAACTATGAATGATGGCTTATAAACACATTGGCTGGATTCACACAATCTGAAAAACTCCAATCTGCAGGCCACATTATGCAACTCATTAACCCAGTGGGTTTTGCTTGGGAGAAGAGTAAGTTTGCATTGAAAAAGATGGATCTGTGGTTTTGAACTTTACAATTAACCCCCCCCCCCAAATGTATTCAGCGTTCTAAGGCCAAGGCCTACAAAGTGAAAGGAAATAAAAACAGACTACCTTTATAGGGTTGGTTTATGGCTCAGTGTTGTGCATCAGCTATTGGACTGGTTCAGAAAACTCTGGTTCAAGTGAGTGAGGCTTGCTACAAAGGGTGTCTATGGAAAATGTTCCACATGAGATTGGTGTGTATTTTCCCTGCTAGTGACTGCTCTATCCCCAGTTCTCACAGGTCTCCCATTTTCCAGCAAAATGCCACATTTCCCAACATGATCATCTGGGCAGGATTGCTGTACAATTCAGTCCTGGGGTGTTGGCGTGCTTAGCAGATGATTACATATTTTAAGGGATTAAATGGTCTTATAGCAGAGCCATTTTTAATCGGGAGCTCTCCAGCTTTCTTGGACTTCAATTCCCAGGATTCCGAGCTAGGAATTCTGGGAGAAGAATTTTATCGGATGCAGCACTTGCGGCCCTTTGGGCAACCTGTGGTCCCTCAATGCTCTTTCAAAGATTACCACTAAATAGTAATTTTTAAAGTGCCAAAGAAGAGATAAATAATGAAATATTCAGGAATATTGGTTTGCATAGCATTCTTTTAATAATATGTAAATGATGTTCCAGTCTTCAAGTTTTCTCCTGGTCCCACTTTAACATTCAACTTTAACAATACTGCATCCAGTTTTGCTCACCATAATATAAAAACAGATGTTGAGACCCTGGAAAGAGTGCAGAAAAAAGCAACAGAGATGATTAGGGAGGTAGAGGCTAAAACATATGAAGAATGGTTGCAGGATTTGGGTATGTCTAAATGAATAGAAGGACTAGGGGTGATATGATAGCAGTGTTCCAATATTTGAGGGGCTACCACAAAGAAGAGGGGGTCAATCTATTTTCCAAAGCACAAGAAGGCAAGACGAGAAAGAATGGATAGAAACTAATCAAGGAGAGAAGCAATCTAGAAATAAGGAGAAATTTCCTGACAGAACAATTAACCAGTGGAACGGTATTGTCTTCAGAAGTTGTGGGTGCTCCATCACTGGAGGTTTGCAAGAAGAGACTGGACAGCCACTTGTCTGGAATTGTATAGGGTCTCCTGCTTGAGCAAGGGGTTGGACTAGAAGACCTCCAAGGTCCCTTCCAATTTTGTTATTCTGTTATTTCAGTGGAATTTCTTAACAGAATAGTCAAAAGTGGCGTGCAAGCCTTGGTTTGAAGGCTTGCCAACTTCTGAAGACAATAGAAATTGGGCAGTCCTGTGGCATGGGATGCCATAAGCACGTGAGGGAAAAAATAGTAACAGTACTATAAAGTCTCTTTCTTGCTCCCAAGGGTGATTCCATAGCTTTTTCCATGCAGATTTCTTGGAAACAGTATGCAGACGATGAGTTCCTAGCTTGTGGGATGTTTTTTTAATGTCTCAGTTAATTTACAGCTTTAGGATTCTCTGGAAGTTTTCCATTCAAGTGCCAACAAGACCGTTTTCTTACTTAGCTTTCTACGTAGCCAGGTCCTTATTTAACATCCAGAATGTTTTGGTTCCTCATTCCCTGTTTCCAGTTGTGTCACTCAGGAGAACAAGGTGGATTGGAAGTAGATTAGGATGCTGATTTTTGAGACTAGTAGGTGCTACGGGGTGTAAATTGGCAGCCCGCAGGCAGGATGCGTCATGCGCAGGCCACGCCTACCTCAGCTCCGCGAAGGGGAAAAATATCGCGATACGTCACATGACGGCAACGTGACGCCGCGAGTTTGACACCCGTGTGCTAGGGGCACCAGAGCACCTTTCCTTGTCTGTACTGTAAACAGGTAGTCCTCAACTTATGTCCGTTTTGCTTAGCGACTATTCGAAGTTACAATGGCATTGAAAAAAAGTGACTTATGTCCAGGTGTCACAGTTATGACTTTTGCAGTATCTCCGCCATTACAGCATTGCGATTTGGATGCTTGGCAACCATTGTGCATTTACGACGGTAGTTAGCACCCAGGTCACATGACCAATATATGCATCCTTTCCAGCTAGCTTCTGACAATCAATCTCACAAGGTCAGAAGTTGCAATCACGTGATGTCCTGCTTAACAACTGCAGTGGTTCACTTTATAACTGCAGCAAAAAAAAAAAAAGAATGTAAAATCAGCACAGCAAAAAAAAAAAAGATTGTAAAATCAGCTGCAGTATAATTTATCATTTTGTCCCTTGGGAGTTGGGTGGCATACAAATTTAATAAATAATAATAATTCGGTGTACAATAGAAGATAGATGCAATGCATCAATTGGAGGGAAAGGATATCCGTTAAAGCAGGGCTCCCCAATCTCTGGGCTGCGGACTGACACCGGGCCTCACAAGTGAGAGCAATCCCATTTGCGAATGCGTGGGATCCAGGCAATGAGCAAAACCAAACACACACACACCCAGTCTGTGAAAAAAATGCCCTCCAATGAAACTGATCCCTAGTATTCAAAAGGTTGGGGGCCATTGCGTTAAAAAAAATGTCCATTCAAAGTATGTAATTTATGTTTGTGTAATTGTTCCTTATGCAAAACTGAAAATATAGTTATGTAGTTATGATGTAAATGATGTCAAACATCAACTGTGTCATTCTGGAGATGAAGAAAAGTAATCGGAGGAATAAAGTTTATTTTTTATTTTTTAAACCATCCATCTCCCTCTGGGAGGGGCTCTGGGCAGTGCACAATAAATTGCTAAACTATAAAAACAGCGTATAAATATTAAAAGTTTAGGAATTTAAGAATATAAATGGAGGTCAGGATGATTAAAATCTGTCAAAAATTAGTTACAAAGGCCAAGAGAAGGTTCTCGGTGCGCCAATCAGCCCCACAGTTGGATGCTCCTCTGAGGTAATCATGCAAGGCCACAGAGCCATGTTTTAATTCCTTTATAGAAGACCCGGAAAGTGGGGGGAGGATATTGATCAGGGTGGGGACCAATAATGATATTATTACGTAGGCTGTCCATCCTGGTTCAGAAATATTGGACTTGTTCTAATCTAGGGTAAGTTTAGTCAAATTTTATCTGTTGAATCCAAAATCCGTTAAACTCAGATCTTGAAAACCAAGAGTTTATGTATTGTGAGAATCCAGAATATCAGTTAATTCTGAAATCTGATCAGTGCTTTTAATCAAGGTCCTTGATTTAAGATCATGTCTGAAACATCTGAGTTTGCTGGTTGTCTAGAGTCCTTTGCTTTCTGTAACATCTGGCTGTGTTCGGAGCTTTAAAGAATTTGAAAGTTTGCACACTTTTTAGATGGCATTTGCTAGGACAATTGTTCAAACTTTTTCCTACATTGTACAGGTAGTCCTCGACTTACAGCAGTTCATTTAGTGACCATTCAAAGTTACAACGGCACTGAAAAAAGGGACTTATGGCAACTGACTCAGATTTATGACGGTTGCAGTGTGTTGGGGTCATGTAATCTCCTTTTGCGACCTTCTGACAAGCAAAGTTGATGGGAAAGCCAGATTCACTTAACAACCATGTTCCTAACTTAACAAATGAGTGATTCACTTAACAATGGTGGCAAGAAAAGTTGTAAAATGGGGCAAAATTCACTTAACAAATGTTTCACTTAGGCACAGAAATTTTGGGCTCAATTGTGGTCATAAGTCAAGGCTTCCCCATTGACTTTGCTTGTCAGAAGATCGCAAGGCCCCAGGACACTGCAGCCGTCATAAATATGAGTCAATTGCCAAGCGGCTGAATTTTGATCATGTGACCAATTGATGCTGCAGTGGTCATAAACTGTGAAAAACAATCCTAAGTCACCTTTTTTCAGTGCTGTTGTAACTTCAAATGGTCACTAAATGAACTGTTGTAAGTCGAGGACTACTTATATTATAAATCAGTGATGTCTAAACGTTTTCTCGTCGCGTGCTATCGCGCGCGTGCTGGCACCCATAATGCAATGTGCGCGCAACACCCCCCAGCGCGCCCTGCCACCCGCGCATGTGTGCGTGCCCCCCGCCCTCCCGCTCATGGGCACGTGTCCCCCCCGTGCTGCCCCCGGCCCCGCGCCTGCGCGCGTGGCCCCCCCGCCCCGCTTTGGGCCCAGGCTGGCACCCATAATGCAATGTGCGCGCAACACCCCCCAGCGCGCCCTGCCACCCGCGCATGTGTGCGTGCCCCCCGCCCTCCCGCTCATGGGCACGTGTCCCCCCCGTGCTGCCCCCGCCCCCGCGCATGCGCGCGTGACCCTCCTGCCCCGTTTTGGGCCTAGCAAGCCTCCCTGCAGCCTCCTGGGACCAAAAATGGGCTGCAGGGGGGCACATCCCCCGCGCTCCCCCAGCGCATGCGCACGTGACCCCCACCCCGCGCATGGGTGCACATCTCCCGCATGCACCCTGCCCTCTGTGCATTCACGGCAGATACCCGAAAATCAGCTGGCCGGCGGGAGGTGCGCGCGCATGCGCGGTGGAGCAGAGCGGAGCTGAGCTGGGCGACGGCTCGCATGCCCGCAGAGAGGACTCTGCGTGCCACCTGTGGCACGCATGCTATAGGTTCGCCATCACAGCTATAAATGCAGTTGCTGGGTTTGTCACTGACTTGTTCAAATGTGTTGAGGAAGGGCAAACTTTTGTGTAATTTGGGTTGCACCTAATTCTATGGAGGATTTTGCATTTTGTTTTTTATTCTTAGTGTCCCAGCATGTTGGTTGTACATGCTTGGTTTTTTTTAGTCTTGCCTCTCATGTAAAAGTAAATTCTTTCTCGAGCTGAGATTGTAATTTTGTTGATATTGATATGGAAGGGGGTTCATAGTTTCTTCTGGGAAATTTATTTTCCTTTGGTTTTTTTTTCTGTCTTAAATGGGCACAATCAGCTCTGAGATTTCCTGATGGCCCCCATCCAAGTACTGATCAGGTCTGATCCAGTTTTAAGACCAACCAAGATTATCTGAGCTTATGATCTGTTTAAGTCAAAGGTTTCAGGAAAACCAGATTTCACTTTAAAATGTCAGTAAGTAACCTGGCTGGACAAAGATTGGTTCAAAGTTGGTGGTTTGACCTTTGAGCCTGAACAGAAGTGGAAAGCTAGACTCTCAAGTTCTAGGCCTATTTAATATCTTTATCAATGTGGGTTAGCAACTCGTTGTCAGCCTTTCTAGGTAGGCCAGACAGGAAGCAGACAGATGAGCAAATTCAACTTTTTGTAAGGCCACAGTAACAGAATCCTGCGAGTCTGAAAGTTCAGATCTCCTGCCAGCCTCCTTTTATGGCCTGATAAGTTAGGGAGGATCCTTTCTGAGTTTCTTTCTCTGCCGCTTATGCAGCTGGGGGCTACACCTTCTGTTCTTTGCGTCTCTTCCCTTTTCTCCCCAAGGTCATTCCCATATATCCATTCCCATATATCTGGGTGCTTTTTTTTTTTTTTAAATTGTCCTCTGCACTGAGGTAGCTCAACTCCCCAAGCCTGCTAAGGATGCAACACTAACGTAGAATTTACTCTGTCCCTCCCTCCTAGCCGACTCTCCCACATTTGGACTGTTGACCCTTCTTGATGCTTTAAAGCCCAAAGAGCAGGCAATGGCTACTTGTTCAAACACAATAATCTCTCTGTTTTGACGTTGGGGTTATCACTTGCTTACAAACCACTTTCTCTGTTTTGGTCTATTCCCGTTGGAAAGAAAAAATAGTGGGATATCATTTTCCAGTACTGATAGTCCTTGACTTATAACAGTTTATTTAGTGACATTTTGAAGTTACAATAGCACTGAAAAAAGTGACTTATGACCATTTTTCACACCTACAACTGTTGTACCCTGTTTTCCCCAAAATAAGACATCCCCTGATAATAAGCCCAATCGGGCTTTTGAGTGCATGGCAATAAGGCCAAGCGCTTATTTCAGGGTTCAAAAAAATATAAGACAGGCAGAGGTGGGTTCCTGCTGGTTCAGACTGGCTCTATAGAACCGGTAGCAGGAATTTCCCCCCGCTCGCCGAACCAGCAGCGATGGCCGGCTGAACATGCCCCCGAAGTGGCTCTCTCGGCAGTGCCATAGGTGCCGCCATCTTGTTTTTTGCTTCTGTGCATGCGCAGAAGCTGGGTTTTTAGCACTGCGCCCGCGCGCCCATGCGGCGTGTGAGGAAGCGAACGGCAGCGATGTAAGCCAGAACCCACCCCTGAAGACAGGGTCTTATTTTTGGGGAAACACGGTAGCATCCTCATGGTCATGTGATCAAAATTCGCACACTTGCCAACTGACTCATTTATGACGATTGCAGTATCTCGGGGTCATACGTATAATCCCCTTTTGTGACCTTCTGACAAGCAAAGGCAATGGGGAAGCCAGATTCATTTAGCAACCGTGTTACTAACTTAACAACTGCAATGATTCACTTAACAACTGTGGCACGAAAGGTTGTAAAGTGGGGAAAAACTCACTTAACAAATGTCTCACTTAACAACAGAAATTTTGGGCTCTATTGTAGTCATAAGTCGAGGACTACCTGTACTTTCGGATGCTGAGAACGGGAAAGGAATGGAGTTACTGTAGTTGTTATACTTCTTAGCTGACTAGCTGGCATCCAGATGACCCTGGAAGCTTGAAATCCCGCATTGCTGAGATAGTACCCACCATTCCCTACCCAAGAATCCATCAAAAGGTTTAATGCAGACTTGTATGATTTAAGATGGTCATAATTCAGCAGGAATAGGAGAAACCTGGAATGTTTGTGTGGTTTGGGTAATAAAATCTGAGGGTCTCAAAAATCTTGTTTTATCATCCCTGCTGTTCGTTGACTTAGGACAGTGATGGCGAACCTTTTAGACACCGAGTGCTCAAACTGCGCGCGCATGCCCAAACTGAAAGGTGCGTGTGCGTGCGCGAATGTGCAGACATGCACGCATGCACAGACATGCATGCAGACATGCGTGCGGACATGCATGCAGACATGTGCACAGACATGCACGCATGTGCAGCAGAGATCCGAAGACCAGCTGGCCGGCGAGAGGCGGGGCATCCCAACACCAGCAGCGCGACAAGAGGTAAGATGTTTTCCTTTCGTGAGCTTCTGTTTCGTTTGCAGGGAAACAGAAGCTCACAAAAGAAATGCCACGGAGATCTGACCCGGGGCAATGGCGCGTGTACCAGCAGAGAGGGCTCTGCGTGCCACCTCTGGCACACGTGCCATAGGTTCGCCATCACGGACTTAGGATCTTCCTTGAAAAAGATACAGCTGTGACTGCATGGCTAACTAATTGCAGTGGCTGAATTCATCCACTTTCTGGATTTACACAGTACAGGTAGTCCTCGACTTACGACCATAATTGAGCCCAAACTTTCCATTGCTAAGTGAGGCATTTGTTAAGTGAATTTTGCCCCATTTTACGACCGTCCACGCCCCAATTGTAAAGTGAATCACTGCAGTTGTTAAATTAGTAAAACGGTTGTTAAGTGAATCTGTTTTTTTTCCCCATTGACTTTGCTTGTGAGAAGGTCGCAAAAGATGATCACGTGACCCTGGGACATTGCAACCGTCATAAATACGAACCAGTTGCTAAGCATCCCAATAGGTTTACTTGATCATGGGGAGGCTACCATGGCTGCAAGACTGAAAAACGGTCATAAGTCACTTTTTTTCCTGTGCCGTTGTAACTTCAAACAGTCACTAAATGAACTGTTGTATGTCAAGGACTACCTGTACTTAAAAAGAAAGAATAATGGGTTGGACTAGCTTTGCCCAAAAGACTAAGCCGCCAAACACCTAACCAGAGTTAATCCTAAACCGATTTAGCATCTTGAATGCATTCAGCCACTTAAGAAGTTCACTAAATTGGTTATGGTCTTATGGTCCTGGGGGACTTTAATCTGCCGTCCCTCAGCGAATCCTCGGAAGCAGGTCAGGAGTTCATGGCTTCCATGACAACCATGGACCTGACCCAAGTAGTTCAGGGTCCGACCCATAGGGGGGGACACACGCTCGACCTGGTATTTCTCTCAGGGCAGTGGAGAGATGATCTGAATTTAAGGGGTATAGTGACATCTCCCTTGTCATGGTCAGACCATTCCCTGCTGAAGTTAGACTTTATGGCACCACTCCCTCATCGCAGGGAGGTGGAACCGATTAGGTGGTTCCGCCCCAGACGCGTGATGGACCCGGAAGGGTTGCAGAAGGAGCTTGGGGAGTTACCTGAATCC
>QLTV01003107.1:2426689-2449469 GCA_003457575.1 Thermophis baileyi | reverse complement strand
CCCTCCCTCCCTCCCTCCATAACTGGCAAGAAAGGTCA
The DNA here is from genome assembly GCA_003457575.1 of Thermophis baileyi. Lineage (NCBI taxonomy): Eukaryota > Metazoa > Chordata > Lepidosauria > Squamata > Dipsadidae > Thermophis > Thermophis baileyi. The sequence continues at coordinate 2,449,431 of QLTV01003107.1, read as the reverse complement.
TGAGATGGGGCAAAACTCACTTAACAAATGTTTCACTTAGCAACAGAAATCTTGGGCTCAATTGTGGTCGTAAATCGAGGACTACCTGTAATACTTTAAGTAATAGTACTGCAATAATATTGACCCTTTGGCTAGTCCCATTGATTCTTGAGGGTCAATATTGACCACTTTGGGGACCCTCCCTCCCTCCCTCCATAACTGGCAAGAAAGGTCATGAGATGGGGCAAAACTCACTTAACAAATGTTTCACTTAGCAACAGAAATCTTGGGCTCAATTGTGGTCGTAAATCGAGGACTACCTGTAATACTTTAAGTAATAGTACTGCAATAATATTGACCCTTTGGCTAGTCCCATTGATTCTTGAGGGTCAATATTGACCACTTTGGGGAACCCTGATTTACTCCAACTCTGCTGGGGACATCCTGGCCAGGAAGAAACATGGAAGATTGGTAGTTCATCAAATAATCTTGTCCTGTGCCATAAACAGCTTCATAGGGGGATAAGCAGCACCTCGAATTACATCCATAAGCATCCTGAAAACCAGGGCAGGTCATAAAGAAGAGGTGTCACATGGACACACCGATCATCACTTCCTGCTCTCTGCATTCTGGGCCGGTAGCCCCATGTAAACTGCATTGCAGTACAAGCACAGGTAGTCCTCGACTTACAACAGTTCATTGAATGACCATTCGAAGTTACAATGGCACTGAAAGCCAGCTGGGTGACTTTGGGCCAATCATCAGCAGACTCAGCGTTCTAGTACCGCCTTAGGCATGAAAGCTGGCTGGGTGACTTTGGGCCAATCACCAGGAAGACTGAGAGTTCTAATCCCGCCTTAGGCATGAAAGCTGGCTGGGTGACTTTGGGCCAATCACCAGGAAGACTGAGAGTTCTAATCCTGCCTTAGGCATGAAAGCTGGCTGGGTGACTTTGGGCCAATCACCAGGAAGACTGAGAGTTCTAATCCCGCCTTAGGCATGAAAGCCGGCTGGGTGACTTTGGGCCAATCATTCTCTCTCAGACCAACCTACCTCACAGGGTAGTTATTATGGGGAAAACAGGAGGAAAGAGATTAAATATGTTTGCCACCGTGAATTGTTTATAAAAATTATAAAGGTGGGGTAAAAAAAACCTAAAAAAGAAGAACCTCTCATAATTCTTGATCCAGTACAGTATCATGGTTACAGGGTTGTTGTTGTGAGGAGAATAGGAGGAGGAAAGTATGTTGGATATATTCGCCACCTTGAATTATTTCTAAAAATAATAAAAATGGGATACAAATGAATAAAAAATGACAGGAGTTGTAGTTGAGAGATGTCCAGAAGCCCTTACAAATGGTGTTTTTCATCTTAATCCTTAACAGATAGATCCAGAGGTTACAGATGACATTCATTTATTTTTTTCAAGTAAAGAGCACAGAACATATTTTCATGAAAAAAGACATTATGGAGTAGAAAGCCTCCCCCCCAATTCCCCCAATCCTTTATAGAAACCTTTAAAAAAAAGCAGCAAAGGAAAATAATATAAACCTATAGATGTACTTCTTGTTTATTGACTACAGTTGGGCCTGGCAAGTTGGTTGTTAAGCCAAGTCGTCACTAAGTGAAACCACAACTCTCTTTACAATCTTACTTCAGCTTTCCTTGGCTTTACAGACCTGTGAAGGTCATCAATGCAAGGATTGATTGCAGAGTTACCCAAAGTTACCATGTGGTAAGATGGCTAATGAATAAAATTACTTTTTCACCACTTTCGTAACTACCGACCATTGCTAAATGAGGCGGTTGCTAAACAAGGACTACCTGTATGTAACATCCAAAATACAGCTATCTGAGCTGCAAAAATCCAGGAGAAATATCCTCAACTTATGACCACAATTGAACCCAAAATTTCCGTTGCTAGGTAGTTAAGTGAGTTTTGTCCCATTTTATGACCTCTTTTGCCACAGTGGTTAAGAGAATCACTGCAGTTGTTAAGTGAATCACATGGTCGTTCAGGGAATCCAACTTCCACCTTTGCTTGTCGGAAGCCAGCTCAGAAGGTTACAAATGGTGATCACATAACCTTGGGTCACTGCGACCGTCATAAATATGAATCGGTTGACAAGCATCTGAATTTTGATCACATGACCGTGGGGGGAATGTTGCAAGGGTCGTAAGTGTGAAAAACGGTCATAAATAACTTTTTTCCAGTGCCGTTGTAACTTCAAATGGTTACTAAACGAATGGTTGTAAGTCCAGGACTTACCTGCATATTGACAACGCTAACTTCCTATAGGGAAGTCAGAGTTGGCAATCGAGCCAAAGACAAAAAGAATAAAAACTGGCAATGCAAGATTTTTTAGGTTTTGTTTTAATGATTTAAGGTTTTCTGCAGGGAGGCGATACAGGTAGTTTTCAACTTACGACCACAATTGAGCCCAAAATTTCAGTTGCTGAGTGAGACATTTGTTAAGTGAGTCCCCCCCCCATTTTACGACATTTCTTGCCACAGTTGCTAAGTGAATCACTGCAGTTGATAAGTGAGTAAGCTGGTTGTTAAGTGAATCTGACTTCCCCCATTGACTTTGCTTGTCAGAAGGTCGCAAAAGGGGATCACATGACCCCTGGACACTGGACACAGTTGCCAAGCATCTGAATTTTGATCATATGATTGCTGGAATGGCTGTAACTCTGAAAAACGGTCATAAGTCACTTCCTTTCAGTGCCGTTGTAACTTTGAATGGTCACTAAATGAGCTGCTGTAAGTTGAGGACTACCTGTATTCATCCAGCTCGTAGCCAGTTTGGGCTAACAATGCAAAGGGAGAGGCAGAGATTGAACTGGGAGGGCCCCACAAATATATCTGATAAATTTCTCAATGCTTTTCCGAGCACCGCTAATGTCCCTGGAAAGGAAGATTCCTCAGCGTAGCCCTGCCTAAACAGCCTTCCCCTTTCCCCTACTTTACAGCCAGTCTTTCCTGTAACTTAAATGGGTAACTGATGCAAAAGGTCTTTGCGTAAGGCCTTCTTGTCTATCAAGATGTGTTAATGTCCCAGAGCATGGGCTGACCGGCCATGCAGAAAAACCCACAAAAACACAGTCGCGTATTGTATAATAACAGGGAGAAGGTAGCTTAGGAGTTAGTTTAGAAGTTGGTTTGCTAAATGCAAGTTGCCAAGACTATAAGTGCTGTGTGCTAAGAGCTCGAAGCATTCTTAGAGACTCCACACACCCACTTCACGGTCTGTTTCTGTTGCTCCCCTCTGGGAGGAGGTTTCGAAGTATTCCTAGCAGGACTTCCAGATTCTGTAACAGCTTTGTTCCCTAGGCCATCCGTCTGGGAAACTCGCAAGATTTGTTTTTCTCGCCGTGTACATGTATACATCCGAACTAGACTGTGTTGTTTCTCTGAGTCATGTTTAAAATTGCCCCGAATCCTTGGGAATTGGGTAGAATAATAACCATGGTGGTGGTGTGGATTTAATCTTTTGGCTTCTAGGTAACCCCATTGCAGGTAATTCTCGACTTACAACATTTTGCTTAGTCACCGTTCGAAGTTACGATGGCACTGAAAAAAGTGACTTATCACCATTTTCCACGCTTATGACAGTTGCAGCATTCCCATGGTCAGGTGATTTACATTAAGATGCTTGAGAACTGGTTCACACTTCTGATGGTTGCAGTGTCCCGGAATCATGTGATCATCTTTTGCAATCTTCTGACAAGCAAAATCAACGGGGAAACCAGATTCACTTAACAACCGTGTTACTAATTTAACAACTGTAGTGATTCACTTAACAAATGTGGCAAGAAAAATTGTAAAATGGGGCAAAACTCACGCAACAGGTTTCTCATTTAGCAACATAAATTTGGGGCTCAATTGTGATCATAAGTTGAGGACTACCTGTATTAAGACAGACCATTTATACAGTATAGAGGGCAGTGGTGGGTTTTAAATTTTTTTGCTACCGGTTCGATGGGCGTGGCTAGGTGGGGGGCATGTGACTGAGTGGGCGTGGCCAACTTGATGTCACCCATGCCCACTCAGTCACATGACCCCCACCTAGCCACGCCCACAGGAAAAGGTAGGAAAATTTTGGGAATTTCCACCTATCTATCCCTGCCCTCCCTTCACCAGTCGCCCCGTTTCCCCTCCTTTAGTGGCCCCGGCCCTAGCCCCGCTTCCTCCCCCACCACCGCCTCTTTGTTCGGGCTGCTTACCTTCTGCGGCGGCTGGTCCAGAGTCCGGAAGGCAAGCTGACTGGAGTTTTCGGTGACCCCAGGCAGCCGCCGCTGCTGGAAAGCGGCTGGCAAAGAAGCCTCCCAGGCGCCGCCTCTTTGAGAGCCGCTTTGCGGCTGTGGTGGCTGGCCGCAGGCCACCGAAAAGTACCGGAGGTCGCGGAAAAAGCTGCTGCCGTGCTGTTGCTGCCATGTTCTTCGCGCATGCGCATCCCATTGGACTTGCAAGGCAATGGGATGCATGTGCGCGAAGAACATGGCGGCGATGAACATGGCAGGTGGGGCGAGTGAGCGGCGACCCAGGGACCGGTTCGGGGGCATGTCCAGCCGGCCATCGCTACCGGTTCAGCGACCTTGGCCAAATTTCCACCAACGGTTCGCGCGAAGTGGCGCGAACTGGCTGAATACCACCTCTGATAGAGGGGCTGCTAAAGATGTGGGATGCAATTTTTTTTTTAGGTGCTTCTGTTTTATTGGGTTAATCATCATGCTTTAAACAGTGCTTTTAATTCTGTTGCTTCTGCTATTAGTGAAATGGAGCCCCTTGTACATGTAAACCCTGACATACAACCATTTGTTAGCGATTGTTCAAAGTTATAATGGCAAGGAAAAAAGTGATTTATGACCGTTCCTCGCACATACAAGCGTGGCAGCATTCCCACAGTCACCTGATCAATATTTGGGGCACTTGGGAACTGGCATCTATTGATGATGGTTGCAGTGTCCCAGAGTTATGTGATCCCCTTTTGCAACTTTCACAACTGGCTTCCAACAAGCAGTGTCAGTGGGGGAAACTGGATTTACTTAACAACTATGTAATTCACTTAACAATTGCAGTGATTTGCCTAACAACCATGGCAAAAAAAAGGTCATAAAATCAGGCACAATTCACTTAACAGCCCCCTTGCTTAGCAATGAAAATTCTGGCTCCAATTGTGGTCATAAGTCAAGTATTACCTGTATTGGGTCAAAAAAGGAGCCATGTTTTATTCACGAATGAAGGTGAATATATGTCTCCCAGGATAATGTTGCAGGATCCAATCTGGGTCAGTCATAGGGACTAGAGGTTTTGTTTTCCAAGACTCGTGCTGGAGCCCATCCTCAGGGAACTTCTCTGTGTGCTTTAGGCTGTTCTGTGTGTGGTATTTATATATTGCCTGTTGTGTGTAGCTTTTTAGATGTAGATTGGGGTGTTGATGGCTGGCTATTAAATCCCTGGCTGTTGTGCTGCCAAGCTCCTGCCTCCTAAGTACTTGATAAGCTGGGGTAAATCAGCACTCCTGTTGACTGATGTGGAGCCTGTTTCCCAGGCTTCAACCATTTCCCTGGCTGTTTTTGTGCCTGCTCGTCCAACAATCTTAGTATGTCCTTGTTTATTGCAGTGTTTTATTCCTTTGTGCAAGGCACGATCGGATAAAGTGTTGGACTCTTCCAATAAAGCAGAAATGTGTTCTTGGGAATGTCACGGATCATACTTCAGAACATTACACTCACAAAAGTACTGCCGTGAAACTCAAAATCCAAGCCACGAGGATGTCCATGGCCCTGACCTTCTCGTAAGCTCACCGATGTAGATTGCAGATTGCAGGCAAGGCGATGATGGTATGATAACAGGTTTCAGCCGAAAGTGATTTCACTGTGTCTCTGAAATGGAAAAGTTGAAAATCTTGCCTACCTGGATACTAACTGAAGCCACCTGTAACCTCAACATTTCTGAAAGTTGGCAACTTTAAGCCATGTGGACTTCAACTCCCAGAATTCCTTAGCCAGCCAGGCTATGTAACTCAATGGCTGAAGTTGAGAGTTGCTTATGAAGTGATGTGATTGTTTGTTTATCAATCTCAGGGAGACAGAGGTGCTGGGGAGGGCGGGGGGGGGCTAAACCGATGGTGGACCAGAGTGATAAAGAAGCCTTTTTGCTTGTTTATTTCAGTGGATACAGAAGAGAAGATAGATCCTCAAGAACCTTTTTAAAGTCCTGTTTGAGGTTGACTTCTGAACTGGGATAGAATGGGCTTGGCTAAAGACTCATCTCTTATGTATCTAACCATCCCAATGTTTAGTTTATAACAGTATTCCATGATTAGCTAAGATTTGCTGCTACTTCTATATTTCCTACACTGGTCCAATGTGGATGATGTGATAAAAGTGCAGGTATTCATGGAGAAATTAAACGGGATGTTTGTGGTCCAGGCCGCAGAGTCTGGGTGCTGACCTTTGGCCAGTTCTTGTTATGGAACTATAACTAGGAAAGGAAATAAAATTTGTGGTGCCTGGAACTGATGGAAGAAAGACTCTAGATCAGTGTTTCTTGGCAGTGTAAAGGTGGGTAGACTGAGGGATTCTGGGATTTGAAGTCCACCTATCTTCAAGTTGCCAAGGTTGAGAAACATTGCTCTATATAGTAAATGTATTAAACAAAGCAGGAAATTAGAGCAAGATAGCAAGCCTTTATCTCTGGATAACCTTAAAAGAATAACAGAGTTGGAAGGGACCTTGGAGGTCTTCTAGTCCAGCCCCATGCTCAGGCAGGAAACCCTACACCGTTTCAGACAAATGGTTGTCCAACCCCTTCTTTAAAAACTCCAGTGTTGGAGCACCCACAACTTCTGAAGGCAAGCTTGCTGGGTGGGAAAATTACTTAAGCCTCCAAGTTTAACAACAGTCTACCACTAAACAGCAATGGGGAGGGGTGGGGGGTGGAAACTATATGTTCATATATTTTGTAGGATGGAGAACTGTGAGAAGCTTTCACAGCTCATGAAACGTGTGGATTGGTGTGCTAGTTTTATTATCTTGTCTTTTTTTTTGTAACACACACACACATTGCTCTTGCTTTTAAATTCACTCTTCTTATTTTAGAGTGCACTTCCTATCCAGACTTTAGAAACAAAGGTGAGGACTCTTGAAGATATTCACAGGCTGTTTAAGTCCCAAGGAAGCAACAGAAACAATTGAATTCATCAGTTGTATGGCTTGTGCAAAACACACTTTGAAAATCACATTTTCCATCTGGTCGGGCACACTCCAGATATTATAGCAGCGTAATAGTTGAAATTGTTGTGTCGGCACTTTGAAAGTTGCTAGGTTGAACAAATTTGGTAGACAAGAGAGAAATAGTCAGCTTGTTGGACTTTTGATGTAAGTTTCCTGTGTGTTCTCATAAGAAGAACTCAAGAAAAAACAGGCAGGGACTGTAGCTCAGGGAGAGCCAGCCTGTTGGGCTTGCAACGAGCTCTAAGTTCAGCATCCATCTTATCAGAATAATGGAGTTGGAAGGGACCTTGGAGGTCTTCTAGTCCAACCCCCTGCTCAAGCAGGAAATCCTATACTATTTCAGACAAACGATTGTCCAATCAGCACCCACAGCTTCTGGAGGCAAGTCGTTCTACTGATTAATTGTTCTAATTGTCAGGAAATTTCTTCTCAGTTCTAGGTTGGTTCTCTTCTTGATTAGTTTCCATCCACTGCCTCTTGTTCTGCTGCCTTCAAGTGCTTTGGAGAATAGCTTGACTCCCTCTTCTTTGTGGCAGCCCCCCTCAAATATTGGAACCCTGCTATCATGTCACCCCTAGTCCTTCTTTTCTCTAAACTAGACATACCCAATTCCTGCAACTGTTCTTCATATGTTTTAGCCTCCAGTCTCCTAATCATCTTTGTTGTTCTTCTCTGCACTCTTTCTAGAATCTCAACATCTTTTTTATATCATGACGACCAAAACTGGACACAAGTGTGGTCTTACCAAGGAATTATAAAATATTACTAACATTTCATGTGATCTTGGTTTTTATCCCTCTGTTAATGAAGCCTAGGACTGCAACTGGCTTTTAAGTAAAATCTTACTTTTAAGATTTTATTTTTATTTTAAGTAAAATCTTATTTTTAAGATTTTACTTTAAAAAATCTTACTTTTTTGCAGAGGTTCCAGATACTTGTTCCTGAGGAGATTAATTAAAATATTATAAAATACTATGTGAAGCCAAGAAGTGTCCATTTTCCATCATTTCCTTTAACTAAAAAGCAAAATTCAATACCCATGGGTTCATGGGTTCTCTGGAAAAGGTACGCAATGTGGAAGGAAATGCTGAAACTTAGAAAGTGGTAAATGGTGTTAGATAATGCGGATAAATAGGGAAAGACTGCCTTTAGCCAGTTCTGAGAAAAAGCCATTTGCATTCTTCGTATGGATGTTAGCCAGAAAGTGATGAAAAGCAACACTTTGGGGATATTTGTGTCAGAGGCATGTAAAGATGTAGGATGTAGGATGTTTTTGCCTTCCAAATTCTCTTGGGAAGCATCACTAATTACTATCTATTTACTAGATGTATATTCCACTTTTCATTCAAGAGCAAACGGTAACATGCTTAGCATTCTCTCTCCTCAATTTTCCTCATAACAACTACTCTGTAAGTAGGTTGAGAGTAAGTAGCCCATTCAGCAGTTAGTGGGCTTCCATGATTGGTACTGGTACTTGCTCTTGTCCTCAGCCTAACATCTTAACCCTACACCATGTTGGGTCTTGGATTGAAAGACATTGACTCAATGTCTATAGAGATTCTCAGTCATCCAGGTCATGATTGTCCCAAAGGTGCTTTTTCAAAAGGCAACTGGACTTTCTTTGTTTTTGCTTGAAGACGTTTTGCTTCTCATCCAAGAAGCTTCTTCAGTTCTTGGAATTGAAGAAGCCTCTTGGATGAGAAGCAAAACTTCTTCAAGCAAAAACAAAGAAAATCCAGTTGCCTTTTGAAAAAAAGCATCTTTGGGACGTTGACTCAAGTTTCCACCAGGGAGCTTCTGTGGCTGATGGGGACTAAAATCTAAATTTCCCATAGTCCTATTTCCTATCTCCTAATCTAGTACTTTCACCACCATCTACTGTATATACTACTAAAACTCATAGGGTAACAATTTTTGAACCAAGGTATCTCAAATGGGCTAAGAGCCGAGGTGGCGCAGTGGTTAGAGTGCAGTACTGCAGGCTACTTCAGCTGACTGCTAGCTGCAGTTCGGCAGTTCAAATCTCACCGGCTCAAGGTTGACTCAGCCTTCCATCCTTCCGAGATGGGTAAAATGAGGACCCAGATTGTTGGGGGCAATATGCTGACTCTGTGAACCGCTTAGAGAGGGCTGTAAAGCACTATGAAGCGGTATATAAGTCTAAGTGCTATTGCTATTGCTATTACAGAATGTGTCCAGAATGTGTCCAAAATCTGGGACCCATAACTCCCATGGAATTGGCAAATTCATAAAACTTGGCAAGTTTTATAAAACATTTTAGGACATAAAAAAGATCATGAAGCATTTCATGACATAATACAAAATGTCAGTTCCTGTGCTGATGTCTGACTGGGCTATATAATTCAACATGGGCTGTTTTCAAGGCAGACACATCTCTGAAAGTATCCCAAGTGGGATCCAGTGAAGACAGTATATTGGGATCTCTGCCATTGTTGAAGGCATTGAGGAATCTGGTAAGGAGATGTATGTGAAAGGATGTCCCAATGGGACATGGGTCGCATAGCACCATTTATTTGTTAAATTTACATTCCATCTATTCTTGAGTTCAAGTCAAGGGAGGTAGAGGTGAGAGTGGATACATTTCTACACCTTCAAAAGATCCATGTGAAGTGAAATTTGGAGGATCCAAGCCTTTGCTTACACACACACACACACACACACACACACACACACACACACACACACTCCACACCAGGTCTTACAGTCCTGGCTATGCTGTTGGCAACGATGTGGAGAAAGTGTACAGAAGAGCAACAAAGATGATTAGGGGCCTGGAGGCCAAAACATATAAATAACAGTTGCAGGAATTGGGTATGTCTAGTTTAATGAAAAGGACTAGGGGGTGACATGATAGCAGTGTTCCCATATCTATAAAGAAGACCTGTTCTCCAAAGCACCAGAAGACAGGACAAGAAGCAATGGATGGAAACTAATCAAGGAGAGAAACAACCTAGAACTAAGGAGAAAATTTGTGATAGTTACGACCATTAATCAGTGAAACGACTTGCCTCCAGAAGTTGTGGGTGCCCCATCACTGGAGGTTTTTAAGAAGTGATTGGACAACCATTTGTCTGAAATGGTATAAAGTTTCCTGCTTGAAAAGGGGTTGGACTAGACGACCTCCAAAATCCCTTCCAATTCTGAGAGCCACAGTGAGAACTCTGGAGAAACTAAGCAGTGACTGTTATAAAAACATGTTCTAAGCCTGGCGAAATGTTAAAATGTTAAAAAGAAATTCAAACGAATGCTGTCTTAATTTCCTGGGTCTAAAAGGAAGGGGAAATGCAGTCAGGTTTTCAAGATCTTACTTTTGCCTATGTCAATAAAGTAGACTTCTAGCCATCTTACGGAGTGTGTTTCCTGGCTGGGTCTGTCTCGAAGGACTGACAGGTGGCCGTCATCTAAATGTAGGCAGCTTTCCCTTCTTCCCATAGCTGACTCTGGGCAAGTTCTAGGGGAGTTTAATGTCCTGGCAGCTTGCTCAGTCATTTACTTGTCCTCCCAGCTCTGTGAGTCTCTTTTCTGATGAGCAAGTCCTACCCAGTTCTCAGATAACATCTCAAAAACATGACAATTTTGCAAAAGAAAGAATTTCTTCTTAAAATTTTACTGTCTTAAATCAGGGAGAGGCAACCTGGAACACCATCTGCCCCCCCGCCCCAGCTTCTTTTTCTCCCCACCCCACTGCCTGGAAAGACTTGTGGCTTCACTTACTGAAAATTGGTGTGTGGTTTTTTTCAGACTTTTGAGACAGGAAATTTATGAAAATTTTAGTGTGGGCCCTAAAGCACGCTTGAATTGTCTGAGTTGGAAAAACAAAGGAAACCCCTGAAAGCTTCTGTCCATAAACCCAGGATAAATAAAATCTTGCCTCTGTCTTTCCACCCTGCCACTTCCCACCTCAGTTTTACTCTGAGAAGGAGCTGCTTAAACAGTTTCAGCTCTGGAGCACTCAAACTTTCCTTCTAGATCTAACAGATTCTAACAGATTAACAGAGTTGGAAGGGACCTTGAGATCATCATCAAATATTGGAACACTACTGTCACGTCACCACTAGTCCTTCTTTTCACTAGGCTAGACATATCCAATTCCAGCAACCGTTCTTCATATGTTTTAGCCTTCAGTCCCCTAATCATCTTTGTTGCTCTTCTCTGCACTCTTTCTCGAGTCTCAACATCCTTTTTACATCGTGGCGAACAAAACTGAATGCAGTATTCCAAGTGTGGCCTTATCAAGGCATTATAAAGTGGTATTAACACTTCACGTGATCTTGATTAAAGTTGCCAAAGTTGGAGACCCCTGATCTAGTCCACCCCCCTGCCCAAGCAGGAGACCCTACACCATTTCTGACAAATGGCAGTCCAATTTCTTCTTGAAAGCCTCCAGTGATGAAGCTCCCACAACTTCCGAAAGCAACTTCTGTTCCATTGATTTTCTCACTGTCTCAGAAAATTTCTCCTTATTTCTAGGTTGAATCTCTCCTTGATCAATTTCCATCCATTATTCTTTGTTTGGCCTAGCTCAGTCTTCTTCAACCTGAAGTTCTCAAGAACTTTCAGAATTCCAAGTCAACAAGGACGATAGTTACTCAACTCATTTGAACCCTCTCCATTCCCTTTTGGAGAAAGTTACTGTTACTCTGAATTGTGATCTTTGACTTTCTATTTAATATAGCCACTTGTCTATAAACAGCAAATAAGCAAGTCCGTATGCTCTGTATTGTAGATTTAATGCTGTGTGAAAAAAATTGAGCTAGTACTATATTAATAACACGGATCCTTTTTTAGTTTTTTTTTTAGTTTGTTTTGTGGTGTATAAATGTTTTTTTACTGTAATCAGTGTGGTATTATTTTTCCTGCTTATTACACTGTGTCATTTTTCACCTTGAAGTTTTTCAAAAATTGAAATTACAATTATAATCCCATTATGGCTGTCTGCTTAATTGGGATTTGCCATACCAAAGACCTTAGTAGATTGCGGTAACCTAACCTGGCAATGAGAAGGATATGAGTTGCTGTCATAAGCATTTATTGGTCCAAGAGGTATCACAATGCTCTAATCAATCAAAGCTGCCAAAGCTTCTCCAGGTCACAGCATCAATCTATTACCCTGGCAGGGACTATAAATCCAAGAGAACCTCAGATTGTGCCCATGGTACTGGAGAACAAGGCAGCCCCATCAAAAGTGATAGATAGAAATCCATGGTACCTTAATGTGTCTATATTGATAGCATCTCCCTCTTGCTGGGACTTTTTCACTAAGTCCAGTCCCTCCTTGCCTCTTGGAACCAGACTCCCACTGCATCTCTTCTTTGGCCTAGGGCAGGGGTGTCAAACTCAAGGCCCGGGGGCTGGATCCGGTCCGCGGGGTGCTTAGATCTGGCCCATGGGGCCACCCTGGAAACAGCGAAAGGCTGGCCCGTGGTGCCTCTGCCAGCAAAAACAGAGCTCGGGAAGGCCGCCCGTGGCCCTTGCGAGCTCTGTTTTTGCTGGCAGAGGGTTGCAGGAGGCCATCGCAGCTGAAAACGGAGCTCGGGAACCCGTTTTCTCTGGCAGAGCGCTCGAACCACCACAGGCACCCGTGACATTAGTGACATCGAGCTGGCCACGCCCACCCTGGCCAGACCCACCCCGGCCGCCCAAAGTCAAACACAACCCTGATGCGGCCCTCAATGAAATCGAGTTTGACACCCCTGGGCTAGGGTGAAGATATATTGAGCCAGTTCGGTATAGTGGTGAAGGTCCTGGGCCTAGAAACCAGGAAACGCTGTGTTCTAGTCTTCTGAAGATGGCCGTTGGAGTCAACAACAGGGAGAGTTGGACTTAGTTCGCTTGTGGCTATGTAGGGATTCTAGGCTGATCCCTCTTTTCACTTTGCCCCCAGGTTCTGCCATTCCCCCTACTATAGCAGAACCAACAATGTCGGTGGTCTAGTGATTAAGGCACCAGGCTATAAAGCAGGAAACCATGAGTTCTAGCCCACCTTAAGCATGAAAGCCAGCTGGGTGACTTTTGTACAATCATTATGGTCTACCATAGTCCTCACTTCCTTACCCATCACTAGATTCCCACTCCCATAGGAAAGGCTGTGGAATAAATAACCTATAGTCCTGATTATTCCTGGTTTCCACCCATTAGTAACCAGGTCCAGCTCTCTTAGTTGATTCAGATGAACTATGACCATGCTGGATTTGTTTTAACTGGAGATTCTAGACTTTGAGGATGTCACTTGTGAGTGATTCCCGAGATTGTTGGAATTAGACTTAGCAAATGAGAGTAGTTGGTCAACCCTGCCTTCCTGCTAGGCAGGCAACAAAGAGGATTGTACATAAATCTATCCAGATGATAGAAATTTGATCCAAGCAACCTATAGGTAGTTTTCCTCTGGTTGATTTGGGAGGGGTAGGGAAAGAGGTACCCTATGTAGAAAATTAAAAGAAGGAAAAAACAATTAGTTCATGAAAAATAGATAAAACTGAGAAGATCTCTCCATATATTTTTTTACAAATTTCCTTTAGGGCAACTGAAACATTTTTCTTCAAAATAAAATTGGCCTTATAATATTTTAAGGCATGACACATTTATTTTGGCCTAGACAGCCATGTGCTTTCGTTGCTGAAATTACTGGAAAAACAGCACAGGAAAAACTTTATGGCCACAGGCAGAGGAAAGGTTGAGCATGTTATTTATCAAACAAAGAAGATATTTGTAGCTTGTCATTTCAGAATTTTTTTCTAATTGCCCCAGGGGGAAGAGTATTTGATTTTAGATATGCCTATGAAACTTTGTTTTTTTCCTAAGCTGACATAGTGTAAAAAGCCATGAGAAAAAGTTATGAGTTGGCCCTTTATTGATTTTTTGCTGAAAAAAGGGAAAAACAATCTTGTGATTTATGAGTTTAAAGATCAGAAAGCTTATGCAAAGAATGAAATTAAGATGTAATTTGAGAGAGAGAAGGCAAAATATAAACGTAACTAATTGCTGTCAAGAAGATCGGAAGCCATTTCTTTATCTATCCTCTCCTTCCTTCCTTCCTTCCTTCCTTCCTTCCTTCCTTACTTACTTTTCTTTATTTTCTTTTATATTTTTGTGGGCTGCAAAGATTTGGGCTGTCAACCTCTATCAAGTCAAAATTTTGTACACAAAGGCATACATTTGGGAAAATTTGATTTTAAAAACCAGGTTAGACAGGTGTGTCTCCAGGGCTGCTCCAAAAAGTCAAAATGGCATCCGTGACCACACAAACAAAGCCCTGCCCTCTTTTTAATAGTCATACGTCTCTCAGTCTCTAGAATAGAAAGAAAAGAATAACAGAGTTGGAAGGGACCTTAGAGGTCTTCTAGTCCAACCCCAAGCAGGTAACCCTATACCATTTCAGACAAATGGCTGTCCAATCTCTTCTTGGAAACGTCCAGTGATGCACCCTCCACAACTTCTGTAGACAACTTCCACTGATAATATTGTTCTCAACATAAATTTTGGGCTCAATTGTGGTCATAAGTTGAGAACTACCTGTATAGCATTGAAAAGAAACCAACTACAACTCATATCAAAATTGTTATATAGTAGAGCTTCTGAACTTAAGCTAATTACTTGTTAAAGTGTTACTTAGTGTGTATGTATATATACATACATACCCCAGTGTATGTGTGTATGCACACACACACACACACACACACATTTATAATACTTTGATTAATTTTACTTAACCGAGAAAATTTCCTTGCTTGATTTTCCTTCCTGTTATCAGAAAAAATACAGCTTTCCTTAGCAGCATCTCCTAAGTCACCGGTTCTCAACCTGTGGGTCGCGACCCCTTTGGGGGTCGAACGACCCTTTCACAGGGGTCGCCTAAGCACACGCTAGCCCGCCATCTTGGTGCCACGCCCCCTTTGTCACCTCATCGTGTGCGGGGAGGGGCGGGGGTCGCGGCGGCGGGGCAGGGGTCGCGGCATTAGGAAGTTTGAGAACCACTGTCCTAAGTCAAGTGATCACCTTGTAGAATTGAACCTCTATGTAGTCAGAAGGGCTTAGTAAATTGTGTTTTCTTAAAAGCTGACAGGAAAATGGGGATGGGAGGGTGAGAAAGCAACAAAAGGTTTTGAAGGAAAATAACATCAAGATAACTGACTAGATCACGTTTTTTGTCTTGACAAGAAGGAATGTAACACCACTTACATTCCCCCCCCCCAAGTTATAAAAATTCAATTATTCCCATTTTACACATGCGGAATACTGAGGCTGAGCATTGATCACCAAGCAAAGGGACAGTGAATAAAATACCTTGATGCATCCCTAACCTTTCACAGAATGAGCAACACTGAAAGGCTGCCTGGTTTCAGTTTGTGAATGAGATGAAATCCATGCCAGTTCCTTCCCATTTTGCTGTTTCTGACTCACTTCTTGGAGCCATCTTAATCTTTTTCTCCTCCTCCCACAGGTGAAACTGGTCCGTTATATTAGTATCCAGTTACAGTGCAAGCTCAGCGTCCCCTTAAATGACAGGACGGTTGAGCTGAACAGCTATCCCAGACTCAGCGACTGGTTGTACCTTGTTAACCTGCGGAAAGACGTCATCCAGGTAAGGCAGTATCGCTCGATTTCATTGAGGGCCGCATCAGGGTTGTGTTTGACCTCAGGGGGGGGGCAGGGTGGACATGGCCAGCTTGATGTCACTTGTGTCGGGGTGCCTGTGGTGGCCCGAGCGCTCTGCCAGCGAAAAGGGGCTCCCCATCTCCGTTTTCGTCTGGGACAGCCTCTTGCAACCCTCTGCCAGCGAAAACGGAGCTCTGTTTTCACTGGCAGAGGGTTGCAGGAGGCCATCCTAGCTGAAAACGGAGATGGGGAGCCCCTTTTCGCTGGCCGGTCCTTTGCTGTCTCCAGGCTGGCTCCGCGGGCCAGATCTAAGCACCCCGCGGGCCGGATCTGGCCCGCAGACCTTGAGTTTGACACCCTTGAGGTAAGGCAAAGAAAATCCATGGTTTTCTCATGGGTATAATTGAGTAATTGTCGTGGTTAATGGGTATAGGTGACCTCCCTATTTTTTATTTAGTATTACTCTCTCTTTAAGAACTTTAATTTGTTGGCAATTGCTATACAGGGAGTCCTCGGCTTATAATCACTCATGTAGCGGCTATTTGAAATTACAGTGGCACTGAAAAAGGTTACTTATGACTTGTCCTCATACTTACAACCATTCAGCACTAGTCCTCACACTTACGACCAGCACAGCACCCCATGGTCATGTGTTTAGAATTTGGGAACTTGGCAACCAGCATGTATTTATGATGGTTGCAACATCCCAGAATCACTATTTTCAACCTTCCCAGCCAGCTTCCGGCAAGCAAAGTCAATGGGGGAAGCCAGATTCACTTAATGACTCTGTGATTCACTTAACAACCATGGGGAAAAAGGTTGTAAAATTGAGCACAGCTCACTTAACAACTGCCTTACTCATCAATAGAATAATAGAATAACAGAGTTGGAAGGGAACTTGTCTAGTCCAACCCCCTGCTTAAGCAGAAAATCTATACCATTTCAGACAAATTGTTGTCCAAACTTTTCTTAGAAACCTGCTGTGTTGGAACACCCACAATTTCTGCAAGTCGTTCCACTGATTAATTGTTCCAACTGTCAGGAAATTTCTCCTTAGTTCTAGGTTGCATCTCTCCTTGATTAGTTTCTCTCTATTGCTTCTTGCCCTGCCATCAGGTGCTTTGGAGAATAGTTTGACCCCCTCTTCTTTGTGGCAGCCCCTCAAATATTGTAACATTGCTATCATGTCACTCCTAGTCCTTCTTTTCATTAAACTAGACATGCCCAGTTCCTGCAACCGTTCTTCATGTTTTAGCCTTCAGTCCCCTAATCATCTTTGTTGCTCTTCTCTGCACTCTTTCTAGAGTCTGAACATCTTTTTACATTGTAATGACCAAAACTGAATGCAGTATTCCAAGTGTGGCCTTACCAAGGCATTATAAAGTGGTATTAACACTTCACGTGATCTTGGTTCTATCCCTCTGTTAACGCAAAACCTCTGGCCCCAATAGTGTTTATAAGCTGAGGGACTAACAGTAATGTTTCTATCTATGCAGAAAAGTATTCAATGTATAATGCCCTGATTTCTTAAGCCTTCTTATGCCTTTTGTGTGGAGGGGTGTTGTTTTTTTTGGCAGTCTGTTTTTGTGACATATGTTCTTCCTCAATACATAATCTCCAGAGTTCATTGTCCATAAAATGAGTTTGCTTTTAAACCTCACTAAAACTCGACACGATTTTCTGGCAGCTGTTAAAGTGTAATGTTCCCTCCAACAAGGCTTTACACCATAACTTCTTTCTAAAGAGGAAACTTTGTGGTGTGTGTGTGTGTGTGTGTGTGTGTGTGCCAACAAGGCTTTACACCATAACTTCTTTCTAAAGAGGAAACTTTGTGGTGTGTGTGTGTGTGTGTGTGTGTGTGTGTGTGTGTGTGTGTGTGTGAGGGGGGGGGTGTTTTCTCTGAGTGGTTTGAAAGGTGCTGGCATGAGAAGGGTGTTGGAAAAGTGTGTTGGAATGCACACAAGACTTCATTGCAAGGTATTTTTTCCAGCCGCTTATCCCAGGTCTCCCTTTATTTGGAAAAGCACAGCAGGAAAGATATATTATTCATCAACCTGCATTGTATTTCATGTCAGCCCTTCCTTTTGTGGGATGAGGTCTGACAGCTTTTTGTTGACTTCTGCCTGGGTTTTCAAGTAAAGACACACATCAGCAAAATGCATGAGATGTTATCACGTCTAACCAATTTCCCTGCTCAACTTTCCACCTGGGGGAAAAAAGTAAACTTGTTTAGCAACACATTTTCCTGAACTATTACGATCTAATCCTGTGTTTATTTTAACAATTGCGCAGAAAAAGTGGCTGATAGCTGGGGAATTTAACTTGTGAATGTCTGCTTTTATGTTTGGCAGAAAATAGCAAGTTTCTAGTCCTTCAGGTCTGCCGAGGCAAGCAACCTTTCCAGGGGCTTTCAACAAACGAAGTCAGTGGGGGAAACCAGATTCACTTAATGACTGCATGATTCTCTTAGACATACTTCCAGTGTCTCGAGGATGGTTACCTTGCCCAATAACAATTTTTTTTGCCAGCTTCAGCATAAGAAGCCCTCATTTGCCCTTCTTTCTCAGGATTGCTGTTTTAAATCTTTAAAAGAATCTACTTCTTTTTAGGCAGTGAGATTTAGATTTAGTTTTACATAGCATGCTGAGCTATGGCTTGTTAATTGTGGTTTGCTGAATAAAACATCGTTGGTTAGCTTTGCACAACATCTTAAGCGCCAAACAAGGAACTTGTGTGTGAATTTTCAGTAGAGTCACTTACAGATGTGATAATTGGCAACAAATCACGTGGAGACTAATTTTCATTAGAAACAACCTCAGAGGTCATCTAGTCCAACTTCCCTTCAGTGCAGATCCAGGCTCTGAAGATTTCTGGTGAATGAACATACTACTTCGTGAGGCAATGTATTCGGCCATTAACAGCTCCTACGACCAGGAAATTCCTCCTAACCACCATATTGATTTTATTCAGTCTCTGAAAAACAGAAAACAAGTTACCCCCTTTGGTATGCAATAATAATCTTTGATTTATTAATCATGTATTTATTAATCAAATTTATATAGCTGCCCATCTCACAAAGGTGTTTTGATATCTGTATCTGGCTGTCAGTCTTCTGCTGTGTTTCTGTGAATAATTTGCTAGTTTAGTTTAGATTAGCTGGTTTGGTCGAGTGCAGTTCCCCAATCTTTCTGCCTTCGTGGACTGGCGGAGGGTGGAGAGGGGAGCATTCTGTGCCAGTGGCAGGCATACACGCACACAACTGCATTGCGTGAGTGGTGGGCACACACGCCCGCCACTCGTGCAAATGGAGCACATGCGCACATGCTCGCCCACTGCTTGCGCAAGAGGGGATGCACGCATGCGCACACATGCTCACCTGCCACTTCTGCGGCCTGGTTCCGATCGGCTCAAGGCCTGGTAGTGGGCTGCGGCCTGGGGGTTGGGACCCTTGGTCTAGACCCGTGATGGTGAATCTATGGCACGTGTGCCCAAAGTGGCATGCGAAGCCATGTAGCCCGGCACACGCGGCCTTGCTTGTTTGTCTTCTGGGTTTCTGGCGTGCATGCTCGCGCGATGATCAGCTGTCCTTCCCTGCCGAAAACCGGTGTGCGCATGCATGCCGGCCAGCTGATTGTCGGGTGCGCATGCACGCCAGAACCCGGAAGTTCAGCTTTACCGAAGCGCGATCCCTTCACGCATGTGGCAGTGCCAAAAACTGGCCTGCGTATGCGCGCCGTCCAGCTGATTGTCGGGCATGCATGCGTGCTAGAGCCCAGATGAGCACGCGCGCGATGTTTCCGCGTGACGTTTTCAGCACTCGGTGCCAAAAAGATTCACCATCACTGGCTAGACTCTAGTGGTTAAAGAGGCTGGTCCAGAAACCAAAAGACTTCTTTTCCCTGATGGAGAATTTTATATTTCCTTTTAGTAATTTCATTCTTTTTAGCACATGGTTGAAGTCCGTCTAGATCTTTCTGACTCCCTCTGCTAATGTGTGTTTGTAATGTGTTTTGCAAGTTCTTCAGGAGTTCACAAAGATTACAGCTAGTAGTTCTGCTAGTTCCTTCAGTACACTGTGATGTAACCATCTGGCCCTCAAGACGGGCATTTGTTTAAATTAGCTAAGAGTTCTTTTATGCGCTCTTGTTCTGTTCCGAGCTGCAGCTCCCTCCTACTGGTCACACAACAATGGCCAGCCACAGTTTCAGTTCCCCTGAGAAAAGAGAGATTAAAAATATGAGCTACCACATTCTGCCTTCTTGCTGCCCTACATTACCAATGTACCCCTTTCCAAGACCTTGTTGCCTTTCTTTCTGTAACTCATAATTTTTGTTTTGTTCCTGCTGTTTGAGACATTTCTTGCAGGCCTCAGCTCATTCTGTTAAAATCTCTACAATTTCTGGCCATTCCCTTGGATCCGTCTTTGTTTACACGTTCCCTTTTCTATTGAGGGATTGATTATGTGCGATCAAATTGGGGTCGACTCTTAGTGACCACATAGAGGTAGTCCTCAACTTGCAACCATTTGGGAACTTGCAACCCAAATTTGAATTTCCAATGGTTGGGGCTCCCTCTGTGCTCACGTGGCCAAACTTCGGGCGCTCAGCAACATGGCCACATTTACATTTGGCTTAACAACCGCCATAAAAAAACATTGTAAAATCAGGTCGATCATGTAACGGAGCCATTTTATGACCCTCTTGACATACTATCGTAATGGGCAGGCTCCATTACAGTCGTATGTCAAGGACTGTTTGTTGAAAGATTTTCTCCATTCTGATGGTTCTCTAACCTGATATCTCGAGTCTTCTAATGATGTACCCATTGTGCTGTAACCGAGTCCCTCAACCTTGTGGCTGATCATTCTGTTCTTTTTCCTTCCACCTTTCCCATTATTAAAGTATTCTTCAGCAAGGGTGGGTTCTAACTTACCTCGCTGATGGTTCGCTTCCTCCCGCGCCGCGTGGCCGCGCCTCATGGGCGTGCGCGCATGTGCAGTGCTGAAAAATCCCCCCCCCAAAAAAGCCAAAAACAAGATGGCGATGCATGCGCAGTGCCAGAAACTCGGCTTCTGCGCATGCGCAGAAGGGGGGGAAAATTCCCCCCAATTTTTTTTTCCAAAAAATAAATAAATAAATAAAAAAGATGGCGGTGTCCACAGACCGGCACCAACCGAACCAGCTCCGTGATGTCACCAGCGGGTTGCTACCGGTTCGGGTGAACCAGTCCGAACCGGGAGGAACTCACCTCTGTTCTTCAGAGAGCTAAGTCTTTGCATAATGTGTCCAAAGTAGGATAATTTGAGTTAGATCTTCTGTACCTCAACTGAGTACTCTGGGTTGATTTGTTGTACGTGGGAATGATCCTGGGGAACGCTCTGATAAAAGGCAGCTCAGACCTCCAACAGGAATAGGATCATGGCATTACATCTCTACATAGAATTTCATTTTGTTAGTCCTGTTTGAGCAACTTCGAGATTGCTGTCTGCATCTTGGGACAATCTCCAGTATCTTCATTTCTGCAACAAAAGAGGAATAGATGCTAGGTTTCTAGACAATACCTTCCTGCTTCCATAGTTCAGATGTCTCCTGTACATCTTTCCACCATTTCCTTCTTGAAGAGAGTCCTCGCAGATACCAAAGGATATAGCCACCTTCATCCGTCTCATCCCATGGTGGTCTTCACGACTGCAGGTTGATCTACTGTTACTGGCTCATCAAGATTATCTCCAACTTCTTAAGATATCTGAACTTGCTATCTATCCTTAAGGTCAGGTCTATCACCTACCAGTAGACCAGTGATGGCTAACCTTTTTCTCGTCGCGTGCCGAAAGCACGTGCGTGTGTGACAGTGCGTGCGCGTGGGTGCCAGCACCCATAATGCAATGCGCGTGCAACACCCCGTGCATATGCGCATGACCCTTGCGCATGCATGCATGACCCCCGCACATGTGCGTGCAACCTCCCTGCACATGTGTGTGTGTGACCCCCCTGCCCCATTTTGGGCCTAACAGGCCTCCCTGCAGCCTCCTGGGACCAAAAATGGGCCGCGGGGGGCACCTCACACACACACACACTCCCCTGCCCCCGTGCATGCGTGCATGACCCCCCACACATGCACGTGCGTCTCCCGCATGCGCCCCGCCCTCCGTGCATGTGCGGCAGATACCCGAAAATCAGCTGTCCGGCGGGAGGCACGTGCGCATGCGCGGTGGAGCTGAGCTGGGCAACGGCTCACGTGCCCACAGAGAGGGCTCTGCGTGCCACAGGTTTGCCATCACGGACCTAGACTCCTCTACCTTCACTTCACTGGTTGGAGAATTCAATCCTTAATTGCTTAGGACTAAGGCAGATAAGGTCATCCTAGCCTCTTCTGCAGAGCTTCCTATCTGGCTAACCCAAGGTGCTTTCTTTCAAAGATTCTCCATAGATATCTGGCTAAGTGAAGAATTCAAGAATGAACATTTCAGTCTCTTCAAGTGTCAATTTTACTATGTTTTCGCATTCCTCTTATATTTGAAACAACACAGCTTGATTTTTTTCATCCACAGAGCATCAACCCTGTAGCAATTTCTCCCTTCTCCCTTCCACTAGATGGCATCTTTTTGAGGGAGATGGGTAGTTCAAAAATGTTTTTTAAAAAATTATTTTTTTTAAAAAAAATCTCCAATTTCCTTGTAAAGCTTGTTATGAAGGATTTGGAAAAAGAGCCTGATGATCAAATGCAGCATATTTCTGAGTTGGTATTGTGCTATGAAAAGAAAAGAAAAAAGAAAAGGAAGGGAAGGGAAGGGAAGGGAAGGGGAAGAGAAGAGGAGAAGAGGAGAGGAGAGGAGAGGAGAGGAGAAGAGAAGAGAAGAGAAGAGAAGAGAAGAGAGAAGAGAAGAGAAGAGAAGAGAAGAGAAG
>QLTV01003107.1:2414345-2425269 GCA_003457575.1 Thermophis baileyi | reverse complement strand
TCTTTCTTTCTTTCTTTCTTTCTTTCTTTCTTTCTTTCTTTCTTTCTTTCTTTCTTTCTTTCTTTCTTTCTTTCTTTCTTTCTTTCTTTCTTTCTTTCTTTCCATTTTAAAATCTGGAAAGCCTATATTTAAAGCCAGGCTAATGACTGGCTGTCAGATCCTTTAGTTCGGGGGACAGATTGCAGTTTGAACAATGGAGTGTTTATGGAACTGGGCCACTGGGAAAGTTCCTGCGAACAGGAAGGACACTCAGCCCGTCATGCTGCGGAGTGTGAGAGACCTCCTCTGCCCGGATGTTGCGGTTCTTGAGGTAGGTGAAACCACCAAAATCTGTTCATCCATCTATCAGTCCAGCTCTCCGTGAGCAGAGTGAAAGCGGTGGGTTGGCAGCAAGAAGACAGAAACAGAGAAACCTGATAGCAGAAAAAGACCTAGTGGTTCATCGGGTCTGCCCTTCGAGTTTGTTTTATAACTATTTCTTTATTTTACTTTTAAATTTTTTGTTGGATGATGGGCATGTGTTTATCTCAAGTATGTTTAAACTCATTTACCGATGATTGACCCATTACCTCTGCTGGAAGTTGGTTCCTACCTTCCGCTACTCTTTCTGTGAAGTCATTTCTGTGAAGTAAGATGAGAAGCAGTGTATAAGTCTAAGAGGGCTATTGCTATTGCTGTTAGGGGACCGGGGGCTAAAACATAGGAAGAACGGTTGCAGGAACTGGGTATGTCTAGTTTAATGAAAAGAGGGACTAGGGGAGACATGATAGCAGTGTTTCAATATTTGAGGGGCTGCCACAAAGAAGAGGGAGTCAAGCTATTCTCCAAAGCATCAGAAGGCAGGACAAGAAACAATGGATGGAAACTAATCAAGGAGAGTACCAACCTAGAAATAAGGAGAAATTCCTGACAGCACAATTAATCAGTGAAACAACTTGCCTCCAGAAGTTGTGAATGCTCCAACACTGGAAATTTTTAAGAAGACGTTGGATAACCATTTGTCTGAAGTGGTGTAGGGTTTCCTGCCTAAGCAGGGGGTTGGACTAAAAGACCTCTAAGGTCCCTTCCAACTCATTCTATTCTATTCTATTCTATTCTATTCTATTCTATTCTATTCTATTCTATTCTATTCTATTCTATTCTATTCTATTCTATTCTATTCTATTCTATTCTATTCTATTCTATTCTATTCTATTCTATTCTATTCTATCCTATCCTATCCTATCCTATCCTATCCTATCCTATCCTATCCTATCCTATCCTATCCTATCCTATCCTATCCTATCCTATCCTATCCTATCCTATCCTATCCTATCCTATCCTATTCTCTATCCCTATCCCTATCCCTATCCCTACTCTACTCTTGACAATTAGAACAATTAATCAGTGGAACAGCTTGCTTCTGAAGCTGTGGGTGCTCCATCACTGGAGGTTTTAAAGAAGAGGTTGGACAACCAGTCCAATGTCCAATACGTATCATCCTCCAGGCTGTACATATTCAGTTCCTCCAATTTCTCCTGATATGTTTTGTCCCTCAGACCTTGAACCATTTTGTTGCCTGTCTCTGGACTCAGTCTTATCAGTATCTTTTTTAAAGTGAGGTCTCCAGGACTTCCAAATGGGTTCTGACTAAAACCCTATGTAGCGGGATTAGGACCTGGGTTTTAATTCATCTTATTGCAATAACTTAATAGAAACCCTCTCAGTACCACAGAGGAACCTTCCTTTCTTTTCTTCAGGAGACATGAGTTGCAAGCTTACTGCTAGTTTTTTTAAAAATACATATATAACCAAGAATTTAGAAAAGCAGAGTTCATTCTTGGGGGATTTTGGATCAATCAGTTTCTCTCAGGTCATCTTACTTCATAAAATTGTTTGAGGGACAAAATAAGAGGGAGCTGGCCCACAGATGCAATACCTTGCTCTCTCTCAGTTTTGTTTACCTCACAGGGTTGTTGTGGGCAAACCTGCTGGCCTTCCGGAAGGCTGTTAAAACTGGCTTTTCCTTCAGCATTTGGGTCAAGTTGTTAACAGAGCCCGATACATATATAGAACCTGTGGTGGCTAGAATGCAATACAGGTAGTCCTCGACTTACGACCACAATTGAGCCCAAAATTTCTGTTGCTAAGTGAGACAGTTGTTAAGTGAGTTTAGCCCCATTTTACAATCTTTCTTGCTACAGTTGTGAAGTGAATCGCTGCAGTTGTTACATTAGTAACAACTAACGGTTGTTAAGTGAATCTGGCTTCCCCGTTCTGACTTTGCTTGTCAGAAGATCGCAAAAGGGGATCACATGACCCCGGGGACACTGCAACCGTCATAAATATGAACCAGTTGCCAAACATCTGAATTTTGATCACATGACCATTGGGATGCTGCAATGGTCATAAGTGTGAAAAACGGTCATAAGGCACTTTTTTCAGTGCTGTTGTAAATTTAAATGGTCACTAAATGAATAGTTGTAAGTCGAGGCTAACTGCCCACTGCCAGGAGTTCGATCCTGACTGGCTCAAGGTTGATTCAGACATCCATCTTTCCGAGGTTGGTAAAACGAGGAGCCAGATTGGGGCGATATGCTGACTCTGTAAACCGCTTAGAGAGGGCTATAAAAGCATTTATGAAGCGGTATATAAGCGCTATTGCTATTGGTATTGTTACTATACATGTGTTTGGAACTATAGGCAGACCTTAACTTATGACCCTAATTGTGTCTGGAATTACAGTCATAAGTCATTGCAGTCAGTGGTGGGATTCAAATTTTTTTACTACCGGTTCTTTGGGCTTGGCTTGGTGGGTGTGGCGTGGCTTGGTGGGTGTGGCTTGGTGGGCATGGCAGGGGAAGGATACTGTAAAATCTCCATTTCCATCCCACTCCAGGGGAAGGATACTGTAAAATCTCCATTCCCTCCCCACTCCAGGGGAAGGTTACTGCAAAATCCCCATTTCCTCCCGATCAGCTGGGACTCGGGAGGCAGAGAATGGATGGGGGCGGGGCCAGTCAGAGGTGGTATTTACCGGTTCTCCAAACTACTCAAAATTTCCGCTACCGGTTCTCCAGAACTGGTCAGAACCTGCTGAAACCCATCTCTGATTGCAGTTGTTAAACAGGTCACTGTGTGACTGGTCCAAATTTTGGGGCATTTTTTTGGGTGGTTGCTGAGCAAACACGAGTTATGAATCTGTTTTACCTAATGGGCGTTTTTTTACTGGAAACTGAAAATAAATACCAGAAACCAGGGAAAAAAGTAAAAATAAAATAAAATTACAGCATCATTGGGTGCTGTAAATGGCCATAAAGGTGAGCGCCCAAAATGCGATCATGTGACTGTGGAAGAGGATGCAGCTGTCGTTACTTCAAAATTGGGTTGTAAGCAGCTGTGGGCAGAATGGGACAACTTGCCACAGCCAACTTGCTGTGGTCACCTCACCACGGCCACCTGGCTGTGGGACAAGTCGGGACACAGTAACGGTCATAAATATGAGTCAGTTGCCAAGCATTCGAATTTTGATCACATGATCATGGGGATGCTGCAAAGGTAACTGTGAGAAACTGTCATAAATCACTTTTTTCAGCGCTGTTGTAACTTTGAATGGTCACTAAATAGATATCATAGATGATAGAGAGAGAGAGAGAGAGAGACAGACAGACAGACAACAGATATCATAGATGATAGATGATAGATCAGGGGTGTCAAACTCGATTTCATTGAGGGCCGCATCAGGGTTGTGTTTGACCTCGGGGGGCTGGGGTGGGCATGGCCAGGGTGGGCATGGCCAGCTTGACGTCACTCGTGTTGGGGATGCCTGTGAAGGCCCAAGCGCTCTGCCAGAAAAAATGGGTTCCCGAGCTCCGTTTTCAGCTGCCATGGCCTCCTGCAACCCTCTGCCAACAAAAATCGAACTCAGGAGGGCCACATGCGGCCCTCCCTAGCTCTGTTTTCACTGGCAGAAGCACCGCGGGCTGGTCCTTCACTGTTTCCAGGGCGGTCCCACGGGCCAGATCTAAGTAATCCACGGGCCGGATCCGGCCCCTGGGCCTTGAGTTTGACACCCCTGTGATAGATAGATAGATAGATAGATAGATAGATAGATAGATAGATGATAGATAGACAGACAGACAGACAGACAACAATAGATATAGATGATAGATAGATAGAGAGATAGAGATATAGAGAGATAGAATGAACTATTGTAAGTCGAGGACCACCTGTACCTTGCTTAGCTATGGTCTCAACTGTGGTGGTAATAGGAGAACTACCTGTAAAAATAAATCACTAATAAACCATCTACTAATAGGTCGAGTTTTAAGTGTTTAATAATCAGCCTGCCGTCCCCTAACTGGGCTTATCTCTTGGAAAAAGGGCATATTTTTTCCCTTAAGGGAGTTCTATTCATACTTGTGAAGCGTTAAATACACCCTTGGAGCAAATCAAGTGCTATAGACTCGGTGGCACAATTAGCTAATTTTAGACTCGAGGAATTGGGTGGGGAGCGGGGAGAAGTTCTTTAGATGGTAAAACTGATTTCTTTTTTTCCTTCAGAGCTGTACCATCCTCTGCTTATTTTATAACACAGCTTTACCCGAAACTCCATCCTTGGCAAACCCTCTGTTGAGATTTTGATTAACAAAACAAGATTGAGCAAGGAAGCAAGTAATGCCGGAAAATAAAGTGGATTATTTTATCTCTCTATGTCCCATCAGATTCTTCCCTGAATACCTTTGTTGTTGTGTTGTGTGGTTGTATACCTGCTCATGTTTGTGTTGGGATGCGTTCAGAGGTGGAATTCTGCCGGTTCGGATCGGTTCGGGCAAACTGGTAGCGGTGAGAGTGCCTGTGTACATTAAAACCAGAGGTGGTATTCTGCCGGTTCAGACTGGTTCGGGTGAGCCGGTAGCGGCTACTGCGGGTGGGCCGGTCCACCCGCCCGGACGTAATGCCGTCCTATTTAGCCACGTTTTCGAGCCTAGGTGCATGCGCGGAAGGCGCACGCGTGAAAAAAGCGCATGCGTGGGAGGCTGCGTATGTGCGGAGGTGGCACATGCGAGCGAATCGAGCGCGCGCATGCGCTCACATTTGCGAACCGGTAGGGAAGGTAAGTGAATACCACCCCTGGATACGTTCCAAATAGTTAGAACAACTCCTTATCTTCAAGACATGTTTGAGCAAGTCAACCCTTCTATATTTTTTCCCCTTTGTTTTTGGTATTTAATAGCTAGATTCATTGGGGAAATTGCAATGGCTTGGAGCAGTGAAATAATTTGGGGGAATGGCAGGTGTAAAACATACTTAACAGAATAACAGAGTTGGACGGGATCTTGAAGGACTGCTAGTCCAACCCCTTGCTCTGTCAGGAAACCCTATGCTATTTCAGATAAATGTTTGTCCGCTCTCTTCTTAAAAAACTCCAATGTTGGAGCATGTACAACTTCTAGAGATGAGTCATTCCACTGATTAATTGTTCTAGCTGTCAGAAAATTTCTCCTTAGTTCTAGGTTGCTTCTGTCCTTGATTAGTTTCCATCCATTGCTTCTTGTCCTGCCGTCAGATGCTTTGGAGAATAGCTTGACTCTTTGTGGCAGCTCCTGAGATATTGGAAGACTGCTATCATGTCCCCCCCAGTCCTTCTTTTCATTAAATTAGACATACGCAATTCTTGCAACCGTTCTTTATATGTTTTAGCCTCCAGTCCCTCAATCATCTTTGTTGGTCTTCTCTGCATTCTTTCTAGAGTCTCAACATCTTTTTTACATCGGGGGCGATTACAACTGGATGCAATATTCCAAGTGTGGCCTTACCAAGGCATGATAAAGTGGTATTAACACTTCAGATGATCTTGATTCTATCCCCCTGCTCCAATTTCATAGTAATTGAAGAATCGTCCTATCATCCCCCACTTCTCTGATAAGCTGCTTTAGACTTCAGTGTTCAAAGTTGGTTTGGAAATGTTTCTGTCATTTCATTTTCTTTCCAGTTGCCTTCTTATTAAATTTGAGAAGTGAGTTTAGGTCTTGCTTTATTTACCGGCACATCAGTGTTTTTCAACCTTGGCGACTTTAAGATGTGTGGACTTCAATTCCCAGAATTCTCCAGCCAGCAAAGCTTGGGAAAGGTTGAGAAACACTGATTTATATCATGGTGTTTTTTTTTAGCCAGTAACTTCTGAATTGTTGGTAGAAGGGAACCAATCCATCAGTTTTACACGAAACACGTGATCTGTACTCCTAGGATATAAGACTTATGGACAACTTTGCTCTAACCTTGCTTGTACAGTTAGGCAACTGCAAGCAATCCTCTCTATTTCTGAAGCAGGGAAACCAACTTTAAGTAAAAAGTTTCATTTTTAGATAGGTTTGTACTTTTGAACTTACTTTTTGAGAAGTTTCAGTGCTAGCATGCTCTGCTCTACAAACACAAGTCTAAGAAATTGTAAGGGTGGATAAAATGAGGACCCAGATTGTTGGGGGCAATATGCTAACTCTGTAAACCGCTTAGAGAGGGCTGTAAAAGCACTATGAAGCGGTATATAAGTCTAACTGCTATTGCTAATGGCTGTGTTTGCATCCCATGCCGGAAAGCAATCAACCCCATTTTTTCCTAGCTGGCTGGGCAAATCCATTTATGTTGATTACAGGGAGTCCTCGACTTATGACTGGTTGCTTTGCGACTATTTGAAGTTACAACTTTATGTAACTTTACTGAAAACAGTGGATGGCTGCTCACAGCATACCAGTCACATGACCACATTTTATAACAGTTTTGCTGGAAACTGCCATTGACTCACGATTTTTGGCAAAACTAGCCCATAGCAAACATTGCTTTGCTTAACTATTGCGGTGTTCACTTAATGACTGCTGCAAAACTCACTCATGATTTGAGTGAACCAATTTACGACCATCATGACTTACAACCGTGATGGCCAAGCTCCATTAGGGTCATAAGTTGAGGATTACTTGTAGTGATTTACACAGAATTTCCCAAATTAGCCAGCTCAATTTTATGGTTTATTTTAAAGACACAAACCAAACTCAAGACTTGACTGTTCATTCTTCTGCATAGATTAGAGAAGAATGTTAACATTTCCTACCTAAAGCCAATTTGGCATAGTGGTTAAGACAACAGAATCTAGGAAAAGACATTAATGGTCTTCTAGTCTAGCCTGCTGCCCAGGGAGGACCCTTCACCAGTATTTCTCAATCTGAACAACTTTAAATTTTGTGAACTTCAACTTCCAAAATTGGCCCAACCAGTGCTGGCTGGGGAATTCTATGAGTTGAAATCTATATACGGTACATCTTAAAATTGCTGAGGTTGAAAAACATGTTTCAGATAAGTGGCTCTCTAACCTTTGTTTGAAACCCTGAAGTGATGGAGCACACAATTTTTTAGAAGACAAACTATTCCACACCTTAGTAGCTCTCACAATCAGGAAATTCCTCTTTATTTCAGGTTTGGCTCTCTCTCTCTCTCTCTCTCTCTCTGAAAAACTTCTTCCCACTGGTTCTTGTCTTATCCTTGGGAGCACTGGAAAATAAGTCCACACCAGGGGTGGGTTCTGGATCCTTTTGCTGCCGGTTCGCTCAGGGTTGTGCCGTGCGCGTGTGTGCCCGCAGCAATAAAAAAATAGCTTATGCGCATGCGCAGAAGCAAAAATTAGCTTCTGCGCATGCGCAGAAGCAAAATCCAAGATGGTGGCGCCCACGGAGACACCGACAGAACCGGCTCTGTGACATCATCACCGAGTTACTAACGATTCTAAAGAACCGGATAGAACCGGTATGAACCCACCTCTGGTCCACACCCTCTTCCCTGTGACACCCTTCAAGCATTAGAAGATTGCTACCATATCTCCCATTGACCTTCAATTTACCTTTAATAGCTCTTCATAGGATTCGACCTCTTAGCCCTGGGGTCCTCAAACTTTTTAAACGGGGCCAATTCACGGTCCCTCAGACTGTTGGGGGGCTGGACCGGCTGGGTGGGCGTGGCTAGGTGGTCATGTGACTGGGTGGGCGTGGCCAATTTAACAGTCCATTAAACCAGGGATCTCCAACCTTGGCATGTGCTGGCTGAGGAATTCTGGGAGTTGAAATCCACAAGTCATAAAGTTGCCAAGGTTGGAGACCCCTGCATTAAACAATGCACACAAATTAAATTGTAATTTGTTTTGCTCCTGGGGGTGTTTCATTTGCTTTTGTTTGCATGTTGCTCTTTTGGTTGACTTTTCTTTTTACTAGATCATTTTTTCAGTTGTTTAGGAGTCTAGTGGTCCACTTCAGGAAACTGAGTTTTGCAGCAATTCTTCTCAGCCCCAAGGAGCTTGAGAAATCTCTCTCTCTCTCTCTCTTTCTGTCTCTCCCTTTCTCTCTCTTCTCTCTCTTTTTCTTCTCTCTATCTAATCATATCTCCCTCATCTATGTAGCATGTTTGTCTCTGTCTGTCTTGTCTGTCTGTCTGTCTGTCTCTCTCTCTGTCTATCTTTATCTTCTGGAGGCGGGGGAGGTGAAAAACAGGCAGTTTTTGCCTGTTTTTTAGCCGCCTGGGACGTCTGTGCACCCCATTTTTCACCTCCCCTGCCTCCAGCAACATTCTGCAGGCCAAAATTGTTGGCTCTACCTTTCAGTTCCAGCCCGCGGGGCTCGCGAAGGTAAGTCCTGTGCTCGGCTGAAGGGTGGGCGGGGCGATGTGGGCGGGGCAGCCTCGTGGTCCTGCGCGGGCCAGATTAATGGCTTCGGCGGGCCACATGCGGCTCGCGGGCCGTAGTTTGAGGACCCATGTCTTAGCCTCTTATAATCGTTTTCACTCTTGTCTGTTCCTCAGCATCCTTTTTGTATTGATGCCCACAACTGGGCAGTGCTCCAGCACAGAGTGATATTAAAACTTCCTGTGATCTTGACATTATATCTCTGTTGACTTAGCCCAAAATTGAATTGGCTCTTTTGGCAGCTGTAGCACATTGCTGGCTCGTGCTTAATCCAAGGTCTACCAAGATACCCAGATTCTTCACACTAAGT
This sequence comes from Thermophis baileyi, assembly GCA_003457575.1. NCBI lineage: Eukaryota > Metazoa > Chordata > Lepidosauria > Squamata > Dipsadidae > Thermophis > Thermophis baileyi. The sequence goes on along the minus strand of QLTV01003107.1, from coordinate 2,416,255 downwards.
TAGCTACTGCCTAACTTGTACCTGTGCATCTGGTTTTTCCTGCCTAAATGCAGGATCTTGTATTTCTCAACACCGAATCTTGTTTTGTTGGATAGGGCCTAAAGCCTCTCAAGTTTATTTTGAAATTTGTGGCTGTGTTTTTGAGCTGTTAGGAAACCCTCCAGCTTTGTGTTATCCATAGATTTCATGAGTGTCTCTTCTATTCTCTCCTTTAAGTAATTTATAAAGAATGGACTGTAGAAAGCCCAGGTGCTAGAAACTACACTGTGAATTCCAGTTAAAGGATATTAAAATATCCTTCAGATTATAGAAATGCAGTTTTTGCTGAAGTCCTTACCCGATTTCTCTTTCTTTTGAAACTCACACCAAATTCTTTTTGAGATACATTGAGTTAAACTTTATAGAACTTTCCAAACATGGATGCACTGTCTTATAGTGGCAATTTGATATTGGTAGATCTATTCCTAATGATTCCCAGTGTGGGATTTTCCTTTGGCATAATAGATTTACACTTACATGGTAAATTCATCAGGCCACGTGTCTATTTCAGTCTTGGCAATTTTAAGGTGTATGGGCTTCAGTTCCCAGAATTCCCCAGTCAGCCTGCCAAATTAAAGTCACTAGGAAAATCTAAATATAATCACATTGGCTGTGTTTAAATCTTTCCCTTACTTTCCATTCTGATGTTCTAAAATTCCTGTGATGAAACTTGGATGGCTTGGACAGGAGGGGAACTTTTGATTTGAATGACCCACCAAATTTAAAAAGAGTAAGGGACCGAAACAGCAGTCTTGAATTTAGAAAAGCAAGTATCAGGCTTGCTATTCATTTGAATTTTTCTCCTTCCTTAATTTACAAGAGTTCTCAATATAGGTTTTCTTAGCTTAGGAGTTTTCTAAGCCTACCAGTCTCCATTTGGAATCATTTAGCAAAGTGAACACCAAGGATTAATTCTTTGCCAGAATTACTCTCTGTCCTTGATATGCTAGCTTTCTAGATTCAGGGAACATATTTGTATGAGATGCTTTCAGACCTCTGGACTTCCCCCAGTTACTAGCTGGGGCAGCACAGCACAGGCACACGTCTTAATAAGAACGAGGCTTCTACTCATCTCCCCAAGTTGGCACTGATCTTGTTTGCTAATAATAGCTTGCTGGAGCTAGAATATTGCACTTGTGTGTGTGTCTGTGTGTGTGTGTGTGTGTGTGAAGGATGCATTCCTCTTGGGCTGACAGGTGTCCTGGATTCTGCTTTGCCTGAATTCAGCAGATCTTTTTAAGATTCTGGGTGCAAGCCAGCCCATTGGCAAGCATTAACAACATGTTCCAAGATCCAGTTCTGGCAACCGATTATGTGAGAAGATAGCACATGAAATGCGGAGATTGCCAGTTTTTCAGCATGCATAATTATGTTAATGAACAGACTAATCAATGTTCCTTGAACTGGAATGTTCCAGATGTTGGCATTACATTTCTCCTCTTCCCCAGAAAACACATACAATTAAGCTGGTAAAGGCAGGAATTGTCCAGCACTTCAGAAAAATGGCAATTGAGTAGATTGGAACATGTTCTCCAGCTAAACAAAATGATTGTTTTCATGGTAATCTCCTACCCGAAATAATTTTTGATATTTTTCTGTGATTGTGTTTTATTTTTAATCTTGTCTAGACATTTTTAAAAACAATTTTAGTGATTTTTCAATCCCCTTTTTTAGCTTGCTGGTGCAGTTTCTCGCTCCATTATTTATTTATTTATATCCTGCTTTTATTATTTTTATAAACAACTCTGTGTGGCAAACAAACTTAATACAAGTAGTCCTCAACAACAGTTCATTTAGTGATCAAACTTACAACGGCGCTGAAAATAGTGACTTATGACCTTTTTTCACAGTTGTTGTTGTTGTTGTTGTTG
>QLTV01003107.1:2376569-2401244 GCA_003457575.1 Thermophis baileyi | reverse complement strand
GACCATCCTGCCTGCTTCTTCCAGATCTCTCCCCCCCCTCTCTCTGTCTCTCTCATCTCTCTCTCATCTCTCTTTCTCTCCCCCCTCTCTTTGTCTGTCTCTCTCATTTCTCTTTTTCTCTCTCCTCCCTCTCTTTGTCTGTCTGTCTGTCTGTCTGTCTGTCTGTCTCATCTCTCTTTCTCTCTCTCATCTCTCTCTCTTTTTTTTTCCTCTCTCTCTCTCTCTCTCTCTGTCTCTCTCTTTCTGATTCTCCGGTGCTCTCTGGGTCTCGCGGGTGCTTCTTCGGCCTTTGTTGGTGCTGGACGCACCTCAGTCGCTCGGGGAGACACACGATCTGCTCTCCGCCCCAAGACACTCGCCCAACCTGGCTGCAGCCGATGCTCCGCATCTCTCAAGTGCGCTAAATTTAACTGCGCTGCAAGAGCAGCGCGCAGGCCATGGAGGCGCCAACAGCAGCAGCGGAGAGAAACGGCCGGGCCGGGCCAGTGTCTCTGGGCTGAGAGGAAGTCGCGCGTCTCCCCGAGAGACCGAGCTGCGCAGAGCACCAACAAGGGCCGGAAGAAACACCCGTGAGATCCAGCAACAGATGAAGCTTTGCTGCTGGTTTGGAATCTGGAGCCCCCCGGCGCAGCCACCCCCCCCTTGCACCATTATCTCGTTCTGGCCGGCTAGGGCTGCGCTACTCTTTGCACGTTGCACCTCTTGCAAAGTTGCAAGTTGCACATAGCTCCCTCTACGGCGGACATTTCCAGCTCCACCATGAGCTGCCTGGCCAGTCCCATATTCCAGAGCTCTAGTCACAGGACTGGCCATTGGTCATCCTGGAGCAGCTCCTCCACCTGGGTGCACCACGGACCACCAAAATTTTCTCGCGGACCACTGGTTGGTGACCTGTGTTCTAGTCCAACCCCCTACTCAGGCAGGAAACCCTATACCATTTCAGACAAATGGTTATCAATCTCTTCTTAAAAACCTCCAGTAATGGAGGCACCTACAACTTCTGGAGGCAAGTTGTTCCATAGTTCACTTTATTGTCATTGCACCTCGTACAACAAAATTAAATGCCATCTTTGGTGTACATCATACATAAGAAAACTATAAAAATAAAACAAAAACATCCTCCACAATTGATACAAGAATTCTATACAATTCCACTGATTAATTGTTCTGTCAGGAAATTTTCGTTAGTTCTAGGTTGGTTCTCTCCTTGATTAGTTTCCATCCATTGCTTCTTGTCCTAATTTCAGATGCTTTGGAGCACGGGTGTCAAACTCGATCGCGTCACGTGATGTCACGTGACGTATTGCGACTTTTTTTCTCTTTGTGGAGCCGGGGTGGATGTGGCCTGTGTGTGATGCATCTGGCCCGAGAGCCGCCAGTTTGACACCCCTGCTTTGGAGAATAGGTTGCCTTTTCTTTGTGGCAGCCCCTCAGATATTGGAAGACTGCTATCATGTCTCCCCTAGTCCTTCTTTTCATTAAACTAGACATACCCAGTTCCTGCAACCGTTCTTCATATGTTTCAGCCTCCAGCCCCCTAATCATTTTTGTTGCTGTTCTGTGCACTCTTTCTAGAGTCTCAACGTGTTTTTTATATCGGGGCGATTAAAACTGGATCTAATATTCCAAGTGTGGCCTTACCAAGTCATTCTAAAGTGACTTTATAATACCACTTTATACTATTTTTGTGTATTAACACTTCCTGTGTGGTCCACTAATTTTGTCCACCGTGACAACTTCAAGATGCGTGGACCTCAACTCTCAGAATTCCCCAGACAACATGCCCACACAATGCTTCTCCACAGAAGCATGCTGTTTCCGTACATCCAAGTCACCAAGGTTCAGAAACACTGCCTTAGTCTGCCGTGTCCCACGTGCTCCTCATTGTTTCAAGTATGGCTTTCCTTGAACAGTGTCTTCATATCTCCATGCAGGTGGAGAGTGCAAAGACCATCTGGTGTGGAATCCACCCGATGTTTGCCGAGAAACCAGTCTGATGCCCCCTTCTGAACTTTCACCCTGCCCTCCAGGACTCACATGGATACAAGGCAACCTTTCCCATATGAAAGGCAATGGCCCACAGCCTCGTTCTGTCTCGGTCTCCACCATCCCCTCTTCGGACAACTTGCCCACGAGTCAAGGTACCCCTACCTTCGCCGATAGCCTCTTGGAATCCTTTGCTTTCCCCACTCACTGTGGGCGGCGGAACCTCAGAACTCCTCACAGTACTGCCATTACCCCACCGACCACACCTCAGCTCAAGAGAGGGAAGCCACCACGGACTCCGCCTCCACCCAGCCGAAAGGTTTTCCAGCTGCTGCCCAACTTCCCAACCCTCACGAGGAGCAAATCTCATGAGTCCCAGCTCGGCAATCGGATAGATGAAGTTCCTCCTATGAAGTAAGTGTCCTCCTGCTTCTTGCCTCTCCTTGCTATCGGTATTAGCATACCATAGCACAGTGGTGGCGAACCTTTTTTTGCTCGGGTGTCAAAAGGGCGTGCGCGATAGCGCACGCATGCATGCCCACAACCATAATGCAATGCCCTCCCCCCACGCATGCACGCACAACCCCCCCCCCGTGCATGCGCACAGGGCTCACTGAAGCCTCCAGAGCCTGTGGATGGTGAAAAACAGACCCAACAGGCCTACTGGAAGTTCGTTTCCGAACTTCCAGTTGGGCCGTTGGACCGTTTTTCACCAAGCCTACTGAAGCCCGGGGAGGGCGAAAAACGGCCCAGCGGCCCAACTGGAAGTTCATTTCTGAAGTTCCGGTAGGCCCGTTGGGCCCAATTTTTGCCATCCACCGGCTCCAGAGGCTTTCCTGAAGCCTGGGGAGGGCGAAAACAGCCTCCCTCCGCCCTCCGGAACGCCAAAAATCAGCTGGCCAGCGCGTACATGCGCGCTGGAGCTGACATAGGGCAACGCCTCCCGTGCCCTCAGATATGGCTCCGCGTGCCACCTGTGGCACGCGTGCCATAGGTTCGCCATCACGGGCATAGCAGATTCAAAGGCCTTCTGCATTTGCTTCTGACCCCCGGGGGGAAAATTCACTTCCGAATCTCAGGAAAGGTGCCAAGACCTTCTTGTTCAGCTATTGTTCCATGAATTGCATTATTTTTTTCCCATTGTTTTTCATTGGGTCATCAGTGGTGTTTATTTGAAGTGGGTAGCCACCTTGAATGACTAACAGGTAACCCTCGGTTTATGACTGCAATTGGGACCAGAAATCTGGTCATGAGTCATTATGGTTGTAAGTCAAGGCAGCCACATGAGAAGAAGTGGTTGTTAAGTGAACACTACAGTTGTAAGTATGAATCCATGCATTTGAATGGACAGTTTTTGCCAGAAACCAACAAAAAACATCGCGAATCATGATCACCTGACCACAGAATGGCACAACTGGTCGTGAAAGTGACCAATTGCCAAGTGCCCGACTGTGATCACGTGACCATGGCGGAGGGGCCATGTGCCCATTTACGATACCAGGGGACGCTTTACAGTTTGTAAAGCACTCATTCTGTGGCCATTGTAAATGCGGACAGTCAAAGAGTCGTTAAGCCATTTGTCATACATTGAGAACTACCTGTTTAGCAGTGATTCCCAACCTTGGCAACTTTAAGCTGTATGGACTTCAACTCCCAGAATTCCATGTAGCTTAAAGTTGCCAAGGTTGAGAAACATTAGCTTATAGGTTGGAAGGATGATGATGATAGGGGGTTGTTGTTGTTGTTTTGCAAGATGCTGCATCTGAGTCAGAGTGTTGTGTTAATGGTTTTTATGCACATCCTCTTAGCATGTAGTTTTCAAAGTTATGGGCATCCTAATATTCAAACAGCTCCAGTTTAAACATAGCCAGAGATCTGGAAGACAAGAATGGAAGCTAGAGGCCACTTTAACATTGAAATCTTCTACCGCCAAAATATTTGTACAGAACTCATGCACATACTCCCAATAATGTACATGCTTTGGGAACCACTGGGGATGTGTGGGGAAAACTAGATTGACTGTTAAGACTGGGGGCTGCTGTGTTATTCTGGGGAGTATAAGGGTCCCAATGGACAGAATGCTGATTCAAACGAATGGAGTCAGGATATAGGGGAGTTTTAGGGAAATTCTTCGTTTTAAAAATCAAAATTAAGTGCACGTAGTCCTCACGTTACGACCACAATTGAGCCCAAAATTTATGTTGCTAAATGAAACATGTGTTAAGTGAGCTTGCCCCGTTTTACGACTTTTCTTGCTACAGTTGTTAAGTGAATCATTGCATTTGTTAAGTTAGTAACATGTTTGTTAAGGGAATCTGGCTTCCCCATGGGCTTTGCTTGTCAGAAGGACGCAAAAGGTGATCACATGACCTTGGGACACAGCAACGGTCATAAGTATGAACCAGTTATCAAGCCTCTGAATTCTGATCACATGTTCATGGGGATGCTCCAAAGGTCATAACTTTGAGAAACGGTCGTAAGTCACATTTTTCAGTGCTGTTGTAACTTTGAACGGTTACTAAACAAACTGCTGTAAGTCGAGTACTACCTGTATGGCTAACAAAAAAAAAAAAAGGTAAATCAACCCCCAATTTTTAAAATAGTGGTTAGCCAACCATGATTTATTTGTAAGCCTGTTTCAGACCATGGTAATTAAAACAGCTTGGGTGGAAATGACATAAACTATGCTTTGCAAGCCTGTTTTGGCGATTTCCCACAACAAAGTATTTCAAGCATGAATGAATAACCTTGGTGGGATTCTGAATCCCTCAAAATTCTTATACATTAATGTTATTAATGTGGCTGAAGATATTAAATAATTGAGTAATGATCATATTACTCTGTTTCGCCGAAAATAAGACATATCCCGAAAATAAGCCCTAGCATGGTTTTTACATGTGTGCCTAATATAAGCCCTACCCCCAAAATAAACCCTATTTAAGAGCCTGCACAGCTGGCCGCCCACCCATTCCGTCTGGTTACTTGCGGCCATGAGGAGAGGCAGGGGATGGAGCTGCCTCATGTGCCCCACACCGGCTTACCTCAGGGCCCCCGCAGACAGGCAATCCATACTCTGACAACTGCCTTGCAGTGGCAGCACCAGCAGCCATGTGCAGCAGGAGCCCACGTGGCCGCCAGCCCACTTCTTCTGCTTGCTCGCGTCTGCAGCGGAGCAGGAGGCGGAGTGGTGTGTTGGTGCCGTGGCTACAAGGCGAGGTAGGTGTCGGGGTATGGATGGCCTGGTTGTGGGGGCCCTGAGGTAAGCCAGTGCGGGGCCCGTGGGGCAGCTCCAGGCCCCTGCCTCACCTCGTGGCTGCGGCACCACGAGCAACCAGATGGAATGGGCAGCCGGCCGGCTGCGTAGGCTCTTAAGTAGGGTTATAAGACGCTCCCAAAAATAAGCCCTAGTGCTTATTTTGGGCCCCAAAAGAAAATAAGACTGGGTCTTATTTTTGGGGAAACACGGGTAAGTGTACAGATGTCCTTGGGTTACCATTCATTCAGCAACTGTTGAAAGTCACAATGACACTGAACAAAGTAGATTTATGACCAATTCACAAAGTTGCAACATCCCCATGATCTGGAAGGTCTTAAAGATCTGTCTCTTCTCCCACCAAGGATAATACAGTTACTCTTCGACTTAGGACTTGTTACTTAGTGACTATTCAAAATTACAATGGAGATCCCTGGGAATACTTACAACCCGGTTCCAATGGTTGCTCCCTTCGTGTCATCCCACCCCCTGCCTGCTTTTATGGCCATTTGCAGCATCTCTTGCTCATGTGACTGTGTTTTATGATAGTTTTGCTGAAAACCATCAGTTACTTCAGGTTTTCAGCAAAACTAGCCCAAAGGAAGCCATTAGTTTGCAGTTCGAAAACATGCAAATGCAAGTAGATAAACAGGTACCACCTTGGTGGGAAAACCAAGGACGTGAAAGGAGCCTTGTTGGGCATTCCCTGGGCAGCGGTGATATCTGGCTAATCCAGGGATGTCAAACCCAAGGCCTGGGGGCTGGATCCGGCCCGCGGGGTGCTTAGATCTGGCCTGCAGGACTGCCCTGGAAAGAGTGAACGACTGGCCCGCAGTGCCTCTGCCAGTGAAAATGGAGCTTGGGAGGGCCATGTGCAGCTCTCCCGAGCTCCGTTTTCGCTGGAAGACGGTTGCAGGAGGCTGTGGCAGCCGAAAACAGAGCTCGGGAGCCCCTTTTCACTGGCAGAGCGCTTGGGCCACCACAGGTGCCCCCGACATGAGTGATGTCGAGCTGGCCACGCCCACCCCAGCCCCCTGAGGTCAAGCACAACCCTGATGCGGCCCTCAATGAAATCGAGTTTGACACCCCTGGGCTAATCCTTTCAATCCAAAAGCGCCTTGGTAAGGTGCTTCCAATACGACTGTAGTAATAATGACCACAGCATTTGCTTAATGACCACAGTGGTCACTTAACAACCACGGTAGTCACATAATGGTTCACACATGGTTTAATGATTGCTACAAAAAAGTTGTAAAATCAGAACAGTGAATGTCCAAACTTACAACCTTCACAACTTAAGATTGTGATGGGTAGGCTCCATTGTAGTCCTTAATTGAGGACTACCTCTAGATATCCTTGTAGGTGTTTGTCACGTTAGCCAGGTTTGCTACCTTGCTACCGGTACTGTTTTGTGCATTTTGGATTATATGTTGTCTTTACGCTGTAGACTGCCCGGAGCTGATTGGAATCAGGCCAAGAATGTAGAGCTAAAACTGTTTCTCTTGAAAGTAATTAGAATACAGGCTGAAAGATATTTGGAAGAGTTTTTAATTCTTCTCATTAGCTTGTAGGTAGGTAGGTATTCCTTGACTTTACAGCCCCAATTGGGACTGGGAAATTCATAATTAAGCAGCACAGTCATTAAGTGAGGCATCAAGTGACCCCACCTGATTTTACAACCTCTTTTGCCACAGTCATTAAGTGAGTCATTGTGGTTGTTAAATAAGGCATCACATTATCACAACAGAGCCCTGGTGGCTCCATGGTTAAAGTGCAGTACAGGTTGTCCTCAACTTACAGCAGTTCATTTAGTGACCGTTCAAAGTTACAGCGGCACTGAAAAAAAGTGACTTATGACCGTTTTTCACAGTTACGGCCTTTGCAGCATCCCCATGATCATGTGATCAAACTTCAGATGCTTGGCAACTGGCTCATACTTATGACCGTTGCAGCGTCCTGGGGTCATGTGATCCCCTTTCGCGACCTTCTGACAAGCAAAGTCAATGGGAAAGCCAGATTCACTTAACAACCAGGTTACTAACATATCAGCTGCAATGGTTCACTTAACAACTGGCAAGAAATGTCGTAAAATGGGACAAAACTCACTTAATAAATTCTCACTTAACAACATAAATTTTGGGTTCAATTGTGGTAGTAAGTCGAGAACTACCTGTATTGCAGGCAAACTCTGACCACAGCCTGAAGTTCGAATCTCACCGCCTCATGGTTGACTCAGCCTTCCATCTTTCCGAGATCGGTAAAATGAGAACCCAGATTGCAAACCCAGCAATATGCAAATAATGTTTCGACCTTGTAAACCACCCAGAGAATGCCATAAAGCACTATGGGACGGTATATATACTGTAAAACTAAAATGCTATTGCTATTAGCATGATTTATGTCTTTCCCTGCTGGCTTCCCTTTCACTTTGCTGGCTGGCAAAATTTCAAATTGCGATCATGTGACCGCAGGATCCTGCAACCCTCGTGAATGTGAGCTGGCTGCCAAGCATCTGAATCTCAGTCACGTGATCACAAGGATGGCTGGTTGGTCGTAACTTCTACCAGGACGGCTCATAAGGTCCTTTTTTTCAGCAACATTGTAACTTCAAACTGTCGTAAATCGAGGACTACCTGTCTTCAGAATCCATTGGTTAGATCGGAAGACAAAAGTATGCACAAGAAGCATTGATATTTGTGCATTTTCATTGCTTTGCTTAGATCAGTGTTTCACAACCTCGGCCACTTGAAGATGTGTGGACAATGCACAATGCTGGCTGGGGAATTCTGGGAGTTGAAGTCCGTACATCTTCAAGGTTGAGAAACACTGGCTTAGAAATTTGCCAGGTTCTGCCTCACATGCAAACAATCTCAGATTCAACCCTAAACATCTTGGGAGCTGCAAAAATCTCCTTGTGAAATCTTGCATAGATGTTGTCATGCAGCAATGCTGAGCTGGATGATTCAATTGTGTGACTCAACTATAAAGTGATTTTTGTATGTTAACATGATCAATACATGATTACGACTCACTTGTTCTCCCTTCTTTCTTTTTGTGTCTTTTCTAGATTTGGTAAGAGATGCTTTATTTTGGCAAACTTTATTCCTGCTCCAGAGGGGGTGAAAAGGCCACAGAAAGAATGATCTTCCTCAGAAAGTTGACCTCGGAATAGTAGGACCAACTGTTTCTTAATGAAAGTTTTTAAAAAAAAAAAATTAAGGGGAGGAGAGGAAGCTGACAAAGTTCTTCCCCAAAGTGTTTGAGTCCCTGTATTCTGACTTCTCTCATACTTTCAATGATTATCAAGATATACCCATGTTTAAACTTGAGTCGCTCCAAGATCGTGTTTGGTTCTTTGTGGTGCAACGTATTGTGGGAATCTAGCATGTTGTGTGAACCAGGCCATAATATAAAACTATACCTTGGTTTATTTGCTTTGGCAAGTCTGGAGCATGGTAATTGTGTTCTGTTAACCTGGGTTTTATTTTGATTAATCTAGCCAAGAAATTTGTGTTTGAAGACATATATATTAACATTCAGAGAATAATTTAAAGACACAATGGTACTCAATTTACAACCACAATTGGGACCAGAACTTTGGTCGCTAATCAAGGCGATCATTAAGTGAGTCGTCTGATTTTATGACCTTTTTCCACCACGGTTGTTAAGCGAATGTCTGCGGTTATTAAGTGAATCATGTGGTTGTTAAGCAAATCTCAGAATACCTCAACTACGGTAGCCATTGCTGAGAATTCTGGGAATTGAAGTGCACTCATTTGGAGGGCTCCCAGATTTGGGAAAGTTGTTTTAGGACAAATAGACCTGTCATTAGATAGGCTCTTTATACCAGTGTTTCTCATCCTGGTGTCCCTCAGTATGTTGGATTAGAACAGGGGTGTCAAACTCGCGGCCCGCAGGCCGGATGTGTCACGTGCAGGCCACGCCCACCCCAGCTCCAAAAAACGTCACGAAACGTCACGTGACGGCAACGTGACGCCACGAGTTTGACACCTGTGGATTAGAACACTCCACATCACCAGCTTATGTGGGAAAACAGTGGGACACTGATGGGTGTTTTAAACCAAGGATCTGCAACCTTGGCAACTTTATGACTTGTGGACTTCAACTCCCAGAATTTCTCAGCCAGCTGACTATTTGTTTAGAGACAGTTGAAGTTATGACAGTGCTGAAAATAGAATAACAGAGATGGAAGGAACCATGGAGGTCTTCTAGTCCAACCCCCTGCTTAGCCAGGAAACCCTACACCACTTTAGACAAATGGTTATCCGATCTCTTCTTAAAAACTTCCAGAGTTGGAGCATTCACAACTTCTGGAGGCAAGTCGTTCCACTGATTAATTGTTCTAACTGTCAGGAAATTTCTCCTTAGTTCTAGGTTGGTTCTCTTCTTGATTAATTTCCATCCATTGTTTCTTGTCCTGCCTTCAGGTGCTTCAGAGAATAAGTTGACTCCCTCTTCTTTGTGGCAGCCCCTTAAATATTGGAACACTGCTATCATGTCACCCCTAATCGTTCTTTTCATAAAACTAGACATACCCAATTCCAGCAACCATTCTTTATATATTTTAGCCTCCAGTCCCCTAATCATCTTTGTTGCTCTTCTCTGCACTCTTTCTAGAGCAGTGTTGGCGAACCTTTTCGGCACTGAGTGCCGAAACGGGAGCGTGTGTGTGTGTGTGTGTGCCGGAAATCGGAAGAGCAGCCGCTCGGTGTGCATGCGTGCGTCGGGAAGATGATCTTCCGGTTTCCTGCACGCACATGCACACCGGCCAGCTGGTCTTCGTGCGCACATGCGTGACAGAAACCGGAAGACCAGGTGGCCGGTGCGTATGCATGCGCCGGAAACCGGAAAATCATCTTCCCGGCACACGCATGCGCACCAGGTGGCTGCTTTTCCGGTTTCTGGTGCTCCCGCACGCATGAAGACCAGCTGGCCGGCGCGCCGGAACCCGGAAGAGCAACGGGCGACGGCTCACGTGTCTGGAGAGATGGCTCTGCATGCCACTTCCGACACACGTGCCATAGGTTCGCCATCATGGTTCTAGAGTCTCAACATCTTTTTTACATCGTGGCGACCAAAACTGGATGCAGTATTCCAAGTGTGGCCTTACCAAGGCATTATAAAGTGGTATTAACACTTCATGTGATCTTGATTCTATCCCTCTGTTTATGCAGCCTAGAACTGAAAAAAGGCACGTACAACTGGTCCTCGCACAACACTGGCAGCCTCCCCAGGGTCATGTGATTGAGTTTGGGCACTTGGCAACTGCCATGCATTTACGATGGCTGCAGCATCCTGCAGTCATGGGGTCACCATTTGTGACCTCCCCATCCATCCATCCATCCATCCATCCATCCATCCATCCATCCATCCATCTTCCAACAAGCAAAGTCAATGGGGAAGCCAGCAGAAAAAGCTGCCATTCATAGTCACGTAGGCTTAACAACCACAACAAAAAAGATCATAAAATCGGGAGCAGTCACATGATGCCTCACTTATTGACCGTACCGCTTAATGATAAATTTTCCAGGAGCTACAGTATTGTGGTTGTAAGTCAAGAACTACCTGTATAAATTTTTAAATGATTCATTTGGGGGCTTTGGGGGCTGAAACATGCGGTTGGGATGGGTCTATTTTGCTGTGGCTTTCTTGTCTGGCCTGCAATGGCTCTTGAGAGTGGAGTGCTTGAAATGAGCTACAGCTACCCCTTCTCTGTGCTGGCTTTCTTCTACCCAGAACCATTAGGGGGGCAGCTCCATATCCCCCTTCCCCGTTCTTCACGTAAAATTTTGCAGTAGAGAATAGCAATAGCAATAGCACTTAGACTTATATACCGCTTTACAGTGCTTTACAGCCCTCTCTAAGCGGTTCACAGAGTCAGCATATTGCCCCCAACAATCTGGGTCCTCATTTTACCCACCTCGGAAGGATGGAAGGCTGAGTCAACCTTGAGCCGGTGAGATTTGAACTGCTGAACTGCAGCTAGCAGTCAGCTGAAGTAGCCTGCAGTACTGCACTCTAACCACTGCGCCACCTCAGCTCTTACAAAAACAAATTAGGAACATCAAAGAAATGGAGTGAATGCACTCACAGAATTATAGAAGGGTGCTTAGAGAACACATAAGTTGAACATTGTGGAGGGAGCTTTTACATCAGGGGTCCCCAAACCCCAGGCCACAGCCCGGTACCGGGCGGTGGCCCATTCGGAACCGGGCGCTGTGAGCAGTGGCGAGCATGTGCAACTCCATTTGTGTGATCGGCGTGGTGCATTCATGCTCGCACGGGAAGCTCCATTTGTGTGAGTGGCGAGTGCTTACACTTGTGCAGGAAGCTCTGTTTACGCCAGCAGTGAGCACTCGCGCTCGTGCGCGATGCTCCATTTGTGCTTACAAGGAATCATCCCCTCTCGCCCCCCCTCCCCACCAGTCCATAAAGCCGGAAAGGTTGGAGACCCTTGCTTTACATTGAATGACCCAGTTATAATGTTCCTACCAGCTTGGCTAAAATCGGAGACGAGCAGAGGCATTCTCTTGTGTCTTATTTTTCCCCCCAAGGCTTCTCTTTCAAGCTGATAAAAGGGAAATTGTTTTCAAAGTGCATTTTCGAGAGGAAGAGAATTTCAGATCGGTCTCGTAGATGGAGTACAGTCATTTTGCACGTGGCACAGTGCAGTGGGTAGCCAAGAAGGTTTTATTCGTATTTGCGCTGTGATCTTTAGCAATTCCTCTTTATAAATACAGTGGGCATTTTTCAAAGGCTACTGGAATCCAACTCTAAATACAGGTGGCCCTCGACTCACGACCGAAAATTTCTGTTGCTAAGTGAGACACGACTTTTCTTGCCACAGTTGTTAAGTGAATCACTGCAGTTATTAATTTAGTAACATGGTTGTTAAGTAAATCTGGCTTCCCCATTGACTTTGCTTGTCAGAAGGTCGCAAATGGTGATCCCATGACACTGCAACCATCATAAATATGAGTCAGTTGCCAAGCGTCTGAATTTTGATCACGTGACTATGGGGATGCTGCAACGTTCATAGGTGTGAAAAACGGTCATAAGTCACTTTTTTCAGTGCCATTGTAACTTTGAACGTTTACTCAACGAACTGTTGTAAGTCAAGAACTACCTGTACTTAATCAGCTACCAACAGTTTTTGATTTTAGGACGTTTCTTCTAAAATTCTGTTTCTGGAAAATAAAGGTTATATCCTGCCTGCTGTAGCAGTGGTAGAGATGTGAAGGCCCGGAAAAAAACCGGAAAAATTCGGAAAAAAAACGGGGTTTTTTTCCATTTTTTTCCTGAAGGCTTTTTTGTTTTTTTCCAAAAAATTGGAAAAATTGAAAAAAGAAAAAAAAACATTGTGGAATATTTTATTTTAACATGATGAATAAAATATTTTAAGACAGGGTGTTCAAATATTTTCCAAATCATTTCTAAAAAAAATGTATGATATCAGATTATTCTAATTTCTTAACACTTCCCCCATCTTCAATTCTTTTTATGAGACTTTTTGTCTGTTCCACATAAACTAGTAAGCAGTTCAGGAGATTGTTGCTCCCTTTGTTACAAATAAATATTATAAAAAAGTAAATTCTGTTTTTGATAATTGTTTGGCTACACTATATTTTTAATATGCTAGTTGTGATAATTTTATGCCAAGTCAAATTGTCCATAGTCATATTTTATGTTCCTAAAGTAACAGAATGACTTTCTATCTTAAAAAGACAAAAAAGTGCTAATGTAGCATTTTTTTCAATTTTTCCAAAAATTTCCGTTTCCCCCCCAAAAAAACCGGGAAAAAAAACGGGTTTTTTTCCGAGCTTCAAAATTTCTGGAAATTTTACATCTCTAAGCAGTGGGGATATTCACTCCATTTCTGCCTGATAAGTCTTCGGGTACGCCTGCTTCTTACTCAAGTTTTTCAGTAGATATCTGTAGTTCATGGTTGAACTGTGGAGTTCTTGGTGCTCTCTGAACTTGGTTGTTTGCTTGCAGATGTTTCTTGACCCAACCAAGTTACATCATCAGTGTGAGGGAGTGTAGATATTATCTAGTTGGGTCATGAATTGTCTACAAGCAAACAACCAAGCACAGATACTAACACCAAAAACCCCACAACCCCACAACATTTAATGCTACCGGTTCGGGCGTACCGGTAGCGGTGGCTGCCGGTGGTTCGGAGAACCGGTAGCAGCGGCAGCATGAGGCTCTGCCCACCCGCCCGGACGTCGCCATTTTCTTGTTTTTAACCCTCTGCGCATGCGCGAAGCATTCTGTGCATGCGCAGAGGGTGAAAAAGCGTGCGCTTCCGAACCGGTAGGGAAGGTAAGTAGATTTCACCACTGGTTTAAAGAATTTGAGAACAGAGGGATCAAAGAGATAAAGAGAAAAGAGTTTGAATGCCACATCCTTGGGAATGAAGCTGACAGGTAAAGTTACCTCAGCTCCTGATAACTTCACAGAAACAGCCAGTTTTCTTAGCAAGAATATGGGTGTGGTTTGCCAATGCCTTTTTCCGGTTTTTTTAAAAAAACATGAATTTAGTACACACTTCTGGGGTTTGGTAGCTATCAAGTAGTTTTGACCTTGCTTAATTCTTCAAAATCAGCTAGGTATTGTTACCTTTATTGTAAAATATTAGATTATATCAAAACAGGGTTGGGTAGTTTATAGGTCAGTGATGGCGAACCTATGGCACGCGTGCCACAGGTGGCACACGGAGCCATATCAGAGGGCACGCGAGGCGTTGCCCTATGTCAGCTCCAGCGCGCATGCGCGCTAGCCAGCTGATTTTCAGCCTTGGGGAAGGCCGTTTTGCCCTCCGGAGGCTTCAGGGAAGCTTCCTGAAGTCCAAGAGTGCGAAAAACGGCCCAACGGGAAAACCGGAAGTTCGGAAAAAATGTACTTCCGGTTTGCGGTTGGGCTGTTTTTCGCACTCCGGAAGCTTCAGGGAAGCTTCCTGAAGCCCCGGAGTGCGAAAAACAGCCCAACGGGCAAACCGGAAGTGTGTTTTTCCGAACTTCCGGTTTGCCTGTTGGGCCGTTTTTCACCGTCCCGGGCTTCGGGAAGCTTCCCTGAAGCCTCCAGAGGGCAAAACGGCATTCCACAAGGCCGAAAATCAGCCGAGCTGCCGGTTTGCCCGTTTGCCCATTTTTCACCATCCCAGACTTCAGCGAGGCCTTTGCATGCGCAGGGGGCAGCGGGGGGGGTGCGCATGCATGGGGGGAGGGAATGGGTGTGGGCACACACCCCCTTTTGGCACGCGAACCAAAAAAGGTTCGCCATCACTGTTATAGGTTTTCACATTGTAGAATTTTAATGTTGAAAGCTGTCCAAAGTCACCATGCATGAGTTGGGCGATCATGCAAATGTGTTTAATAAATAAATAACTCTGGGGTGACCCCTTCCCCTTAATGCCCTCAGCACAGCCTTACCTTGCTTAATGGTTAATCTGGGCCTGTGGCTGAAGCTTCTGGAAATAGTGGTTACTAATGCAGTTTGCTTGCTTATATTATGGCCTACTGTCTGAGGTGGCTCTTATACTTTTAAAAACATGGTTTATGAGTTAGCATATGGAGTGAACCCTGCCCATTATGGTTGATTTAATAAACCGTGGCTAAACCAAAGTTAGTATTTTGTGTGAAGGGCAGCCTGCATTTACCATTAATAACCGTTCCTGTTGGCACAAAAAGAGAAATCAACCTATTCTCCAAAGCACCAGAAGGCAGGACAAGAAGCAATGGATGGAAACTAATCAAGGAGAGAAGCAACTTAGAACTAAGGAGAAATTTCCTGACAGTTAGAACAATTAATCAGTGGAACAGAAGTTGCCTCCAGAAGTTGTGAATGCTCCAACACTGGAAGTTTTTAATAAGAAGTTGGATAACCATTTGTCTGAAATGGTATAGGGCAGTGGTGGTGAACCTTTTACTCACCGAGTGCCAAACAGATATGCACTTTGCGCGCTTTGTGCACGTGCATGCTATCCGCGCTAATGCGTGGCTACTCCCCCATGCGCTATGCATGCAACCACACCATCTGCGCATGCGCACGGCTTTTGCATGCTCCTGTGCACTGCACGTGCAACCACACCATCTGCGCATGCATGCGGCTTTCACGCGGCTCTTCTATGTGCTTCATGCACAACAGTACCATCTGCGCATGCGCACAGCTTTCATGTGTGCCCCCCTGTGTGCTGTGCAAGCAACCGCACCATCTGCGCATGCACGTAGCTTTCACGCGGCTGCCCTGTGCGCTGCACGTGTAATCGTACCATTTGTGCGGCTTCCCCCGTGCGCTGTGCGCGCAATTACACCATCTGCATGCGCACAGTTGTGTGTGCAATGCACACACATGAACGCCATCTGCGCATGCACACGCTGCACGCTGCATGCAAGTACTTGAGCGCATGTACAAATGCACGCACATGCGCAGGAGAACTCCGAAGATCAGCTGGGTCCCCTGAATTGCACGCATGCGCACCGGAGGCCCGGACACCAGCTGGGGCATGCGTGCATACACAGCTGCAGGTGAGTTGGGCGACAGCTCACGTGACCAGAAAGATGGCTTTGCATGTCACCTCGGGCATGCGTGCCATAGGTTCGCCATCACGGGTATAGGGTTTCCTGCCTAAGCAGGGGGTTGGACTGAAAGACCTCCAGGGTCCCTTCCAATTCTATTATTCCTACCAGCCTACTTAGGGATCCTAGCTGAAGAGGAGGAACCCCCATTTGAAAACAGTAGCCTTCCCCAAAATATCAACATCTGGGAACTGAGCTCCACATCTTAACGTTCCCAAGGTTGAGCAACACTGCTTTGCATAGTTCCTTCATTTCCTCAGCCACCCAAACAGCATTACTACATAATCACTATCAGGCACAACTGCCAAAACACTGCTAACCCAAACCTCAATCTCATTATGAAGCGTTTCAAAACTCTGAACCGTGAAATCATAAGCTCACAGCCACAGATGTAGGTGAAATTAGCCTTCTTTATATGACTAGGGGGAGAACAATCTAGCCCTTAGGTGACAGAATTATGCTTTCAGATGTATGCATTGCATGTTCCTGCATTAGCAAATTTAACACCTAAAGGTCTACATTCATTTGAGAATAGTTCTATTCTATTCTATTCTATTCTATTCTATTCTATTCTATTCTATTCTATTCTATTCTATTCTATTCTATTCTATTCTATTCTATTCTATTCTATTCCTATTCCTATTCCTATTCCTATTCCTATTCCTATTCCTATTCCGTTGTGCTGTTGTAACTTTGAATGGTCACTAAACGAACTATTGTAAGTCAAGGATTACATGTATAATAAGGTCTTGGTAAGACCATACATTTGATCACCACAATATTAAAAAGATGCAGAGACTCTGGAAAAAGTGCAGAGAAAAGCAACAAAGATGATTAGGGGGTTGGAGATTAAAACATATGAAGAAGAGTTGCAAGAATTGGCTATGTCTAGTCTAGAGAAAAGACTAGGGGTGACATGATAGCAGTGTTCCAATATTCAAAGAAGAGAGAGTCAACTTATTTTCCAAAGCACCAGAAGATAAGACAAGAAGCAATGAATGGAAACTAATCAAGGAGAGAAGCAACCTAGAAATAAGGAGAAACTTCCTGACAGAACAATAAACCAGTGGAACGGCTTGCCTCCAGAAGTTTTGGGTGCTCCATCACTGGAGGTTTTTAAGAAGAGACTAGACAGCCACTTGTCTGGAATGGTATAGGGTCTCCTGCTTGAACAGGGGGTTGGATTAGAAGACCTCCAAAGGCCCTTCCAACTCTGTTAGTCTGTTATTTTTATTTTAATCTAATGTGACCTCTAGTTTCTTCTGCTTCTGGAAGGACTTGCTTGTTATTTGAACAACCTCATGGATTTATGGGAAATGAGCACGCTACTCTTACATTCCCAGCAACTGACTGGGCTGGCAATCCCCTCTGCCATTGTTGGGAAAACAATATTTTTTTAAAAATAAAAAAAGTAATTTAAAATTGTGTTGAGAAATAGACATACAGTACCAGAAGACATTGAGAAATGAGAATTTGGTGCCACCTAGAGTTGGGAAAGGGGAAAAAAAAACCTGCTAGAAGCTTTATAGGAGTGTACCTCAACTCAGCCAAGTTTAAGATGGGAAGACTTCAACTCCCAGAATTTTTCCCAGCACAAAATAGCACTATAAACCTTGCAAAGGCTTAAGGCCCCCACTTCATCACTTAAAACCTCCGGCTCCCTCTTGCCCAGAGGATCCTGTAAACCACTATGGGGTGGTATATAAGTCTAAATGCTATTGCTATCCTGTCCACATCTCCTTCTGGAATGCAGCTCTAGATGTGCTGTGGAAAGCTAGGTGTGAACCTTAGGCTAACAAAAACTGTCCTTCTTGGGTAGAAAGTTAGTTGATTGACATAGAGTACAGGTACTCCTCAACTTACGACCACAGCTGGGACCAGAATTTCCATTGCTAAGCAAGGCGGTTAGGTGACTCATGCCTGATTTTTACGAGCTTTTTTCCCAGGGTTGTTAAACAAATCATTGCCGTTGTTAACTGAAGCATGCGTTCATTAAGCAAATCTGGCTTCCCCCCCTTGACTTTGCTTTTTGGAAGCCGGCTGGGAAGGTCACAAATGGCGATCACGTGACTCTTTGAGATGCTGCAACCATATGAATCCATGCTGGTTGCCAAGCACCTGAATTTTAATCATGTGACCAGGCGACGCTGCGATAGTCGTACTTTTGAGGATTGGCTGTAAGTCATTTTTTTCAGTGCTATTGCAACGTCCATTGGTCGCTAAATGAATCATTAAGTCGAGGATTACTTGTACCAGAAGGTCAAAGGAGCCACCTAAAGCTGCCTCCTTTGTTTCAATCTCAATGACTGGGTCAAATTTCCGACCGACGAACCCAACCAAGTCATCACTCTGAGACGATCAGACTTCTTCTCAAAGAACTGTTCTATTGAGTACATCATTTCGGCACACATGAAAGCAAAACCTACTCTAACTATTTCCCGCGGTTTTAGTGTAATTAAAGAATAGATGTTCTCCTCCCTCCTCGTCACAGGTCACATTGTCCAATTAGGTGTTCTGGCGTCTCCCTGGCAACTCCTTCCTCCTCCTCCTGGCCAGCACCTGTTGAGATGACCTTGGTTCCCACAGGACGATCTGGTGTTATTATCTGGTCTGACATTCCAAGCCTCTTCCCCACCCCCCACCCCCCATCCCACCCCATACCCCATACCCCCATACAGTATGGCAAGCTGAGAAATGAAAAGATGGCTGTGGTAGCCTACATCCCTTTTGAATGTGACAGGCCGTCTGCCTTGCAGGCCATTTGACAAAAGGCATTTAAGTCAACTAATATGTCGACTTTTTAAAATCTTATTTTCCTAGATTTACCCCAGGGATCTCCACAAGCGGTACGAAGAGATATCGGTCTGTCTGTAACACACAGGTAAGTTTTTCAGATGGTTGAACACGCACGTCCAATGTCGATGAAGATGCTCAGCCATCCGGGTAGAGTTGTCTGCAAAATACTTTGGGGAGGAAACCCCTGAGGTTGGTGTGGCAGGAGTTGGTATATTCCAACAACTCTCTGCCTAATTGCCTTGCTCTGACCAAAGAAGCTGCCTGGATGCCTCTCAAACTAACCCCCCAAAAATAACAGCTTTGATTGTTTAGTTTGACATTAAAAGTCCTTCCTGAAAGCACCCAGGATAAGCATTACAGAGGCTTACAGTGACTTGTTCAGTTTGCATGCAAAGATGGTTACATCAGAAGCAAGATATATGTAGCAAGCCTAACTACTGTACAGCATTTGGTTCTGGATCAATGAACATTCTAATACCTGTTATTGTAAATCTGATTTTCATTCTATAACATCTATTGAGCTCCAATTTCTACCAGTATTTTTATTTCCCTCTCTCTGGATTTACAAGACTGCTCTAAAATATTAGGTCGTCTGTAGGGAAGTTATGGAGCCAAAGCATTCCCCAAAGAATTTAGCCACGTAATATTGATAGTCCTCGACTTACAACCACAACTGAGCCCAAAATTTCTGTTGCTAAGCGAGATAGTTAAGTGAATTTCCCCCCATTTTACGACCTTTCTTCCCACAGTTGTTAAGTGAATCACTGCAGTTGTTAAGTTAGTAACCTGGCTGTTAAGTGAATCTGGCTCCCCCATTGACTTTGCTTGTCAGAAGGTCGCAAAAGATGATTACATGACCTTGGGATGCGGCAACCGTCATAAATATGAATCAGTTGCCAAGCATCCGAATTTTGATCACATGACCCTGGAGATGCTACAACGGTCATAAGTGTGAAAAACAGTCATAAGTCACTTTTTTAGTGC
Source organism: Thermophis baileyi (assembly GCA_003457575.1). Taxonomy (NCBI): domain Eukaryota; kingdom Metazoa; phylum Chordata; class Lepidosauria; order Squamata; family Dipsadidae; genus Thermophis; species Thermophis baileyi. Next base: position 2,381,624 of record QLTV01003107.1, on the reverse strand, counting down.
TGTTGTAACTTTGAACGGTCATTAAATGAACTGTTGTAAGTCGAGGACTACCTGTATTTTGATATGTGGCCTCATAGTTTGCCTGTGTATCTTTCACCAATAATATTGCTTTCCTTAATCCAGTGTCGTCTTCTATAGCTGTGTTCTGTTTCCTCTCATTCAGGTTTTCTACAAAATCCTGGCTCTCTCAGGTGTGCCAAGTGTGTCAGAAAAGCATGATGTTTGGAGTAAAATGCAAACACTGCAGGTGAGCCAGTGATAACGGCGTTCCCCTTGTGGTTGAAAGTTATCGTCTATATAAAAACACAGCAAGCAAACAAAGAACCCTAGCAGGGATTCACCTGGGGAATTCAACAGAAAAGAAAGGAGGGAAATGACTAGAGAACAAGTGTGTTCTGAAGGTTGCACACTCAGCTCCAGAGCAGAAAAAGTCATTCCCCGAAGAGCTGCTGATTACAAGGATTGGTGTGTAAAATCTGCCGATTGCCCAATGAGTGATTAAATGACTACTTCCGGCTGAGTAAGCAGAGATTGTAAGAAAAATATAAAGCAGACAGGGTCCTAAGATCATTCACTTGTTGAGTGTACAACTTAATGGGAGTTTTGGGGAGAATCCCAAACAATTTTTTTCTTCTGTAGTCAAAAGTTTATATTTTGCTAAGTGAGAGCCTGGGAAGAGAATAAAAAAAAAATGAAAACTTTTTTTTTTATTTTTTTACCCTGAATAGTAAAAGCAAAGGACTGGAGTCTGTAATTATAATGTTTGTCTTTCTGCCAGAAAAGAGTCAAAAGTGAATGAATCACTGTATGACTACAATGATTAATCAGTTCAGATAAAGCCTCTGCTAAAGAAAATGCCTGTGCAGTAACTTAAAAGAAAATGGTCAAACAGGGAATAAGATCATTGGATGAGAATAACAATTAGAAGCAAGAGATGCTGAAAATTCTCTGTGTAACTTTCCCCCAGCGTTCAAGGGAACAAAAAGAGACATGGCAAAATGGGAATATAGGATGGTTGATTCCTAAAGGCGGAGAGGATGCAATTGTACCTACAAGAAGTAAAAAAAAAAAAAAAATTAATTGTTGCTTGACATATACAGGTAGTCCTCAATTTACGACACAACTGACCCCCAAATTTCTGTTGTTAAGTGAGACAGTTAAGTGAGTTTTGCCCCATTTGATGACCTTTCTTACCACAGGTGTTAAGTGAATCACTGCTGTTGTTAAGCGGGTAACATGGTTGTTAAGTGAATCTGGCTTCTCCATGGACTTTGCTCGTCGGAAGGCCGCAAAAGTTGATCACATGATCCCAAGACACTGCAACTGTCATAAACATGAGTCAGCTGCCGAGCATCTGAATTTTGATCACGTCACCATGGGGATGTTGCAACGGTGGTAACTGTGAAAAACCACTATAAGTTCTGACCTGGCTCCCAAACACGACATCGTCCAGTCCTTTGTAGTTAACGAAACATTCCCTTTATTAGGAGTGCCAGCAGCCGCTCTCTCACAGCAGGCTATGAAGTCTCCCAAGTCCTTTGGAAAGTGACACTTGCTCCCTTTCCCCCACCCCGAACTGGCCCAACACACCAGGAGTTTCTGTCTCTCTCTCTCTCTTCCCACGCTTGCAAAGGAAGTCCTGGAAGGTGCACTCGCTTTCTTCCAGCAGCAGACACACACTTTCTCTCTCACACACACACACTCAGAAGGCGCTGCAGATTCCAAGAAGATTCTGATAATTTTCAGACAGGATTCAGACGTGCAGGCTATCAGTGGCAGACTGGCAGGGAGATGAATAGTTGTCTGCCACACCTATTCATCTCCACCCCCAGCCACACACACACACACACACACACACACACACACACACACACACTCAGAAGGCGCTGCAGATTCCAAGAAGAATTCTGATAATTTCCAGACAGGATTCGGAAGTGCAGGCTATCAGTGACGGACCGGCATGGAGATGAATAGTTGTCTGCCACACCTATTCATCTCCGCCCCCTGCCTTTTATCCCCAGAGCTAGGGTGGGGCTTCGCTAGCAGCGGTGGCTCTTCCGTCCCAAGGACGGGCCCATAGATTTCCACTGCTCTCTTCTTCTCTGCCTTCTGCGTATCCACGCGTCAGGCACTGGACCCAGCTGTTCTTCCTCTTCCTCATCAGCGACCTCCAGACCTGGGGGCTGTTGATTCTCCATCTGAGGGCTGATGGCTGGCCCAGGCTCTGCCTCTGTCTCTCTCTCTGCCAGCTCCATTCCCTTTTTCCCCTTGGAGCTCTCAGATTGCCTTGATGCTGGCCCTGATTCCCACGCCTCCTCCTCCTCCTCCTCCTCCTCCTCCTCTGATTCGGCTGTCGAAGGGACCGGCGGCTGACAGGCCACAACAATAAGTCATTTTTTCAGTGCTGTTGTAACTTCAAACAGTCACTAAATGAATGATTGTAAGTCGAGGACAACCTGCTGGACCCATGAAATGTGCTATTTGTAAGAAGTAAGAATCCAAGTATATACAGAACAACATCCAAAATACAGGTAGTTCTTGACTTACGACGGCAATTGAGGCTGGAATTTCTGTTGTTAGGCAAGGCAGTTAAGGGAGTCACACTGAATTTTATGACTTTTTTAATCATGGGATGTAATCAATCGATCAATTATTTTATGTTGTGTGTTCATAAATGCCCTTATGAGAATCAATTTTACTAGCACATGGATAGGACAGCATGACATTATGGAGACAGACAGTGGAGTAATTGCAATAAGTCCATTCTGGCTTAAAAATTCCTCACCCCTATTTTAGCATCATGAGATATAGAAACCCACTTTATTATTAAGGAAGGGACCACTGATCAGTGGAAAAACACCTGCTTAATTAGCAGAATTTAATTTAATTTAATTTATAAAATTTATATGCCGCCCAACTCCCAAAGGACTCTGGGCGACTTACATCATGTAAAAAAAATAAAAATAAAACATATAAAAACAATTTAAAAAAACCCATATCTATATTAAAATAAAACATTCACAGAAGACTTCAGGATCAATCCTTAGCAGTTCGAGGAACAAGCCTTCACTGGTACCTGACACAAACATGTTCATAATGAAGCTTTATTTTCCCTGGCTTAAAAAACAAAACAAAAACCAACCTCCAGCATGTAATGGTTAGGATGCTGGCTTACGTTCACAAAAACAAGTATTCTGATTTCCATTTAATGACAGAGTTGTTGGATGAGCTGTGATCAATGCTAGTTGCTGTTAATGGGAATTTCAATCTAACACAGCTGCAGGACCTTGGACACCCATAAAGCTTCCTAGCCAAGTTCTGTGACTGAATTTGGTCTTTCCAATCCCAACTTCACACTCTGATCGGTGCCTCCTGTTGTCTCCTGAGAAAAGCAGTGGGAGTATTTTCTTTGACCACAATTCAGCTTAGCTTGTACCTAATATGTCTTTTCCCTTTTGCAGATTAAAATGTCATAACAAATGCACCAAAGAAGCCCCACCCTGTAGAATATCTTTCTTACCTAGTAAGTGCCTTTATATTCTTTTTAAACTTTTCTTCCTCTTACCGGATTACTTGCTGTTTATGTTCAGTTTTTATGTTCAGTTATATCCAGTTCGGGTCACCGTATTATAAAAAAGATGTAGAGATTCTGGAGAGAGTGCAGAAAAGAGCAACAAAGATGATTAGGGGGCTGGAGGCTAAAACATGAAGAATGGTTGCAGGAATTGCGTTTGTCTAGTCTAGTGAAAAGAAGGAACTAGGGGGGACATGAATGCAGTGTTCCAATATTTGAGGGGCTGCCACAAAGAAGAGGGGAGTCAACCTATTTTCTAAAGCACCAGAGGACAGTACAAGAAACAATGAATGGAAACTAATCAAGGAGAGAAGGAGGAATTAAGGAGGAATTTCCTAACAGTGAGGACAATTAATCATTGGAATGACTTGCCTCCAGAAATTGTGGGTGCTCCATCACTGGAGCTTTTGAAGATTGGACAACCATGTTTCTGAAATGGTATAGGGTTTCCTGCTTGAGCAAGGGGTTGGACTAGACTAGAAGACCTCCAAAGTTCCTTCCAACTCTCTTATTCTGTAATTCTGACTAAATGAGAGCCTTTGACATAACATATTACTATATTATTACTATCTCTGGTTGGCCACACAATTAACCACTGGGATGGTTTGCCTTTAGAAGTTGTAGTTGCTCCATCACTAGAGGTGACACTGAAGAGACTAGACAGCCATATGTCCAGAATGATATAGGGTCTCCTACTTGAGCAGAGGGTTGGACTAGAAGATCTCCAAGGTCCCTTCCAACTCTGTTATTCTGAATTCAGTGTTGTTGTAGTTTTAATAAGACTAAGTAAAATGCTGGTTTTGTCTTCTCTCTGCTTCAATAGTACCACGGTTAAGGAGAACAGAGAGCGTCCCTTCCGATATCAATAACCCAGTGGACCGGCCTTTAGAACCACAGTTTGGGACCCTTCCAAAAGCCCAAGCTAAAAAGGTACAGTATTGAGTTTTACAAAGGACACACACAGACCCATGCGGAGTGAGACCAAAGTTATAACCACCTGCAGTTGTATTCCCACACAGTGTTTAGCAAACACATTTTAGTGAAACCTGTGCTACTGAAAGCCAGTATAGGTAGTCCTCGTCTTATGATCACAACTGGAACCAAAACCTCTGTTGCTAAGCAACTGTTGCTGCTAAGTGAGTCACACTCAATTTTACAACATTTTTGCCAAGGTTGGTAAGCAAATCACTGCCTTTGTTAAGTGAATCACACAGTCATTAAGCGAATCCCCATTGAGCTTGCTTGTCAGAAGCTGGCTAGGAAGATTGCAGATGGCGAACACGTGATTCCCAGATGCTGTAACCATTGTAAATACATGCCAATTGCCAAGCACCCGAATTTTGAACACGCAACTGAGGGGATGCTGCAACAGTTGTAAGTGTCTGGATCGGTTGCAATTGTAGTGCCGTTGTAATCTCAAATCTAAATAGAATAGAATAGAATAGAATAGAATAGAATAGAATAGAATAGAATAGAATAGA
>QLTV01003107.1:2342772-2376489 GCA_003457575.1 Thermophis baileyi | reverse complement strand
ATAGAATTCTTTATTGGCCAAGTGTGGTTGGACAGACAAGGAATTTGTCTTGGTGCATATGCTCTCAGTTTACATAAAAGACAATATACATTCGTCAAGAATCATGAGGTACAACACTTAATGATTGTCATAGGGTACAAGTAAGCAATGAGGAAACAATCAATATTAATATAAATATAAATGAATGGTTGTAAGCTGAGAACTACCTGTATCTAGATGCCAGATTTTAGCAGCATTGTGTTCTATAGGGAAAGCCATTTTGGGATTAAAAAGGCTGCAAGTGTCTTATGAATTGACCATCCTGGCTTAAGGGGCTGGCCAGACATAACCAGTTATGGCTTGATCTCGGAGTCTTAAAACAAAGCTTTCTGGCTAAGGGAGAAAAGCCAAGAATGATGTTTTGTCTCATCTCAAAAGTCACTAATTTTCAAGATTTTTGTGTTGCTTTGAACTCTCACAGGACCATCCCACAGCAATCAATCACCTCGACTCCAGTAGCAACCCGTCTTCTACCACCTCTTCCACACCATCCTCTCCAGCCCCCTTCCAGTCTTCCAACCCTCCCAGCGCAACGCCTCCCCCAAACCCATCACCCATGGGCCAGCGGGACAGTCGGTTCAACTTCCCAGGTAAATTGTTTTCAGAAGAACAAAAAAACCAGGTTTGCCAAAGAATGCCTTTTGTATAGTCTGCCTAGCCAAAGAAGAAATAAAAATGAAAATTCAACTCAGTAAAGTTAAGGTGCAATCTGTTTGTCTTAATGCACTTTTTTTTGCCATGGCATCTTGCTTTAATTTATCAGTTACCCACTAACAAGAGTTGTCTGGGTGATGGTCACATGAAAACAATAAAGCCACCCAACCCACATTTATTTATTAAATTTATGTGCTGCCCATCTCGCTACCCAAAGCAATTTTGATGATAGAAATTATTATTCTTCTATTTTGTTCCAAGAGTGCCTAGAATAGTCAAAACAGAAAGAACTTAGTGTTGTGATACTTAATGTCTGATTAAAAATCCCTCCACAAACCTATTTCTTCAGCGACAGCCAAAAAAGCCAATACAATCCTGAGTTTCATTAACAGAGGGATACAATCAAGATCAAGTGAGGTACTAATACCATTCTATAAAGCCTTAGTAAGATCACAACTAGAGTACAGCATCCAGTTTTGGTCACCACACTATAAAAAAGATACTGAGACTCTAGAAAAAGTGCAGAGAAGAGCAACCAGGATGATTAGGGGACTGGAGGCTAAAAGATACGATGAACGGTTGCAGGAACTGGACATGGCTAGTCTAATGAAGAGAAGGACCAGGGGAGACATGATAGCAGTGTTCCAATATTTGAGGGGCTGCCACAGAGAGGAGGGGGTCAAGCTATTTTCCAAGGCACCCAAAGGGCAGACAAGAAATAATGGATGGAAACTGACCAAGGAGAGATTCAACCTAGAAATAAGGAGGAACTTTCTGACAGTGAGAACAATCAACCAATGGAACAGCTTGCCTTCAGAAGTTGTGGGAGCTTCATTACTTGAGACTTTCAAGAAGAGATTGGACTGCCACTTGTCAGAAATGGTGTAGGGTCTCCTGCTTGAGCAGGGGGTTGATGACCTATAAGATCCCTTCCAACTCTGTTAATCTATTAATCTGTTAATCTTTGCCTGCCTGCATTTTTGTAGTGTGTCTGTAGCAGATCACTTAAAGATCAAATCTGCTCTGTTCCCCTACCCAGAGAAGTTGGGCACTTCCAAAATATTCTTAGCCTGAAACTTTTGTGGAATAGAATAGTGTTCATATATTCTTGGCAGGTATCTGTTCATCAGACTTTGCTGTAATACATTTCTTTACCCATATGTTATCTGGGAATTTGTGTATTTGCTAAAACATACTGATGTCGTTCCCTCTCTGGAAAAAATCAAACATTACAGGTAGTCCTCGAGTTACGACCACAACTGAGCCCAAAATTTCCGTTGCTAAACAAGACAATTAAGTTAATTTTGCTCCATTTTACGACCTTTCTTGCCACAATTGTTAAGTGAAGCATTGCAGTTGTTAAGTTAGTAGCACGGTTGCTAAGTGAATCTGGCTTTCGCATGGAAGGTCACAAAAGGGGATCACATGACCCCAGGACACTGCAACTGTCATAAATATGAGCCAGTTGCTAAGTGTCTGAATGTTGATTATGTGACCATGAGGATTCTGCAGTGGTTGTAAGTGCAAGTACCGGTTGTAAGTCACTTTTTCTGGTGCCATTGTAGCTTCAAATGGTCACTAACCAAATTGTTGTAAGCCGAGGACTACCTGCAAGCAGCATAAAAAGGAGCGGAAAGGAACTCGGTTTGTGAATTGAAGCAATGCTCCCTAGGTCTGTTTCTCCATTAGAGACAGCCTTATTTTTTTTGCCTCTTCTAAATAATAAAAAAATAACAATAAAAGGAAATAAAAGAATAAATAAATAAAATAAAATAAAAGCATTTTCCAACTGGCTGCATGCTTCTCTAACTGCTTGCACTCAGAAGCATTCTCATTGGATGCTTATTTACAGTTTACTAACTCTGAACTGGGATTAATTTACCACACACACACACACACACACACACACACACACACACACACACACACACTAATCGCCTCATGTGCTAACTTTTTAACTACTGTGATCTTTTGTTTTGTCTTTTTCTCTTCCCCTTTCTTCTCCTTTTCTGCCTAAACCAAACCCAAACTAAACAGCCGCTCACTACATTCAGCATAGACAACAGTTTATCTTTCCAGGTAAGTTTATCTTCTAACATGTAGCTGCTCAAACATCACTTTGTTTTCCTACAATAGTTTTTTTTTTTTTGTCAGCACAGAGAGAAAGAGAGAGACAGATTTTTCTTCTGCATGTTGCACTCACACTGCACTCCTGCTTACTTGAAAACACACCATTCGTTTTTCTTGTGACATCATTTGTTCCAATTCCTGTTATTTTATAATCAAAAGTTTTATAGGTGTGCGTTACCATGACATAATAAAGCATGATCTTTGACCTTCCTCTGCATAAATCAATTCAATGTATTTCCCCCTTTTATGAACAATTAGGCAACCTGTGACCTATCAGAGAGAGGTTTCCTTAACACACAGTAATGGGTTTCACTTACCTTTGCTACTGGTTCGGAGATGTGTGCGCGTGTGCTGCTTCTGCACATGCGCAGATCATCTGTGATGATGTCCGGGCGGGTGGGCGGAGCCTCCTGCCACCGCCGCTACCAGTTCGCCTGAACCGGGGCGAACCGGTAGCAACCCATCACTGTTACCACATTCCTCAAAGTCTTCCACAGGGACAGAGCTTCTAATACGCTGCCTTCACTGGAAAAGTTGGGATACATTCAGAGATGTATCTAACTTAGAAATAGCCCATGTAGGAGCATAAACATCACGGAAAATGTTTTATGACATTTTGCACTATGTCATAAACCATTTTGTGGTAATTTCAAGGTCATGAAGTGTTTTATAAAATCTGCCAAATTTCAGTTCAACGGGAGTCACGAGACCCACATTTTGGTCCCATGTTCTGTAAGTTGACCTGTTTAAGGTAACCGTGGTTCAAAAATAGTTGCACTGTTTCTCCCAATTAAAGGTTACAGGGACGAGAGTTTTAGTGGTACATAGATACATATACATAAAGGTAGACATTTATAAGCTAAGGAGAATAGGATAAGAAAATCTTGCTGATGATGTTACCTAGTCTGGTAATGAAACGTTCAGAAACTAAATTGAAAGAAGCTTGGAGAGCAAACCACTGCCAAAACATAAAAGTAGTACTAATGCCAATGTCAATTGTATCCGTAGGATTGTGTCAGACAAGATGGCAGTTGTGGTGTCATAATGCAAGCCGCCACACCTTTTGAACAGGCATCAGAAGGACACTGCCATATTGCCTTTTTTGACTCTTCCCCTCTCCTCCTGTGAATGCCGCTCATCAAGATTGATGGTTTTTCAGATTGAAAGTCATAGTTTTGAGGCAGTAGAGCAGCGGTGTCAAACTCAAGGCCCGGGGCCCGGATCCGGCCCATGGGGTTCTTAGATCTGGCCTGCGGGGCCACCTGGAAACAACGAAGGACCGGCCGCGGTGCCTCTGCCAGCGAAAATGGAACTCGCAAGGGCTGCACTTGGCACTCCCGAGCTCCGTTTTTGCTGGCAGAGGGTTGCAGGAGGCCATCGCAGCTGAAAACGGAGCTCGGGAGCCCGTTTTCACTGGCAGAGCGCTCGGGCCACTACAGGCGCCCCTGACACAAGTGACGCCGAGCTGGCCACGCCCACTCTGGCCCCCGAGGTCAAACACAACCCTGATGCGCCCCTCAATGAAATCAAGTTTGACATCCCTGCAGTAGAGGAAATCCCATTTTGGAAGGTTCCTGCGTGTGAAAATAAATTAATAAATCCATCACTGCGGGATCCTTGGTGCACTCTGAGCTTGGTTGTTTTCTTGCAGACATTTCATTACCCAACTAGGTAACATCATCAGTGCTAGGAAGGAATGGGGTTTGCTCTCAGTTTATATTCTACTGGCTTGCCCTGTCAGTATTGATGGGAATGGTCTTGGAGGTTCTGTGGTTGGGCTGTTTACTGTTGGCTTATTTGGCAGTTCCTTGATTGGGGTATTGTTTACTTCTTGATTGTTGATCTGAAAACAACCGGGCTGAGAGACCACCAAGGATGCCTCATCTCAACCCTGAGCTACAAATACTTTCCTTTATTAAATATTTCATTGCTTCTAGATAGGAATTTATAGAGGGTGTCTGATTCCCCAACTAAAACTAGTCCAGCCTCAAGCAAGCTTTACCCTGCGGCTTTGTGGGTTATCCATTTTGACTTTTTAGTTCTCTACAGCTAAATATTTCTTTGATGTATGTTACTGAACTTACTAAAAACAGTGAGAACTTGAGAACTGTGAACATCAGTCTTTTTTCCCCATATATTCTTCTTTCTTTTAGAAATTCCTGGTACTCCACAAATAACACAGCCTCCTGAAACTACGGAAAGTACTAAGTAAGTCTCTTTTTATTTGTCTCCAGCATTTCCCTTTACGGGTAGTGCTCGATTTACAACCATTCATTTAGCGGCCGTTCAAAATTACAACAGCACTGAAAAAAGTGACTTATGAGTGTAATTGCCAGGCTCAATTACAGTCAAAGGTCAAGAACGACCTGTATATGTTCTAATATACCGTATTTTTTGGAGTATAAGACGCACCTTTTTCCCTCCTAAAAGAGGGTGGAAATGTTGGTGCGTCTTATACACCGAATATAGCCATTTTTGGCCTCCCGAAGCCCTGCCCCCACATCCCATTTTTGCAAAAAATGGGCCCGTTTTTCGCAAAAATGGGGTGTGCAGAGGGCTTGGGAGGCCTGCAGAGTGCTCCTTGGGGCTGGGGAAAGGCAAAAACGCCCCCGTTTTTTGCGAAAAATGGGTGAAAAACGGGCCCGTTTTTGCAAAAAACGGGGCGCTCACAGGGTTTGGGAGGCCTGCAGAGTGCTTCTGGGGGCCAGGGAGGACAAAACCTTTTTTTTCTTACTTACCTCTTCGAAATCTTGGTGCGTCTTATACACCGGTGCGTCTTATAGTCCGAAAAATGCGGTATATATGGAGGCTCTTACAAATTCCAATACAAGAACAAAATGGTGCCTCCTAGTGGTCAGCAGCAAATATAACAACAGCATTCTTTTTTCTGTTCTAAATATTTGCTCTGGGTATCTGATTTGCCAGATGCTTCAGCCAGCTGTGCTGAGACAACCTTACTCAAAATCCTTTTAATGAGATGTCTTTCCGCAGGGTACCTGTCCTACCCAAGTAAAATAAGCTATAGGGTTAGCTTATCTTGCCTGGATAGGAAAGGGTACCCTGTGGAAAGAAGGTTTCATGGCTTATACCAGAAGAATCCCATTTAATCAAAAGTCATATGTTTACTACAGCCTAATTAGAAAAAAAAACCCCTTTCTGCATGCAATATGTTCTGGCCGGAATGATTGTTTCTTCCTAGTAACAATTGCTGAGAGGGCAGGAAAGAAAGGGGAGAGAAAAGTGGCCCTCAAGAGAAGAAAACCTATGCCTGTTGCAGCGAGGTTGTGTTACACATCCTGTGGTGTTGTGTTATACATTTTACTCCGCCCTTCGTTCAATGCCCTTCCCTGCATGTGTTCTTCACAACCGTCACACTGTCTGCTTTGCAGTCTAGACTGAAAGCAGTTAATCCCGGAAATGAGACTTGGAGAGTTTTGATGACTTGTAAACTCAACCCTTGTTATCTGTGCATTCTGTTGCCGCGAATTCCCTTATAAGCTTCTATAAAAATGGAACCCATCGTTCATCAAATGTGGTCTCAACACGGCTATACAAGGTGCATGTCTAGTAGGAAAAACAGCGTGACATGAGCTACACCAGGGGAATTGCGTTCTTGTTTTCAACAGTGTTGTTGTATTAACAAATGTCTACGTGGTTTTGATAATAGATCACACATTCTCACACTTCAGTGACTGTGGTTTTTACTCCTGTGAGAGTTTTCAAGAACATTACAGGTAGTCCTCGACTTACAATTATTCATTTAGCAACCAAAGTTACAACAGCCCCCCAAAAAGTAACTTATGCCCTGGTCCTCACACTTATGACTGTCATAGCATCCCCCTGGGTCCGGTTCGGTCGGTGTCAGTCCGTGGGCGCTGCCATCTTTTTTGGGGAATTTTTAGTGTATTTGTTTTACTGTGTGGAAGGTTTTTCCTGTTCTGCCGCTTGAAAAAGGGCCCTCCCGCCTGCCCCTGCGTTTAAACTGACCTTTATTCCTTCTGCCAGAAGCACAGCTGAGCAGCTCCTCAGCTGTGTTTCAGGCAGATTATAGTGACTGAGCATGCGCGGACACAGAATTGCACCGGGGGAGCGTGCGCGTAACCCTAAGCCACGCCCACAGAGTGGTAGCGGAAATTTTCGGAACCCACCCCTGATCCCCATGGTCATGTGATCAAAATTCAGGTGCTAGGCAAGGTTGAGGTTAAGAAGAGGGACTTTGTTACATCATACTGTGAGTTTCACTATTGAGTGGAGATTTGAACCCCTATCAGGGGTGTCACACTCGATTTCATTGGGGGCCGCATCAGGGTTGTGTTTGTCCTCGGGGGGGCCATGGTGGGCATGGCCATGGTGGGCGTGGCCAGCTTGGCGTCACTCGTGTCAGGGGTGCCTGTGGTGGCCCGAGTGCTCTGCCAGCAAAAACGGGCTCCCAATCTCCGTTTTCAGCTGGGACGGCCTCCTGCAACCCTCTGCCAGCGAAAACGGAGCTCGGGAGGGCTGCACGCAGGTTGCAGGAGGCCGTCCCAGCCGAAAACGGAGATGGGGAGCCCGTTTTTGATGGCAGAGGCACTGTGGGCTGGTCCTTCGCTGTTTCCAGGGTGGCCCCAGATCTAAGCACCCCGCGGACCGGATCCGGCCCACGAGCCTTGAGTTTGACACCCCTGCCCTATACGGTCCAGCACTGGAGCCGCTCTACTGAATTGTCCCAAAGGTGCTTTTTTCAAGAAGCAACTGGACTTTCTAGTTTTTCTTTGAAGATGTTTTGCTCTCTTAGAGCTGAAGAAGCTTCTTGGATGAGAAGCGAAACGTCTTCAAAGAAAAACCAGAAAGTCCAGTTGCCTCTTGAAAAAAAAGCACCTTTGGGGGCAACCATGACCTGGATGGCTGAGACTCTCCATCGGCGTCTACTGAATTGTCTTCTCAGTTCTGAGTTCCCTTCTCCAATAACTTACTTCCTGCAGCATTTTTTTGATAGCAGTGTCTAAAATGAATTCTTCTGCAACGCATGTCTGAACCGAGTTGAGGGCATGCACATTCAAAGAATAAGGATGATCTTGCAAGGTCAGTCCACCCATTCTCTCCTCTTTTTCTTCTCTCCAGCAATGCTGAGGTGCCCCTAGAGACCGATGGAGTTGAAGAACGGGACACAGAGGTAAGTTCCCCCTTGCTAGCAGTGCTCCCTACTAGCACTGATGATGTTACCTAGTTTGGATAAGGAAACATCTGCAAGAAAACAACCAAGCTCAGAGAGCGCCCAGAATCCCTCATTTCAACCCCGAGCTACAGATAATCTCCTTTATTGACTATAGCTCATTTGGTGAATATGTAGGTAACCGTGGAAGCTGAACGCAAGAGGATGATATAGGGAGGAGCACTGTTTCTCAGCCTGGGGAATTCTGGGAGTTGAAGTCCACATAACTTAAAAGGTGCTGAGATTGAGTAACCCTGGGATAGAGAATAGCCCAAATAGTTGCACAGTTGGTTCCATTGAGGGAAATGTGGTAGGATTCCAAGTCTGAGGTGTTCATCTTCATTGCGATTGTTCCCCCTTTCTTCCCAAGCATACGGACGACCAAGAGCAAAACAAGATGGAAGCTGAGGACGATGAAGATGAGATTGACGACCTGCCAACCCGGCGATCGCAATGGCGGGGGATGATCTCACGCAAGGCTAGCCAAACCAGCGTCTACTTGCAGGAATGGGACATTCCCTTCGAGCAGATTGAACTGGGAGACCCTATTGGCCAAGGACGGTGGGGCAAGGTGTACCGGGGGAGATGGCATGGAGAGGTGGCCATCCGTTTGCTGGAGATAGATGGGAACAATCAGGATCACCTGAAGCTCTTCAAGAAGGAAGTGATGAATTACCGGCAAACCAGGCATGAGAATGTGGTGCTTTTTATGGGTGCTTGTATGCACCCCCCTCATCTAGCAATCATTACCAGGTGAGGATCATCACCTTGGTCGATCTCAGGCCATTTGTTTCCATTTGTATGGCTGCTCATCTCCTTGTTATGCCTTTGTGTGGCCAGCAAGAATTACAAAATAGAACCTAACAAGAGCATCAAAGGATAGTCTTTTAATGGTAATATACTTTTTCTGAATTGAAAGTTGCCCAGAGTGATTGACTGAGATGGGTGGCTGTAGAAATAATGAATGAATGAATGAATGAATGAATGAATGAATTTCATGATTGATTGAGATGGCTGGCTATAGAAATCAAATGAATGAATGAATGAATTTCATAATTGATTGAGATGGGTGGCTGTAGAAATCAAATTAATTAATTAATTTCATGATTGACTGGGATGGCTGTAGAAATCAAATAAATGAATGAATTGAATGAATGAATGAATTTCATGATTGATTGAGATGGGTGGCTATAGAAATCAAATGAATGAATGAATGAATTTCATAATTGATTGAGATGGGTGGCTGTAGAAATCAAATTAATTAATTAATTTCATGATTGACTGAGATGGATGGCTGTAGAAATCAAATAAATGAATGAATTTCATGATTGATTGAGATGGGTGGCTGTAGAAATCGAATGAATGAATGAATGAATTTCATGATTGATTGAGATAGGTGGCTGTAGAAATCAAATGAATGAATGAATGAATGAATGAATGAATTTATTTCATGATTGATTGAGATGGGTGGCTGTAGAAATCAAATTAATTAATGAATTTCATGTTTGACGGATGGATGTAGAAATCAAATCAATCAATTAATTAATTTCATGATTGATTGAGATTGGTGGCTGTGGAAATCAGATAATAAACAAACAAACAAACAAATAAATAACATTCATGACCTTCCTAGTAGGCTTCAGACAAACAGCCTCAATGGGAGAAGCCAGTTTTTCTTAATAACTGCGTGATTCACTTAACAACCGCAGTCGTTTGCAGTTGCACCATGGCAAAAAAAGATAGTAAAATCAAATGTGACTCGCTTAACAACCACCTTACTTAGCAACGAAAATTCTGGTCCCAGTTGTGATGACTAGTGAAGGACTACCCGTATGCTTCAGTGCAATGTATCAATTCAGCCTAACCCTGGTTAGTTTTCATCAACTAACATAAGCAGCTTGTATTTTGTGTATTGGGTTGAAGTTAAAGATGGGTTAATGATAACAGAATTTCTACTTTTAAAAAAATAAGTGTTGCAGGGATGCCAATGTTTGTTTATTTATATTTATTGAAAGCCAACTGGAGATTTTCTTTTCATCTATATATTTTTAATAGCTCCATAGTGAGTGGTTGCAATAGCTACCATTTATTTTGGCTGTAGTCTGCTTTGAAATCTTGCTAAAATGTAAAATTTTTGAGAATATCATCCATGACATATTCTACCACTTGGGCAGAGTTAAACTGGTTTTCTGTTTTGGGGGCAAGCTGTGTTTTCATGGTGAACACACGGCTAGCTTTGACGTGACTGGGTGAAGAAGGGATATTGGAATTGTATGAAATGGGCTATGCAGAGGTCCAAATTAGGAGGGGAAAAGTCATTCAGAGCTTGTGTGGGCACAAAAATATCATCGATCAGAATCTCCTTAACTCAAGCATCTTCTCCTGGAGAGCCAAGGTGGCGCAGTGGTTAGAGTGCAGCACTGCAGGCTACTTCAGCTGACTGCTAGCTGCAGTTCGGCAGTTCAAATCTCACCGGCTCAAGGTTGACTCAGCCTTCCATCCTTCTGAGGTGGGTAAAATGAGGACCCAGATTGTTGGGGGCAATATGCTGACTCTGTGAACCGCTTAGAGAAGGCTGTAAAGCACTGTAAAGCGGTATATAAGTCTAAGTGCTATTGCTATTGCTATTGTGTTCCAGCTTCAGAAAGGCAGCTAGACAACCCCAAGACCGACAACTTGTAGCTTCTTGCTCATCCCCGTCCTCCAACTCATTTTTCCTCCTTGGAATCCATCACTCTAACATGTAAAGGTAGCCCTCAACTTATGACCATTCCTCAAATGGCGATTTCAGATTATGACGGCCTCAGAAAAACTGACTTTGATCCATCCTCAAACATATGACCGTTGCACCACCTTCATGGTTCCATGATCCCGATTTGGACACTGGGCAACTGGCTTGCAGTTACAAGAGTTGCAGCATCTTGCAATCAGCAGATTGTGATTTGCCTCCTTCCCAGCCAGCTTCCCACAAGCAAAGTCAACTGGGGAAGCTGCATTCACTTAACGACTGTGTGATTCACTTAACTACCATGTGATTTTCTTAACAACCCTGGTAAAAGAGATCATGGTAAAACAACCATGATGTTGAGACTCCAGAAAGAGTGCAGAGAAGAGCAGCAAAGATGATTAGGGGACTTGAGCAGGGGGTTGGACTAGATGACCTACAAGGTCCCTTCCAACTCTGTTAATCTGTCTGACTGAAAGCTAAAACATATGAAGAACGGTTGCAGGAACTGGGTATGTCTAGTTTGATGAAAAGAAGGGCAGGGGTCGGCAACCTTAAACACTCAAAGAGCCACAGAGGTCCTAACCGGAAGCCCCCCGTTCAATTCTGGAGCCGACCGGAAGTCCTGTTTCTCCCCCCCCCCCGCCCCGGCCCGCGAGGCCCCCCCCACCCTGGTGGCTGGAGCCAACCGGAAGTCCGGTTTCCCCACCATAGAGTTTCCTCCTAGCGCGGCATCCTTTTTCCTCTACTTGTCCTAACCGAAAGCCCTATCAATTGTGGAGCCAACCAGCGACATGGAGCCACAGCAGAGGGATGAAAGAGCCACATGCGGCTCCAGAGCCATGGGTTGCTGACCCCTGGACTAGGGGGTGACACGATAGCAGTGTTCCGATATCTAAGGGGCTGCCACAAAGAAGAGGGAGTCAAGTTATTCTCCAAAGCACCTGAGGGTAGGACAAGAAGCAATGGGTGGAAACCTAGAACTAAGGAGAAATTCCCTGACAGTGAGAACCATTAATCAGTGGAATAGCTTGCCTTCAGAAGTTGTGGGTGCCCTCCTCATTGGAGGTTTTTAAGAAGAGATTGGACAACCATTTGTCTGGAATGATATAAGGTTTGCTACCTGAGCAGGGGATTGGACTAGAAGACCTCCAAGGTCCCCTCCAACTCTGTTATTCTCCCACGATTCTCTGTGTAGGTTCATTTGGTCATTCTATTTTATTCTACAAAACCATCTGAGAGGGATGGGTGGTTCAAAAATGAGAGACAGAGAAAGAAAGAAAGAAAGAAAAAGAGAAAGAAAGAAAGAAAGAAAAGAAAGAAAGAAAGAAAAGAAAGAAAAGAAAGAAAGAAAAAAGAAAGGAAGGGAGAGAGAGGGGGGGAGAGGAATGGAATGGAATGGAATGGAATGGAATGGAATGGAATGGAATGGAATGGAATGGAATGGAATTCAGCAAAGAGAAAGATATATGATAGATAGATAGAGAGAGAGAGAGAGAGAGAGAGAGAGAGAGATAGATAGATAGATAGAGATATAGAGATAGATATAGAGAGAGAGAGAGAGAGATAGAGAGAGAGAGAGAGAGAAAGAGACAGACACAGAGAGAGACAGCCAGACAGAGAGAGACAGAGAAAGAGAGAGAGAGACAGACAGAGAGAGAGAGAGATGATTGATTTAATCACATCTCTTAGTGACCGAAATTCCAGTCCTAATTGTGGTCATAAGTCAAGGACTACCTGTACTGCTTCTACAGTAGATGCCAATTATTGTTAAGCTTTCTTTCTAACGCATTTGTCTGTTTGTGTTCCTTAGTTTCTGCAAAGGAAGGACGCTACACTCAGTAGTCAGGGATCCCAAAACTCCTCTGGACATCAACAAGACCAGGCAGATAGCTCAGGAGATTATTAAGGTAAGAAGGACTTTGCAGAGGGATTTGTGTTGAATGTCTTCTGAAGAAGGCAGCTACTCTTCCTAGACCAGTGGTTCTCAACCTTTCTAATGCCGCGACCCCCCCATGACCCCCCCTGCCGCCGCGACCCCCCCCGCCGCCGCCGCAATCCCCTCTGCCTGCCGGTCGCCGGACAGCTGATAGCATCGGAAGCGGGAGACGTCGCCCGGACGCCGCCATTTGGGTTCTTCTACCCTCTGCGCATGCGCAAAGCATTCTGCGCATGCGCAGAGGGTAGAAGAACCCAAATGGCGGCGTCCGGGCTACCAGCTGTCCGGCGACCCGCAGGCACGGCCGAACCGGGACCTTTTCACTCCTGCAGTGACGGTGGCACCAAAATGGCGGGCTAACGCACGCGGCGACCCCTGTGAAATGGTCGTTCGACCCCCAAAGGGGTCGCGACCCACAGGTTGAGAACCGCTGTCCTAGACTTTATTCTGGTGGAGGAGAGCAATTTTACTGCACTGGACTCCGGTTGTAAAAGAGTCTCTGGATTTTATTTAGATACATTAAAAAGTTTATGATTTTCCCTTTTGCTTTCTCCTTTCACACAGTGTTTATTCAAGGCAGTTTTTCCCAACCTTGGCCATTTTAAGATGTGTAATGAATACAGTGCTTGGCTGGGATATTCTGGGAGTTGAAGTCCACAAATCTTTAAAATAGTTAAGGTTGGAAAACACTAATTTAAGGCTACTTTCTCTCCCTTGAATCGC
The DNA here is from genome assembly GCA_003457575.1 of Thermophis baileyi. Classification (NCBI taxonomy): domain Eukaryota; kingdom Metazoa; phylum Chordata; class Lepidosauria; order Squamata; family Dipsadidae; genus Thermophis; species Thermophis baileyi. Next base: position 2,363,088 of record QLTV01003107.1, on the reverse strand, counting down.
CTCAGCAGAAACATAACTGTGATCCAAGCCATAAGACTTATTCATTGGCTTCAAACCTAGATATGTACTCATGATTCTTGGCTGTGGCGAGGTCTTAAAATAATGTGAATCACAGGTCTGTTGCTGGCTGGGGGCCTTTCAAAACAAACAGCCCTTGCATCATTGGGTGTTTCAACACTGTGCTAAACTATTGTCATTTCACCATGTTTTAGTTCATTACAATACTGAATTCACACACAAAGCCATTAACTGTGTTTTACAGTGGCTAACTTCACACAATTTGCTAAGCAACAGTCAAACAACCCACCTAGGGAGCGTAAATCAGGCAAGTGGATTTTGAATGAAGACTGAAGCAAGATCGAAACAATGATATATTTTTCTGTTTATCGTTGAAACAAGATAGAAACAATGATATATTTTTCTGTTTTAACATTCTTTCTCCCATTCATTACACATACATGTGATTATTTCTCCTCCTAGGGCATGGGGTACCTTCATGCAAAAGGGATTGTGCACAAAGATCTCAAATCCAAGAACATTTTCTATGAAAATGGAAAAGTCGTGATCACTGACTTTGGCCTTTTTGGAATTTCTGGAGTGGTTCAAGAAGGAAGGTAGGTTTCCCATGATTTCAGTTCTGATTAGTTTCTCTTAGCTGTCAGGTTCAAAATCTACACCTCTGATTTAGCTGTGGAATCCAGAATCCATCCAAAGAAGTATAGGTAATCCCTGATCGGTTGCTTAGCAACAGTTTGAAGTTATAATGGACCCTCAGAAAAGAACTTATGGCCTGGATTTAAGGTTCCGATGTCCATACACACACACTGAAGTCACATGACTGCATTTTTGGGTGCTCTGCAGCCAGCCCACATTTATAGCAGTTTGCAGTGCCCTGTGGTCACATGACCACAATTAACTATGCTTTTGTCAGAAATTAGCATTTACTTCTGGTTTCCAGCAAAAGTCCATCCCATAACAAACAATGGGGTTGCTTAACAACCATGGTGTTCGCTTAATGACTACTGCAAAAAAGATCATAAAATTAGATATAGTAATATGGTGACCCACCTTCTGACTGTCACGACTTACAACCAAAATGCAGGCTCAATTATGGTTGTAAGTAAAGGACTACCTGCATTTCTTTTGAATTCGTAACATCTGCACTTTTACTTTTATTTTTGCAAGCTGCCCAGAGTTATTTGCAATTGGGCAGCCTCTAAATCAGTGGTTCTCAATTCCAGCAACTTTGTCCACCAATGTGTGGACTTCAACTCCCAGAACTCTCCAGGCAGCATGCCTATATTAACATGGTTGGATATGTAACTATTGGCATGGGGCTTCTTCCTGGTTTAAGGTTTATTAAAATAAAATGATATTGATCTTCAATACCTCAACCATCTATGATAATTTCATCCTGTATGGACTTGACTTAGCTTTTCATAGAGAAAGATTTGCAAATTCAGGTTTTGATATCCATAGATGAGATGGAAATAAAACTAGGGATCTTCTCAGTGATAGGCTATCCATAATGATGGCTTTCCATCTAACCAGAATAGAGCTGGAAAGGACCCTGGAGGTCTTCTAGTGACTAGTCCAAGCAGGAGACCCTATACCATTTCAGACAAGTGGCTGTCCGGTCTCTTCTTGAAAGCCTCCAGTGATGGAGCACCCATAATTTCTGAAGGCAAGTTGTTCCACTGGTTACTTGTCCTCACTGTTAGGAAGTTTCTCCTTAGTTCTAGGTTGCTTCTCTCCTTGATTAGTTTCCAACCATTGTTTCTTGTCTTGCTGTCTGGTGCTTTGGAAAATAAATTAACCCCCTCTTCTTTGTGGCAGCCCCTCAAATACTGGAATACTGCTATAATGTCATATCATATCATCATATCATGTGCTATCATATCATCTAATAGAAATTCCCCAGTGCTTTTTTCATTCACCTGGATTTAAATCTCAGTTTTGCTGCTTTCAAATTTACAGCCTGTTCTTATGTTGGAAACTTTCATAACGATGTGACAAATTCTTGTTCTTACATTTTATTTGTTTGATGTATTTGGTTATTTCATTACTGGAAAACCGCTTCTTTCCAACAGAAATAAAATGCTGGTAAATTTGTGCAACATGCAACGAGTCATATATTTAAAATTTCCTATGAGATGCAGCTAACTTTAGAGCTTGCTTTTGACTTTTCACCCAATTGCACAACCACATAGTAATTCTAGGAAGCCAATGACCACATTTTCCCTGGACTGTTGGTTTCCAGGCTCGCTGCCGAGAAAGAAGAAGATATACTTGTTCTTTATCACTTATTTTGCTTGAAAACAGCCTTCTACACTTGGAGGCTCATAATTTGCACCAAATAAGGACTGCCTGAAGTGCCACTGAATCTGTATAAAGATTGTTAAGCCCCTGTTTTGAACCCTCTCATTGAATTCAGTGGGATCCAACCCCCCTTCAGTTGTAGATCCAGGTAAAGAAGTATGAAGTTGCCGTCAAAGTGCTTAAGTTTAAGTGGCACATGCTTAATTTTCTTTGCAGGGCTAAAATTCACTATTGAAATTATTATTTTTTAAGACTTGGAATTCAAGCAGAGAGCCATATTTCAGGAATGGTAGAGGCTACACAGGGTTAATATTTACTGCTGTTGCCTCCAAACTCAGGCACCAGAGTTTGGCTTGATAAGAACTTGATCCCTGAAAGAGAGAGAGAGAGAGAGAGAGAGAGAGAGAGAGAGAGACTTTAACCTTTGCAAAGGGGCTTCTTTGCCCATCTGAAAATACAAACCACCAAGTCATTTGGGCAAAGCAAAAAGCATTTATTAAAGGGGGGGGATCAAGTCTTTTTACAGGGTACAGAAACAAATGATACATATATTCAGTATATGTGATACGTCAGTAAGCAAACGATCAAACAGTAAAAGACATTAATTGGATGTGAAGCTTGAACAACAGAAAAGACTGATTCTAGATAACATTCCACAAGTGACACATTTACGGGTCACATTACTCTTTCCCAGATAGATTTGTATCTTTCTTGAAAGTATTCAAGGACTTTCCAAATATGCTGTCTATTGTGTAGTTGCTGAAAAAGCAAGTTCTCACATACCAAAGAAATGGCCTTGGCTAAGAAGGGAAAAACGTGCTTTCTTAAATTTGAAAAAAGAGGCCCAGACTGCCATGTTAAAATAGCTAATATCACCTTTTAAAACTCTAATAATGAAGCATAAATATGAGGCAACAGTACCTAGGACAGTGATGGCGAACCTATGGCACGCGTGCCACAGGTGGCACGCGGAGCCATATCTGAGGGCACGCGAGGCGTTGCCCTATGTCAGCTCCAGCGCGCATGGGCGTGCTGGCCAGCTGATTTTCTGCCTTCCAGAGGGCGGGGGGGAGGCCGTTTTCGCCCTCTCCAGGCTTCAGGAAAGCCTCCTGAAGCCTGGGGAGGGCGAAAAACGGGCCAACGGGCCAATCGGAAGTCGGGAAACGGGCCGTTTACGGCCTCCGGAGGACCTCCATAGGGGTGGGTGAGGCCATTTTCGCTCTCCCCAGGCTCCTAGAAAGCCTCTGGAGCCTGGGGAGGGTGAAAAACGGGCCTTCCGGTTCCACCGGAAGTTGGAAAACGGACAGTTTCCGGTCTCCGGTGGGGTGGGGGAGTCCGTTTTTGCTTTACCCAGGCTCCTAGAAAGCCTCTGGAGTCTTGGGAGGATGAAAAACTGGCATACCGGGGCCACCGGAAGTGCACGCATGCGCGCGGGGGGTCGCGTGCGCATGCACAGGGGGGCGGGGGGGAATTGAAATATGGGTGTGGGCACGTACATGTGCTTTTGGCACCCAAGGCAAAAAAGGTTCGCCATCACTGACCTAGGACCTTAGGAAACAAAGGTCAGAATATTGTCCAGTCTTTCCACTCGACAGATTTTAACAATCCCTTGAGCTTCTTCCCTCAACGGACTTTAACAGAATAGCAGAGTTGGAAGGGACCTTGGAGGTCTTCTGGTCCAACTCTCTGCTTAGGCAGGAAACCCTATGCCATTTCAGACAAATGGTTGTTCAATCTCTTCTTAGAAAACTTCCAGTGTTGGAGCACCCACAACTTCTGGAGGCAAGTCATTCCACTGATTAATTGTTCTCACTGTCAGGAAATTTCTCCTTATTTCTAGATTGGTTCTCTTCTTGATTAGTTTCCATCCATTGCTTCTTGTCCTGCCTTCAGGTGCTTTGGAAAATAGGCTGACTGCTATCATGTCACCCCTTGTGGCTGGTTGGGGAATTCTGGGAGTTGAAGTCCACACATCTTAAAGTTGCTGAGGTTGAAAAGCACTGGGGTAAAGAATCATTTGTCAGTGGAGCAATTATATACTTGGGAATCAGAGTCTCGACTGATTTGGTTCAGGTCCACTTGAATTCAGCCAGCCCTGCCTGCAGCCCACCCCTGTTTTAATCTCCTTTTTTCTGACATCAGGCGTGAAAATGAATTGAAGCTGCCTCATGATTGGCTGTGCTACCTGGCTCCCGAGATTGTGCGCGAAATGGCTCCCGGGAAAGGTGAAGATAAGCTGCCCTTCTCCAAAGCTGCGGATGTCTATGCTTTTGGGTAAGAATGAGGAAAGGTTATAGCAGGTGCTTCTTGTCAAGGTCAGCCAAAATAGCCTGCCTTTCTGGAAAAAAAGAAAGACATCTGGAGAAAGCTGAGCAGGTCTGGAATTGGTTAGCGCCTGGATGGGAGACAATCTGAAAATCCCATATAGCCCATTTTTTTAACTTGGCTAGGAAATGTTGAGAAAGACACAGTCAGTGCCTTGATGGCACCCCATATCATGCACTGGAAAAATCATACTGTGTTGTACACCATCATGAATTCGAACCACTATGCCACCAGGTGCCACCAGGTGGCGCAGTAGTTAGAAATGCAATATTGCAGGCAAACTCTGCAGTCTATCAGGAGTTCGATCCTGACCAGCTCAAGGTTGACTCAGCCTTCCATCCTTCCAAGGTCAGTAAAATGAAGACCCAGATTGTTGGGGGCCATAGGCTGACTCTGTAAACCGCTTAGAGAGGGCTGCAAAGCACTGTGAATCGGTATATAAGTCTAAGTGCTATTGCTATTGTAGAGCAGGAAAACTAATCCCCCCCCCAAAAAATAATCCATGTACTGCTGATACTCTCATTGTCATGACTTCAGTTATGTCAAATAGTACATCTTAGGGCAACAGTTTGTGAACCAAGTACCTCAAATGGCCTATATTACAGAATGTGTCCAAAATGCGAGGACCCATGATTCCCAAGGGCCTGAAATTTGGGGAAGCTGTGGCTGTTTCAGTGCGGCTGGGTTGTTGCTGCGGTCACGTGATTTTCACTTTCACTTAGCAGTTATATGCGATGGAATTAAGCGAAAACGGTTGAGAAAGGTGTTTTCAAAAATCTAGTGAAATATTTGCATACGTGGGTGTGAGTATTAACCTGCTGTCCGGTTCGGTGAGGCAGAAATAATCGACAAACTACGCAGGTCTCAGTGTATTTCTTTATCCTCCACGCTCCGTGCATTCACTGATTTTTATATTTTACAACTTGTGAAAATTAATTACATTTCAAAAGTCATGACATTTGAAAATTGCTGTTCCGGAAAACTTCAACACTCTCTCTCATTCTATCCATCCACTCATCTCAAGTAAGGGCAGCTTGAAAAACATCTCTCTCTCTCTCTCTCTCTCTCTCTCTCTCTCTCTCTCTCTCTCTCTCTTTTTCTTTAAAAAAAAGAAAAATAGTTTTTTCTCTCCAAGCACAGTCCCAATCATAGTACAGGTAGTCCTCGACTTACAACAGTTTGTTTAGTGACCGTTCAAAGTTACAACGGCTCTGGAAAATGTGACTTATGACCATTTTTTGCACTTAACAACCTTTACAGCATCTCCAGGGTCACGTGGTCAAAATTCAGACGCTTGGCAAATGGTTCATGTTTATGACCATTGCAGTGTCCCAAGGTCATGTGATCCCCTTTTGTGACCTTCTGATGAGCAAAGTCAACAGGGAAGCCAGATTCACTTAACAACCGTGTGACTAACTTAACAACTGCAGTTATTTGCTTAACAACTGTGGCAAGAAAGGTAGTAAAATGGGGCAAAACTCACTTAATAACTGTCTCACTTAGTGACAGAAATTTTCGGCTCCATTGTGGTCACAAGTTGAGGACTACCTGTACTATAGTTCTCAGCATTATTATGGTCCTTGGCTGAATTAGATGTGGATTTACAACCAAAGACTTTGAGATGGGCCCCAGACTGGAAGGGACATATTTCAAAAGCAAAATGCTTAAGCATCAGGATGCAAAATATATGAGGTCTATATGTTGGAAAACTCCAAGAGCAATGTGTCAAAAACATGTCAATTACGCTTTGTCCCAAACATATATGATTTATATCAGCACTACGTTTGTGTGTCATGCTTAATTAAGCTAGTGGAAAACTATCTGGCAGTTTCATCTGTGCATTTTCTATTTGTTAAAATGTGTTATGATAATCTAGAGACTGTGGGGTTTACAGTGGTACCTCAGTACTCATTGTTCATTGGTTCCGGGAGGCCCAATGAGTACCAAAAACGATGAGTACCAAACAAATGTTATCGATAAGGAATAATGCAGTGAGTCGCAAGGCAGCCGACACTGACAAGTTCTAGCTTGTGCGTTGAATACCAAACAAACGATGAGTACCGGGGCAAAATTTTTACCAAATTTGTTGAGTTTCAAAGCAGTTGAGTACCAAGGTACCACTGTAGCAATAGCAATAGCAATAGCACTTAGACTTATATACCGCTTCATAGTGCTTTTACAGCCCTCTCTAAGCGGTTCACAGAGTCAGCATTTTGCCCCCAACAATCTGGGTCCTCATTTTACCCCCCTCGGAAGGATGGAAGGCTGAGTCAACCTTGAGCCTGGTGAGATTTGAACCGCCGAACTGCAGCTAGCAGTCAGCTGAAGTAGCCTGCAGTGCTGCACTCTAACCACTGCGCCACCTCGGCTCTAATAGTTAGTATAGTTAATAGTTCAGGATATTGTGCAACCCTAGAATACTGAGTTAATTCAGGGACAGAATTAAGCATGTTGGAGAATTCACTTGCCCAGAAGCTAAACAGGGGTGTGATTTGTTTCCTGGCCTATGGAGGTTTTGTGATAAGTGGTGGCCACTTTATGAAAACGCCAAGAGCATGTTGTCACAATACTGGTTTCCAGGTTGGCCTCCAGCTAGTTAAACAATATTACCAATGGGATGTTTTGGTTTGCAACACCCAACAGCACCAGTCAGCATGACATTGGAACGCCAGCGGAAAAGCAGTGTTTTGCAACAGCTTGTGTCACCTTCAGGATTCTGTCAGCCCCAAAATTTAAAAAAGATAAAATTAATCCAGGTTGGCCTGGCATTTGATTTATTTAAACCCCACCTTTTATACGGAAGTTCAAGTGGCAAACACAGTGTTCACGCCTATCTTTCGGCTAGAACGTGCTGCTTCATGTGGCAGTCTGTTCCACTGGCTGATTTTAAAAGAGCCCGAATGAATAAATGAGTGAGTGAGTGAGTGAGTGAGTGATGAATGAATGAATGAATGAATGAATGAATGAATGAATGAATGAATGAATGCCTATTTGGTGACATGACTGTCAACATTGCAGACCTTCAACTTGGAACTGCTTTGCTTCTTAGGACCGTGTGGTACGAGCTCCAGGCCAGAGAATGGCCCTTTCAGAGCCAGCCAGCGGAGGCCTTGATTTGGCAAATTGGAAGCGGTGAAGGAATGAAGCTCGTCCTACAAGCGAGTAGCCTGGGGAAAGAAGTCGGGGTAAGTAACAGATTAACAGATTAACAGATTAACAGAGTTGGAAGGGACCTTGTAGGTCATCTAGTCCAACCCCCTGCTCAAGCAGGAGACTCTACACCATTTCTGACAGATGGCAGTCCAATCTCTTCTTGAAAGTCTCAAGTGATGAAGCTCCCACAACTTCTGAAGGCAAGCTGTTCCATTGGTTGATTGTTCTCACTGTCAGAAAGTTCCTCCTTATTTCTAGGCTGAAACTCTCCTTGTTCAGTTACCATCCATTATTCCTTGTCTATCCTTCAGGTGCTTTGGAGAATAGCTTGACCCCTTCCTCTCTGTGGCAGCCCCTCAGATATTGGAACACTGCTATCATGTCTCCCCTGATAGTAGATATGGCCTCTGTCCTCCTGGCCAAACCTCAACGCCATGGAGTCCCAGAGTTGGATCCAGGAATCTTGGAACTAGGTGCTGCCTGGGGCAACAGAGAGGAAGGATACGCTTCCCATTCATATATTCTGCCCTTGTCTCATGGATCAGGTGGGGCTTGAATTTAAGTTCTCAATCCTCCCCAGGAGCCTTTCCTTGGGCACCCAAGTATGAAGAACTGGGCATGGCTAGTCTAGTGAAGAGAAGGACCAGGGGAGACATGATAGCAGTGTTCCAGTATTTGAGGGGCTGCCACAAAGAAGAGGGGGGTGTGATGGCATCTGTGATGGCATCCAAGACACCTGAAGTCCAGACAAGGAATAATGGATGGAAACTGAACAAGGAGAGATTCAACGTAGAAATTAGGAGACATTTTCTGCCAGTGAGAACAAGCAACCAATGGAACAGTTTGCCTTCGGAAGTTGTGGGAGCTTCATCACTGGAGGCTTTCAAGAAGAGACTGGACTGCCATCTGTCAGAAATGGTGTAGGGCAGCGGTTCTCAACCTGTGGGTCGCGACCCCTTTGGGGGTCGAACGACCATTTCACAGGGGTCACCGCGCGCGTTAGCCCGCCATCTTGGTGCCATCGTCACTGCAGGGGTGAAATGCTCCCGGTTCGGCCGTGCCTGTGGGTCGCCGGATAGCCGGTAGCGACAGAAGCGGGAGACTTCGCCCACCAGCCCGGACGCCGCCATTTGGGTTCTTTTACCCTCTGCGCATAAGCCCGAGCCGGGAGCATTTCGCCCCTGGTGCCACGCCCCCTTTGTCACCTCATCCCACGTGGGGAGGGGGTGGGGAGGGGGTCGCGGCGGCAGAGGGGGTCGGGGCAGCAGGGGGGGTCGCGGCATTAGAAAGGTTGAGAACCACTGATGTAGGGTCTTCTGCTTGGGCAAGGGGTTGGACTAGATGACCTACAAGATCCCTTCCAACTCTGTTAATCTTTAAAAAAAAAAAAGTATGCCTCCTTTTTATTAATTTGGTTTACATCTCACTTTTCATTTAGGAGCTCAGGGTGGCACCCATTGTACTCTATCCTCTTTAAAATAATTAGCAATACAGGTAGTCCTCACTTAAATGATTGGTCACTTAGCAACCAGTGGAAGTTACAACAAACACCTCCCCCCCAAAGTATTTATGACCCAGTTTCGGAGTTCCAACAATAGCACTCCCCCCCTGGTCACATGACTACATGTCAGGTGCTTGGCAACTGGCTCGCTGTTATGACCAGTTGCCGCATTCTGCAGTCATGTGATTCGATTAAGCCTTTTTTTTTTTTTTTTTTTTTTTTTTTTGGCCCGAAAGGCTGGTTTCAGGCAGGAAAAAAAAAAAAAATCTCATAGGAATGCATTGACTTGTTTAACGACTGCCATGTTCACTTAATCATTCTGCTTGTTTTACGATTGCCGTACTCATTTAATGGCTGCTGCAAAAAAAAATATATCTAAATTCAGATCAGTCATGTAGGTGCCTCAATTTCAGATATTTCTCTCTCTCTCTCTGGGCACACTGAGAATATATCTGCTGAACAAAACTCCGCATTGGCGACAGGAAGGGCATCTGGCCAGTAAAACACTCTGCTAGCTCCATTCAGTTGCCCAGACTCCACCCCGCAAGGGATTATGGGGTCGTTAAAAGAAGAAGATGATGATGTAGGTGCCTCGATTTACAACCATCATGAACAAAAATTCCAGACTGTAAGTTGAAGACCAGCCATAGGTTCTCCTTTTTCATCCCACCCAGTTTCCCAGGACAGTAACTTCCCCTGCCTGATATCTGAACTTCCCCTTCCCCTTTTAGGGGCTCATGTCAATTTACTATCCACTGCAGCAGATGACAGAATATACAGGAGATGCAAGAAGAGATACAGTATGCTTGATTCCTGTGCGATTGGGGCCCCTGTTTTCTGTATCCAATTAATAACAGAATAACAGAGTTGGAAGGGACCTTGGAGGTCTTCTAGTCCAACCCCCTGTTCAAGCAGGAAACCCTATACCATTCCAGACAAGTGGCTGTCCAGTCTCTTCTTAATTAATGCCTGCATTTGTAGACGTGACTGAGCCGGAGATCTGCAGCTAAATTTAATCTATAAATCTCGAGGTCTAACCTATGGCTTTGCAATTCCTTCCAAGTCAGGCTGGTTAAAAGCAGTTCTTAGAAGTCGCCATCTTCAAACTGACAGTTTGGACTACAGAACAGAACAGAATAGAATAACAGAGTTGGAAGGGACTTTGGAGGTCTTCTAGTCCAACCCCCTGCTCAGGCAGGAAACCCTATCCCATTTCAGACAAAGGATTGTCCAATCTCTTCTTAAAAGCCTCCAGTGTTGGAGCATTTACAACTTCTGGAGGCAAGTCGTTCCACTGATTAATTGTTCTCCCTGTCAGGAAATTTCTCCTTAGTTCTAGGTTGCTTCTCTCTCCTTGATTAGTTTTCCATCCATTGCTTTTTGTCCTGCCCTTCAGGTGCTTTGGAGAATAACATTGCCACAAAGGATTATAGATGTTGTAGTGCAGCTTATTTGGGCAGCTTGCAGTTAACCCAGGCTACGTTTTAAACCTTGTACAGTTTGGGCTCTTTGTAATCGAATGACTTTCTTATCCAAGGATGCTGTGGGTTATTTATTTTTTTTTTTTAAAAAAAAGGGTGCTTGTCATCTTGTAGGAAATCCTCTCGGCATGTTGGGCTTTTGATGTGGATGAGCGGCCCAGCTTCACCCTCTTGATGGAAATGCTTGAAAAATTGCCAAAGCTTAACCGGAGGCTCTCTCACCCGGGACACTTCTGGAAATCAGCTGAGTATGTATTGCCTCTCCTTGTCTCGCCTGTTTCCCAAAATTGCATTTTCTTAGGCTTTTGATTGATGAACAAATGAGACCTGGTCCTAGGGCAGCAGGTTTGATAGACATCTCCGTATTTATTATAACATATGAATAGGGAAGGCTTGTGTGTGTTTCCTAAATAAAGTGGCTATTTAATAATCAATTCAGATCAATTGGGATCAAGGTGGCGCAGTGGTTAGAGTGCAGCACTGCAGGCTACTTCAGCTGACTGCTAGCTGCAGTTCGGCGGTTCAAATCTCACCGGCTCAAGGTTGACTCAGCCTTCCATCCTTCCGAGGTGGGTAAAATGAGGACCCAGATTGTTGGGGGCAATATGCTGTGAACCGCTTAGAGAGTGCTGTAAAGCACTGTAAAGCGGTATATAAGTCTAAGTGCTATTGCTATTGCTATTGCTAATTGAGTTGTCCCAAAGGTGCTTTTTTCAAGAGGCAACTGGACTTTCTGGGGTTTTTTGAAGATGTTTCGCTTCTCATCCAAGAAGCTTCTTCAGGAATTCCCCACCATCTAGTCCAGTGATGGTTAACCTTTTCAGCACCGAGTGCCGAAACTGGAGCGTGCGCACGCACCAGAGCACCAGAACCCGGAAGAGAGCAGCTGTCTGGCGCGCATGCACGCGACGGAACCCGGAAGAGCAGCTGGCGACGGCACGCATGCCCACAGGGCTATTGCGTGCCACCTCCGGCACACCTGCCATAGGTTCGCCATCACGGATCTAGTCAGAGCTGAAGAAGCTTCTTGGATGAGAAGCGAAACGTCTTCAAAGAAAAACCAGAAAGTCCAGTTGCCTCATGAAAAAAGCACCTTTGGGACAACCATGACCTGGATGACTGAGAATCTCCAGAGACGATCAGTTCAGTTAGGAAAATGAGCTCTGGAGGGCCAAACACACAAAATCTCTTTTTTGTTTTTCCTGTGCTTCTGACCTTCGAACCTTTTTGACTGTGAATTAACTCTCTTCCCTTTTTGTGTGTCTTCCTTCTACTTTCTCTCTTACAGGTTGTAGCTCCTGGCGCCGTAGCTGAATTCCCTCTTGCATGAGCACTTGTGACTAATCTACCGAGCAGCTTGGACCTTGTGCGCACCGTTTCCATTTTTAACCTTTTTGAGTGCTCCCCCGATGCTGCTAACAGTTCCTCCTTCCGTCCCGCCTCTTTTCTTGGTGTGGGCTGCTCATGTGAAGTGACCTGTCTGTTAAGAACTCTTTGCCTCTCTATTAACACTGAACTTAGAGGAAATTGTTTCCACTCCTCCAGGCCCCCTTGGAGCAACTCACCTGTCAGGTTCCTCACCCCCCACCCCCCCACCCCCCCAGTGCTTTCTCTGTCACTCTCTCTCTCTCTCTACTATCACCAACCTGGTCTGCAAAGTGTAAGCAAACAACAAAATGCAAAAACCTAACAGCATTGTCTTTTGTAGGCGAGTTTTAAAATAAAGACATGTTGAACTTTAGTGTGCATTTGACTTCCAGCAAGAGAGACATTAAAAAAAACACCTGGGGTTGATTCTTCCATAACAGCTCCAGTGGGGCTAATTAGAAATGTATACATTTTTATCCCACCCAGCCAGGTGGAACTTTCAGGAAACACAAGCCTCGGAGTTTCCTTTCGTTGGGGGGGTGTTACTTGGAACCCTGACATAGGGGACGAATTAAGAGCAAGTCTTCAGAAAAAACAAACCCACTGAACTGATGAGTAATTGTAACAAGTGCTGAGTTGGCTAATTTTTCATTGTGTCAAAAGTGGTAGATCTTTGCATGTTTCAAAGGCGATGGCATCACCTCCGTTGTCTTTTAGAATATATTGTATACTTTTCCTGTTGATCACTTTAATGTATATTATGCCTTTCTATAAATGGAAGAAGCATTAGTGCATGCATGAAAGAGAAAGGAGGGCGAAGAGGATTGCTTCTTTTTAAGATCGTGCTTTGTACATTATTATTTGTATTAAAAGCAAGAACATTTTTAAATGACTGTCCGGTTGAAATGGGAACAATAGCTTAATGGGGAATTTGAACATGAAGTCATTTTGCTGATTTACAGCAAAATCATGTACAGCATGTAGTCCTATTTATGTTTGCATTGTCCATGGTGCTCTCTGAGCTTGATTGTTTGCTTGCAGACGTTTTATGACCCGACTAGGTAACATCATCACTGCTAGTGAGTGTGGGGTTTGCTCCCTTTTTATATACAATAGTTTGTCCTACCAGTGCAGATTGGAATGTGGTTTTCTCCTCGGTAGTTCCTTGATTAGACTATTGTTTTTTGCTTGATTGTTTGTGTGGTGTTAATCCTTGCTTATCAGGGTATTGATTGCTGGAGAAGATGTGTACTGGTCTTTTTGTTTCTTTCTTAATGCTTTTATTGTCTCTTGAATGGTGTGTAAATGTGGTTTACTTCTATATGTCTGTTCAGGGCTGAACAGGGAGCAAACCCCACACTCACTAGCACTGATGATATTACCTAGTTGGGTTATGAAATATCTGCAATTAACAAGCAAATTCAGAGAACATCAAGGACGCCGCGGTTCGGTTCTGAACTCCTGATTTATCCAAATGCATTTATGTCTGTTTTAAAATAAGCAAGGGATCATTACAGCCTAAATGTTTCAACAGTTCCAGTTTCACCCATGGCATTTTTCCTTTATGGAAATCTTATAGCAGAAAGCAGTGGAGAGATTCATTATTCCTGTTTGGCTAATGAACTGCAGAAGGAATTGAATTGATGATATGATGCCTTAGAGCAGCGGTTCTCAACCTGTGGGTCGCGACCCCTTTGGGGGTCGAACAACCCTTTCACAGGGGTCGCCTAAGCTCGCGCTAGCCCGCCATCTTGGTGCCACACCCCCTTTGTCAATTCATCGCGCGTGGGGAGGGGGAGGGGAGGGGGTCGTGGCGGCGGGGGTCGCGGCATTAGGAAGGTTGAGAACCACTGCCTTAGAGCATGGGAAACTCAGGATCTTCCAATTCCAGCTTTTCTTCTGTAAAGGTTGTCAAAAGGAAAGGCCCACAGTCTGATAGCTAGAAAGGACCTGGGTTTCATTCCACTTAGCCTTCCAAATGCCCAGGCTACATTTTTTTCATAGATAATAGTGAGCAAAGCATCAGAAGAGAATTACCCAGCTAAATACAAAACCTTTCTCCGTGTTTATATTTAAATGTGGCCCATAAATAACATCCATCACACTATTTCCTTTAGTGCAGCTAGTCCTTGACTTACAACTGTAAAGGACCCCAGAATTTCCATCACATGTCATGATGGCCATAAGTTGTGGAACCCACGTGACCAACCCAATTGTATAACTTTTTTTTTTACCATTGTCATTAACTAAACATGGCAGTTGTAAAGTGAACTCTGCAGTCATTAAGCAAATACTGCAGTCATTAGGTGAACCCATTGTCCGCAATGGGTGCTTTTTGCTGGAAACAAAAAAAATCAAAACCAGCAAAAAAAGTTGTAAGTTATGTGACTGAGGGGCCCTTGGTGATCTCTGAGCTTGCTTGTTTTCTTGCAGACGTTTCATTACCCTAACTACCCTGTTTCCCCCCAAAATAAGACATCCCCTGATAATAAGCCCAATCAGGCTTTTGAGTGTATGGTAATAAGGCCAAGCACTTATTTCAGGGTTCAAAAAAATATAAGACTGGGTCTTATTTTTGGGGAAACACGGTAGGTAACATCATCAGTGCATTACCTAGTTTGGGTAATGAAACGTCTGCAAGAAAACAAGCAAGCTCAGAGAGCATCAAGGACCCCTCATTTCAACCCTGAGCTATAAATATTCTCCTTTAAGGGTTATGTGACTGCAGAACGCTGCAAATGGCCATTGATGCGGGCCAGATACTGAGTACCCAAAATGCAATCACCTGACTGGTAGGTGGGGGGACGGCCGTCAGATCTTTGAATCTGTCTGTCATAACTTAGAACGGTCGCTGGGAAAGAGTTCACTTTATGACCATGGTGGCTGCTTAACGACCTTCCTAAAAAAGGTAATAAAATTGCAGCAGTGGATGACCTGTTTTATGACTGTCACAATGTGTGATGGTAATTGAGAGGCTCAATTAAGGTTGTAAGTCGCCTTGACATAGTCAAGACCAAAAAGTGCCCCAAGAGTCACAAATACTCTAGAGCAGGGGTTCTCCAACCTTGGCAACTTTAAGACTTCAACTCCCAGAGAAGCCAGCAAAGCTGGCTGAGGAACTCTGAGAGTTGAAGTCCACAAGTCTTAAAGTTGCCAAGGTTGGAGACCCCCTGCTCTAGAGTGGCCCTTCTTGTAGAACAGGGATCTGAATGAGGTTCTCTCAGCCTGAAAAATTATTTTTTAATGAGAAAATGTAAGGGGAGAAAGTCCGCACATTTTATATAGGAGAGCCTCAATGTCTTGCTTTCTGTGTTGGAAATTAGAATAAATTTGTTCATTGGCATTTCATTTTATAGTAGAAATTAACATGTAACTGTTTTAATTTCCTTTCCCCCCCCCCCCCCCCAATTCTCCTCCTCCTTTTCCCCTTCAGCCTTAACAGTAGCAAAATGGTTATCCGTTTTGAACGATTTGCTCTGGGAGATCTGGAATCCAGTAATCAAAAGATATAGCTTGCTGTGTTTTAACGATCCTTGGCTCCTGGGTTTTTTTCCCCTCTGTGCCGTTCACACGCCTGGGAAAAAACTTACCTGCGATCTTAAAACGGAAAATCCCAAAAGTTACGGAAGGAGAAGATGGCGAGACCACCCGCCCACGCTGCCCTAGCAATATGGATGTTTGATGTGTTTGCTTAAATCAGAGGCTTCCTTTTTGAAATGTTTACATTTGGATGACTTTTGTTTTTTCTGTGTGGATTAACGGTTAATAATAAACATGATAAAAAGGTGTCTTTTTTTTAAAACAAAAAAACCAACCACCAAGCATTTTCACTAGCACTTTTCTTATTTCAAATTATCCGGGCACTATTTAAACTGTATGGTTACAAATCTGGGTTTTGTTGGTAAAGAAGCAAAAGTTTTGAATTTTGCATTGAGAACGGACCTTTTGTCAGATGGAAGATTTTGACAGGTCTTGAGGGCAGCATGGTAGCATCTAAGCCAGGGGTGGGGAACTATGGCCCTTTTATGGCTTGTGGACTTCAACTCCCAGAATTCCTGAGCCAGCCTGGCTCAGGAATTCTGGGAGTTGAAGTCCACAAGCCATAAAGGGGCCATAGTTCCCCACATCTGATCTAAGCTGTCTGCAGGGCCCAGTTTCACTCCTCCAACGAACCTTCCAATTTGGGGGAAGGCCTGGAAAATTGTGGGCCCCTTTCTTCCCAGCCAGGCTGCAGTTTGAAAGCGTTATAATCCTGCTGGGTAGACAGGACCTCTGAGCCTGTATGTGCATCTCTGAAGCTGCCAAATTGAAAAGGAGCATGAAATAAAATAGATGCCATAAAGCCATCTTACCTGGAGACCTGAAAATCGCCATCTTAACTTTTATCTTGTAAAGAAGAATTTCCCTCAGATTGTGTTGGATGTGTTGGCATTCCCTGGTCACCATTTTTTTTTTTTAACAACAAACTGAAAATGGTTTACTATTGATTTCCGGAATCTTGTTAAACCACCCAATCCCTTTCTTTGTGATCTACATTCTTAGTTTCTTTTCAGATTGTGTAAATCACCATTTATCGGATGCAGATTGGAAGCAGAGATTCTCATATATGAGAGGGCATATATATATATGTGTGTGTGTAGTTCTTGCACACTTCTACACAGCTGCCACCCTTTCCTAAGTAACAACTACTTAATCTGAATAGAGAAACCTGTACCCTCTAGAATCTAGATTCTGTAATGTTAGACTCTAGATCCCATCATCCTGGCCTCTTGACGAGGGATAACAGTCTGTTCATCCAGGTTTGCAGTAATGTGCTTCAATCCTATGCTTAACCATGATCTAAACCCATGTTTCCCCTGCCCCCTTGTGAAGGAATGTGGAAGCCCTGTTTATTCAGAACTGCCCTTTTTATGAACACAATAAATATTAAACTAAGTATATTGCCTTCAGATTAATCTGGACCCAACTCTTAGGTCGTTGGTGCAATGTTTTATTTTCTTTCTCCTTGTTTCTGAAATATTCTTTCGATTTAACATTCAGAAACATAGAACGGAAGTAATATACCGGTAAGTGGTATAAACATTCTTTTTCTATCTCTCTGATCAATGAAACATGGAGAATAAAAATTGGAGTGGTGGTCTGGATACTGGGAAATGGGTGGTTCACTGGTGACATTATGGGCTCAGTCCACTTTTGACATTAAACACCATACCTTGGCAACTTTAAGATGTGTGGACTTCAGCTCCCAGAAATCCCGAGCCAGCCATGGGAATTCTGGGAATTGAAGTCCACAAATCTTAAAGCTGCCAAGGTTAAAGAAATACTGACCTGAGGTTACAAGGCATTTCTGTCTGACTGTCTCTGACTGCCAGTTCCTTAAAAAGTTGCCTGCAAATTACAATTATTATTTTTAATACGCCAGGAAGGAAAATTACAAAATACAGAAGAGAATTCATACTAGTTGTAATTATTATAATAAACAATAATGTTATGTCCTTGCTCCACTGAATTCCTGTGTCCTGGTTCATGTGACAGCCGAAATTAAGTGTGATTTCCCCCCCCCCTAAAATCTCTACTTTCAATGCAGGTCCTACTCTTATAAACCCCTTCTGTTTACACTGTTATATATCCAGATGCATCTGCCAGCAAATAAGAGAAAGACTCACGTTTTCCCCTCATGTAAGGTAAAAGGAATATTTCACAGGAACACACATACACACACAAAACAAATCAAGAAAAAAACCTCTGCTCTCATTTGCTAATTACTCTTTTTATGCTGATTGTAAGAAAATGAATTCACACTGTGGGATTGTGAGGTTATGTCTTTCTGGTTCTTTTTAAAGGGAAGCACATCTGTACATCAAAAGTCTCCCTAGTCACAATTTAAACCCTGTACGTAAACTTTAAGTCTGTAATATTGGAGAAAATTTACTTTTTTTTCTAAATGTAAACTTTGTACAGTAAATACACACGCCTATATATAAATATATATAAATATTTTCTATCAACTAAGTTTGTCTTCTGAAATTGCTATTAATTTAATTTAAAAATGGTTAGTATTAACAAAGAGTTCTGTATTGTTTTTTTCAGCTGTTGAGAGGAAAAAAAGTCTGAAAAAGAACATTCTATGCTAATGAAATTCTGAATATTTTAGAGTTTCTTTAAGTGAATAAAATTTTGCTCTGGATGAAACACCTGATGTGATGACATTTTTTACAAAAATAATGCTGACCGTTGATGTGGCTTTGGGATGTAACTAAAATATAACTTGGGTTAGGATAATTATAGTTGGGAGTTGGGGATTCTGTAGAAAACATCAGATGTTTTCAACAATTCCTGAAAAAGGAGCTGCTATCTTTTTCTTATCTTCTGCAAAAATACTAACTTTTTAGAGCTTTGGGAGGGGGGATCCAAGGGGGGCATAGAGGGCAAATGACATGTGTTTTGTGGTATCACAGGTGAAATAACACAACTTCTGTTTTCACAGCCCACCTCATGATACAAATGATACAATCCCATGGAAGTTATTTTGATACACATATCATTATTAGACACCATTGTATGGATATTTCTGGATATGAGCCGTGGTGGCGCAGTGGTTAGAATGCAGTATTGCAGGCTGACTCTGCCGATTGCCAGGAGTTCGATCCTCACTGGCTCAAGGTTGACTCAGCCTTCCATTCTTCCGAGGTCGGTAAAATGAGGACCCAAATTGTTGCAGACTCTGTAAACTGCTTAGAGAATGCTGTAAAACACTATGAAGCAGTAGTAAGTCTAAATGCTATTGCTATTAACTATTATCTACAAGCTCTGAAGACAGAGATGGCCCAAGAGAGACATTGTTATGCTTAAACTTCCAAACCCTTAAAAATAATCCTTTGGCAAACATTTCTGAATGAACTGAACAGTTGTAGCATGAAACAGGACGACTAAAATGTACCTTATGCTCAAGTGATCCTCTTTGTAGTTCCTGGGGCCCTTTCAAAGTGGGCAAAGCCAAAAATGTTAGTCCTTTTTTGTACGTTTATAGGTCTTGCATATAAGATATCCATTTGTCTCTTTAAAACTTCAGATCCTCCCCAAAAGATCTGGCATCTACCTGGTATATGGACACAAAACTGATAGAAGTTAATGCATTCCTAACCTATGAAGACAAAGCCTTCCAGGAATAGGGAACTAATGGAGGAGGAAGAGAGAATCTTAAAAAGTCGACAAGTTTTACATAGCTAAGGTTGAGAAACACTGGCCTAGAGACTTGTGACAAATATAAGGCAAAGGGTAGCCAAGTCCGGAAGGCCAGCATGGATAGTTCGTAAAGTTATCGCAATAGCAGCCTGCCTCCAACCTGAAATTATATGTACAGGTAGCTCTCGATGTATAAGCACAACTGGGACCAGAATTCCCGTCGCTAATCAAGGCAATTGTCTATGGAAAAACTCAATCATCCATGATTACCCCAAGGTGCTTTTCCAAAAGGCAACTGGACTTTCTCGGTTGTTTCCTTGAAGACATTTTGCTTCTCATCCAAGAAGCTTCTTCAGTTCTGAAGAGCACCTTTGGGACAATCAAGGCAATTGTTAAGTGAGTCATGCCCGATTCTGCCATGCTTGTTAAGCAAACCCCTGCAGTTGTTAAGTGAAACAGGCGATCATTAAGGGTGTGGGAAGCTACCCCCCCACCTCCTAGAGGAACGAAATATTTTGAGAAATATTAAAAAGCAGGATAAAATATTTCCCCTAAAAGAGAAATAAAAATCTTAAGGGAGACAGAAACTCAAAGCCTCAGCTCCCTGCCAGTGCCACCCAATGTTCCCTCTAAGCTGCGCGGCTGCGCGGCCGCGCAGGTGAAAAGAAAACTCCGCGCAGCAGTTTCCAACTGCGCGCAGTGATTTGAAACGGGATGCAAAGTCTCCTCCTCCAGGAAGGCAGCGCTCGCTCTCTGGCTGAAGCTCAGCCCTTCTGGGCTCCCGCTTCACTTTATAGCCCCCGATCGGCTTGGCGGTTCAGTGGCTCAGCATCAACGCCACGTGGGGAACAGCCCCCGGCGCTCTTCCCCACCTCTGTCTCTCAGCCGCTCCTCCGGCGGAGAGGAGCTTTTCAGCCGGTCGCCTGAGGCTCCGGTCCCCCCCCCCCCCCACAACACCCCCCCCCCCCCCCGGCCCCCCCCCCG
>QLTV01003107.1:2324762-2341689 GCA_003457575.1 Thermophis baileyi | reverse complement strand
ATATTTTAGGAAATATTAAAAAGGCAGAATATTATATTTCCATGGATGAGAAATTGAGAAACATGCTCTGGGAGACAGAAAGCAACCCTCACCTTTCTCGAAGGCCCTCAACAGATGTCAGCACTTAAGAGATAAAGAGCTTATTGAGATCTAGGTAGCTCTATTCATAAGTAAATTTCCTGCAGCAAGGTCTGAAGAAAGGTAGGATTAACCTCAGCCACAATAGGAATTGCCCAACAAGCCCCTTCATTGCATCAGCAGACCAAGCTTCAACCAAGCTTGGCTCAGACAACCTACAGAGCCAGCTATGACCCCTACAACAGCTAATAGAATACATGTTCTTGCACAGGAACAGGAAGCTCAAGTTCAAAGCCCCAAGAGAAGGTATAAATACCCCCCATCTCAACTCCATGTGGTCAGCTGCCCAGAACCACTAACCCATGTGGTTCTGCTTCATTAAACCATCTTTCCAATCAGCCTCCATGTTTCCAGTGTCTTTCTCCGGGCTTGGAACTGAACCAGATGGATATTTCTTCCAACAAGGGAATCTGGCTTCCCCCATTGACTCTGTTGGTCGGAAGCTGGCTGGGAAAGTCAAAAATGGCAATCTAATGATTTGCAACTGTCGTAAATACATTCCGGTTGCCACGCACCCAACTTTTGATCACGTGACCATGGGGATGCTGCGGCAGTCGTAAGTGCGAAGACCAGTCATGAGTCACTTTTTTCAGTGCCATTGTAACTTTGAACAGTTGCTAAACGAATGGTTGTAAGTTGAGGACTACCTGTAACATGTCCTGGTGCCCCTTCTTCCACAGTCATTCCCTTTCTGAGTACATTCTGGTTCCAATGCTGGTAGGAACATTGATGTGCCTAGCTTTGCTGATAGGTAGGCAATAGCTACAATAGCCCCCAGCCAACAACAGCCATTTTAAAGAGGTGGTCTCACTGTTGCAATTCTGGGGATACAGCTAATTTAAAAAAAAAAAAGATGTTGAAATATCACTGTTTTGCTTTTAAAACTATTGTAAGAATTTAGCCCAAATCTGTTCTGAACAATATAGTACACCTGGCACACAGTTCCCTTTTATTCCAGCAAAAAAACCCAGAAAGACCTTTTTTCCAGTTTACATTAATTTTAGACTATTAAGCGGCTGCTGGATCTGAAACGGTAGAGACGGACAATTAATAATCATTTACAGGAGGATTGCATTTGGAAGAATAAAAGTTTAACTATGGGTCACATGCTTGTTTCATTTGATTACTCAGTAAGTGTCCGATTTCGGCCAAACGTTAACTTTCGTTTACTTTACAGGAAGGGGTTGCTCTCTCTCTCTCTCTTGTGTAATTGGTTGAAAGAACTTGCCGCAATCTCTGTAGCTGAAGTGCTCGGTGGAATATTTCTCATTGGCTTTCTAATGAAAACTGAGAGGGGGTGGGAAATAAGCCTGTCCCAGGGGTTATGGTGGCTTCATACCAATCTTCCCAGGCTAAGGATTATGGAGATTGTAGTCTGCCTCTTTTGATCATAACCGGAAGGTTCTGGTTTGCGAGATCCCCACTCTCCCACCCCCAATAGGCTGAATTTGGAAAGCAATTAGCTGCAGGTTCGTCCCTGTGGTTGTGAACCCCACCCCCCCGCAGCATTTCAGATGTGCTCTCGTGACCCCGATCATGGGTATTATTACCCCATTGGCATGTTGCAATTCTTCCTTAAATTGACCCATAACCTCCCTCCAACCCACCTCCGCGACTAGCGCTTGGGAAACACCAGAGAGCGGGTGGAAAAACGAGGGGTCGTGGGAATGGGGGCAAGCAGATCGCGTGACAAGCAGCATCCCTCGGTCACATTCAAGCCACTTTCGGGCTTTTAGGAAGCAGCACTGACCCCCCCCTCCCGACTTATCTCCATCCCCCCCGCCACCCCATCTCCAGGCAGGCTCCGCCCCTTTCTTTTACCCCCACTTCGTGGCTCGGCTCGGCTCCATTCGAGCGCGGCGCCGCATCTGCGAGGATCTCGTTTCTTTGGGGTGTGAGGAAAAAGTCCTATCGCCAAACTTGGCAAACTTGCCGGAATTTCCTTTGCTTTCTCGGATTCCGCTGCCAGCTGCCGAAAATGGCCTTGCAGTCGCCTTATTTCAAACCGGTAAGTTGGGGGAAAGGGATTCCCACCCACATGCATCACTCTTCGACGCCAGGCATCCTATAATTCAATATCTTGTGGCGGGCTGTTCCCCTGGTGCGCTTCCAACATAGGCAAAACCGTGATTGAGCCAAGGGCAGGTTACGTGGCTTTGTAGGACAAAGGTCCACCCGTTATTTAACAGAATACCAGAGTTGGAAGGGACCCTGGGGTCTTCTGATCCAACCCCCCTGTTGGATTATTTTTATTTATTTTAGTTTACTTTTTATGTAATATTTTATTTTATTTTATTTAAATCGACTTTATTAAGTTTCAAAGAGAGATGAAATACTTGAAATACAAAATAACAAAAAAGGAAAAATTGAGGGAAAGGAGAACAAAACGGGGGGGGGGAGTTAAAAAGTGACAAAATAGAGAGATTTACTTGGAACTTTCTTCAGTACAGATATAAATATGTAGTAAAAATAATCTCTTACTCCTAATCAAAATAAAAGCACAAAAACATCAGATAAAAAAACAGATTAGACATCAAAATAGAGTTAGAATTATATAAGAAAATAATTCTTACTCTGAGTTTACACCTAGGTATAATGTGTGTGTGTAATAGTAAAAGTGAAAATATACTATACTAGAAAAGTATTTCTAAAATCATAACAAATCTAATCGTCAAATCCAAAAAAATCAAAGCTTCATTTTTATCTTTTCCAAGCAAGAAATCCAAAGTAATACTTTAAAACTTAAGAAACATAGTAAAAACAATCGCCCAAATCATACTGAACTACCAATATAGTAACAAAAATTAAATTATGCAGCGAAACATTTCCTGGTTTCACGAAAAGCGTTGGTTCTAAAATTGTTCTTCCTCTTTTGAAGGAATGGAGCTGTTTTATCTTTGTTGGAGCTATCCAGCACATTAAAAAGTCTGTTTCTGAAGGGCGACACATGAATTTTAATGACTGCATAAATAAAAGTAATAATAATTTATTAAATGTGTATACTAAATAAGCCGAACAACATAAAATTCTGGCATCAACTGTAAATGTGGCATGGTTGCCGAGCACCCCAAATGTAAACTTATGACTCTCTCTCTCTCTCTCTCCCTCTCCCTCTCCCTCTCCCTCTCTTTCTCTCTCTCTGTGTCACTCAGAACTTTGAATTTGCATTGTAAATACCCTTTTGAATGTCTGTCCTACAGTCATTAAAGTGACCAGTCAGACTTCCTATACACTGGCTATCTTTTTTGCTTAAGGATGGAGCTGTTGGTCTGTTTCCTTCAAGGTGCACATGTACAGATCAAGCAATGATGCTCCTAAGGTTAGAGCAGTGTTTCTCAGCTGCTTCTGAACTCCCGAGAAGGTGCCATTTTTCTACCCTCAAGATGGCACTCGGTTAAGTGTTTCTCAAGCTCAGCAACATTGAGATGTATGGACTTCAACTCCCAGAATTCCTCAGTCAGGGAATGGCTGGTTGGGGAATTCTGGGAATTGAAGTCCACAGTCCCCTCCCTGGCAGCTTCTGCCATCTTTTTCCTCCCCAGCCATACAACATACACATTTTTATACCAAACACCTGCGTAGAGCTGTGTACATGCAACACATACTGTATCCATGATGTTCCAAAATTTGCTTTATGGAAGCATTTGAAGTACGATCCAAAGGGTGGGTTCTAAAGCATAACTTTATGATTGAACATTTTAATGGTGGTTCTAGTTCTGGGTTTTAGTTTTCTTGTCAGCCACCCAGAGTTCTGTTCTAAGATGGGCGGCCGTAGAAATCAAACCACACAATAACAATTGCAGGCAGCATCAAACTGCCACAACATCATTTTTGCACAAAGTCACCGCCTTCTGACCTTGTGACACCTGTGAACCACATGATGTCTGTGGTTTCTGTTTCAGTTCCTTTCTAGAACATGGTCCCTTCCCAGTAAGGGGATTTTTTTTAAGGGAAAGGAACATGTTTGATTTGTAGTAAACACAAAAACTACGGTAAAAAAGGCCCTTTGGGCAAAACCATCCTGCTCTTCCAAATCTCTTAAGGTGGTGTTTTGTCAACCTAGGCAACTTAATCAATCAATCAATCAATCAATCAACCAATCAGAATAGAGCTGGAAGGGACCTTGGAGGTCTTCTAGTCCAGCCCCTTGCTCAAGCAGGAGACCCTACCATTTCAGACAAGCGGCTGTCCTGTATCTTCTTTAAAAACCCCAGTGATGAAGCACCCACAACTTCTGAAGGCAAGCTATTCCACTGGTTAATTGTCCTCACTGTTAGGAAGTTTCTCCTTAGTTCCAGGTTGCTTCTCTCTTTGATTAGTTTCCATCCATTGTTTCTTGTTTTGCCTTTGGAAAATATGTTGATCCCTTTCTCTTTGTGGCAGCCTCTCAAATACTGGAATACTGCTATCATGTCCCCGCCAGTCTTTTTCTCTAGACTGGCCAAACCTAAATCCTGCAAGTTCTTCGTATGTTTCAATCTCCAGGCCTTTAAGCATCTTAGTTGCTCTTCTTTGCACTTTTTCCAAAGTCTCCACATCTTTTTTGTAATGTGGTGACCAAAACTGGATGCAGTATTCCAGGTGTGGCTTTACTAAGGCTTTATAAACGTGCTAATACTTCACATGATTTTGATTCTATGCCTTTGTTTATACAACCAAGGATTGTATTAGCTTTTTTGACTACTGCGCACACTGCTGGCTCATGTTTAAGTCATCGTCCACTAGGACTCCAGTTAAAGTTGTCCACTAGGACAATTTTAAGATGTGTGGACTTCAACTCCCAGAATTCACCAACCAGCCATGTTTGAAGATGTATGGATTTCTTGTAAGTTTCCCAGAGTCGCCTTTAGGGAAGATGGGTGGTATAAAAATTTAATTAATAAATAAATAAATAAATAAATAAATAAATAAATAAATAAATAAATAAATAAATAAATAAATAAATAAATAAATAAATAAATAAATAAATAAATAAATAAAAAAATAAATAAATAAATAAATAAATAAATAAATAGAGAGAGAGGTGTACCACACTTAATTAAATATATAGTATCACTTTTATATGAGATTAAAATTAAATAAAATTAAATAAAATTAAATAAAATTAAATAAAATTAAATAAAATTATAATAGCAGTAGCAGTTAGACTTATATACCGCTTCATAGTGCTTTACAGCCCTCTCTAAGCGGTTCACAGAGTCAGCATATTGCCCCCAACAATCTGGGTCCTCATTTTACCCACCTCGGAAGGATGGAAGGCTGAGTCAACCTTGAGCCGGTGAGATTTGAACTGCCGAACTGCAGCTAGCAGTCAGCTGAAGTAGCCTGCAGTGCTGCACTCTAACCACTGCGCCACCTCGGCTCATGTTGGCTCCCAGAATTCCCCAGCAAAACATGCTTTAATTGTATGGACTTCAGGACCCCAAATTCCCCAGCCAGCATGATTCTGGAAGTTGAAGTCCACATATCTTTTTCTGAGAGCAACTTTGTCTAGCGGTTAAGGCACCAGTTAGGAACCAGGAGACTGAGTTCTAGTCAAGCTTTACTTGGTCTCAGATCAGAATGCAATTCACAAACCAAAATTATGTGGTCCACCAGGTCTACTTGTAGAGATGGAGGTCATTTGGAGGTTGTGTGCAGCAAACTGCCTACCTCAGAAGGGCCTCAAGTACCTACATGATCTCACCCAGTTCCCATGATTTCACCCCGTTCATATTGCCTGGATGAAGCAGGACACTATCTCTGACTGGTACGTGATCTCATCTAGGTTGTATTAACAGGATGTAGGATGTTCTTAAGGATTGGCAAGGAGAATTCACCAATGAAAATGCTGTTGCTCTTTGTTACCTTTTGCTGCTTGTAAAACTGTATATAAGCAATAAACACTGCGAAGGCAGTCAGACATCTTGGCATCCTGCAATGACTGGTCTCTAACTCCATCACTACTGTTGTGTTCTTACACACAGAGTTTTTGTATGGCTCAAAATCTGGCTATCGTGAGCGTGAGGAAAAGTCATTTAATTTAATCTTATCAGAGAAGATAAGATTAGATAAGAACTGTGACTTAGGCTGATTAAATGGATGGGGCTTTGCTTTTTTTCCATGGCCCAGTTTCTGGCATGCCACGGACGGGGGTTGGGGACCCCTGGTCTAGAAGACCTCCAAGATCCCTTCTAACCCTATTACTCTATGTTGGATGTTCTAACTCTGAACTTTGCTGGACCAGGATCTGAGTTGGCATTTGGTAGCGTTGGAAGAAAAATCCATCAGGTTCAGTTCCAAGCCGGGAGAAAGACGCTGGAAATAAAATGGAGGCTGATTGGAAAGAAGGTCCGTTTATTGATGAACAGGACCACAGCATGCAGTTCTGGGACAGCTGACAAATTTGCTTGATGAGTGCAAGGATTTTTATACAGTTTCTGAAATGATGCTGGGGATTGTGCAATGTGCCTGGTGTCTTTTGTTATTCTAATGGTGGTGGGTTAATCCTATTACCTGTCCTTAGAATTTGGGTGGGGTAATGCAAATTTTAAACCCATCATTTGGAAGTGAAGGTGTTTTGTTTGTGAATAGCAGGGTGGATAAAAATCGATGATTTTTTTTAAAATAAAAAAAAATCGGATTTTTTTTATTTAAATCGGATTTTTTAAATTTACATCAGATTTTTTTAATTAAATTTATTTTAATAAAATGCTTTTGGAGTAAAAATCTATCTAAAGATAGTTTTCTATTTAAGATACATTAATAATTTAGTTTATTCAGCATGAAATGAGCTTAGTTATGTAGCATGAGGCTGTATATTCTGCAATATTGCGACTGTCGGTGAGTCAACAGCAGGTCAGAGGAGGAGCCGTTGCGGGACAGAGATGACAGTTGCTCTTTAAAAATTATGATTTAAATTGAGTTGATTTAAATCAAGCCTTTTTACTAGTAATTTAAATCGTGATTTAAATCATGATTTAAATCAAGTTGTTTTAAATCAAATCCACCCTGGTGAATTTCTTAATGGGCACAAAATCTGCTGGAGGCTTATTAAGAAAGACTGGGGGCTGCTTTCTGCCTCTAAGAACATGTTTCTCCATTTCTCCTTTGGGGAAATACAATATTCTACCTGTTTTAATATCCCCCAAAATATTTCATTCTCTAGAATGGGGGTGGGGGGGAACTAGTGAAGGTTTACAACGTGGGAGCTTTTTTCAAACACAATCGGAGGAGGGACTATTTGATCACGTTGGCCACCTTGAGTTACTTACAAACATAGTAAAAGTGGGTTAAAAACTTCTGGGGAAAAAATCATGAGCAACGGGTCCCATTTATGAAAATGCCAATGCTAACTACAATACATCCAATCACACTGATGGAAGAGAAATGAACACCCTGGTTTGATGATGAGTCTAATTCTCATTCTCCCTTCCATGCTGCTGGATCATTTCTGGGAAGATGTGTCAGTGGGCATTCCTGGAAAGGGGGGGGGATTCCCAGCTTTTTTTGTAAAGCAGCAGCTGCAGGCCTGGAGGAGTAAAGCTGGGGAAGGAGGGGGGGGGGAAGGGTGGAGCTGCTCCACTATCAAGTGCTGGAGCGGAAATCAGCCGTGTCCCAAGCACAGGGAAGTAGAGACGCAGGAAAGGGACTCCCTGCCCAGCACCTCCAGCGTAAAAATAAGAAAGCGAAAATAAGTCAAAGATTATCTTCCGGGGGAGGGGGTGTCTTGCAGAGACAGCATGTGGTTAACGGTAGGTAAGGAGGCGGGAGGACCCTTGCTTCCCCTGTCACTGCCCCACCTCCCCATCCCCCCCCCCTGAGTGCTGTTTGCAAGCTGCTTCCAGCTGGTCCTTGCTTTGCTTCATTAGAGTGTAGCGAGAGGGGTGGGGATTGCAAGTTGATTTTATTTTTTAATTTGGTCATACCTGACGTCACTGAAGTATCACCAGATGATTTCGCCCATAAGCAGAATACAGAATAAGAGAATTGGAGGGGGCTTTGGAGGTCTTCTAGCCCAACACCACCGCCACCAGCAGGAGACCTTATACCATTCTGGACAAATGGCTGTCCAATCTCTTCTTAAAAACCTCCGGTGTTAGAGCACCCACAACTTCCGAAGACAAACCGTTCCACTTGTTCTCACTGTCAGGAAATTTCTCCTTAGTTCTAGGTTGCTTCTCTCTTTGGTAAGTTTTCCAACCTCTTTGACAAGTTACTTCTTGTCCTGCCCTCTGTTGCTTTGGAGAATAGTTTGACCCCCCTCTTCTTTGTGGCAGCCCCTAAGATATTAGAACAGTGGTATCATGTCACCACCTAGTCCTAAACTAGACATACCCAATTCCTGCAACCGTTCTTCATATGTCTCAGCCTCCAGTCCCCTAATCATCTTTGTTGCTCTTCTCTGCATTCTTTCTAGAGTCCCAACATCTTTTTTTATATCATTATAAATATCATTATATCATTACATTACATCCAAACTGGGTGCAATATTCCAAGTGTGGTCTTACCAAAGCAGTATAAAGCAGTACTAACACTTCATGTGACCTTGATACAACCCCTCTGTTGTTACAAACTAGAACTTTATGACCTTTTGGCAGCTGCATACTTAAGTGACTGTCCACTAGGACTCCTAAACCCCTCTCATAGTTACTGCTGTTGCATCAGATACCACCTATTCTATACCTGTGCATTTGTTTTTTCTAATTTGAATTGTATTTGTTGCATAAAAACAGAACCTCTTTTAATTATATCTTGTCCACTGAGCCCAAACAGCTTTTTACTGAAAATATCAGCACTTCAAGTGGAGACATAATAGACTGTGGGATTCAAATTTCTTGGCATTTTTTTCTAACAATGGGCTTTTTTCTTTCAGAATCTACCAACATTCGAGTACTGTACTTCAGCATTTTCTCAATGTTCTGCCTCATTGGACTGGACTCTACTCTACTCTACTCTACTCTACTCTACTCTACTCTATTCTACTCTATTCTACTCTACTCTACTCTACTCTATTCTACTCTATTATTATTTCTATTTCTATTCTATTCTATACAGTTTTTCTTACCTAAGTGTAAAACCTTACTTTTCTCACCATTGAATTGCATTTTATTGGATAGGGCCCAGTATTCAAGTCTTGTCAAGATCTTTCTGGATCTTGAACCTATGTTGAGGCTATTTCCCCATATTTGATGAGTTTCCCTTTTATGCCCTCATCTAAATCATTTATGAAGATGTTGAAGAGTACTAGGCCTAAAAAAGAATCCTGGGATTCTGTTCGCTTGTTTTGTCTGTTTAGTTGTAAAGTTTGCTTGTTTTGTTTTGTTTGTTTTATCTGTTTGTTTGTTTATGCAGTTTGCCTGAGATTTATGTATTTATTTGTAAAATTTATTGGCCGCCCATCTTACCACAGGGCAACTCTGGGTAGCTTAAAATCATAAAAGATAAACACATACACCCAAAGATATATACTAAAAACATAAGTAAAGTAAATAAATTATGATGCTACATGAAGCTAAAATGTGCCTGGGTAAAGACTGAGGTTCAATCATTATTCTCTGTGTATATTGCTGTGTGTCTCAATGTTGAACACTTTAAGAGATATGGACTTCAACTCCCAGAATCCTTCAGGCAGCTCTCTGTCTGGGGAATTCTGGGAGATGAAGTCCAGACATCTTAGAGTGCCCAAGGTTGACAAATACCGGTTTAACAGTTGTCAAGAGCTCTTGGTTGGGCAAACTATTACTGGTGTTGGACCTGGGGAATGCTGGGAATTGAAGTCCATACATCTTGAAAGTTCTGAGATTGAGAAAAAGTGTTTTAAAGCCTTTCGGGGGAGGATGGAGGCAGACATGTTATTATATTTCCCAGGCATTTATTCATGAACCAGTTGAATTAATGTCTTTGAGCTGCAGCAGATTCTCAATTTAATGGCTATTTTTTTTTCTTTTAACTTCTGGTCAGACTGTTCCTTTTAGTGGTCCAATTTATGGTGGCCTGAAAGATGGGATGACCATATTAGTCACTGGAAGTGTTTTGAAGTCCTGCAGAAGGTGAGTCATTCAAGTGGAGGGGGAAAAGAGTGTATGGGAAGTTCCACCAAAAAATCCAAATCTTTCAAAATATTTGGACAGCCTTGGAACTAGTGAAGCCACAACCAGAAGAAAGCTCCATCTCTGAACAAGCTGGACCTTTCAGTCCGTATTGTAAAACCATCATCTATCACCTGGGCATTGATGGGAGTGAGTTCTGAAACAAAATGATGTTTTTCCGACAGATTTGAAGTTTTGCAGATAAGTACAAATAAATTGCTGGTCAGTTTGAACCTTCACTCATGTTGCTTTATGATACAAACACTTCTTAAACAAACCCGTCCCAACACATTCATATTGTAAAACAGGGTTGGGGAACCATGACCCTCTGATGTCTCCCTTGGACAACTCCTCTGACTTCCTCGGAGGCTGGCTGGAGGGAGATTGAGCTCATTCCTGGCACATCAGGAACTGGGTTAATTAATGACACTGAACTGCCGGCCAAAAGAGATTTATGAGGGGCTTCGGCTGGGGACAGTTTGCAGATCAGTGAAGAGGAGGAGGAGCTGCCTTCTGTGGTGGATCCGAGAGTACACAGGGCAGAGAAAAGACAAGAGCAAAGGAGATCTGCCAGATTACTCAGGAGAAGGCCCGCCTGTCTTGATGGACTACACTGGAAAGCTATTTGTTGTGGCAGGCAGAGGGAGGTGTTGCTGGGAACAACGTGGTTGGTTTATGGATGTGTGTTCGTGCTTCCTGCTTGACTTGCTACCTTGGAGAGACTGAACTTCTCTTGTCAAGTGAACTCTCATGGATGTACTTTTAGTTTTGCCTCGTGGATTTAAGTTTGTTTGGTGGACTTACTTGTTGGAGCAACTTTCTATTGTTTTATAGACTATTGGCCATTGCCTTGTGGACTAATGTTGGCCTGCTTATGGCTGGCTTTATTTGGGACAGTTCTGAGGCTGAGTGAAGGAACATTAATAAATTCTAAAACACACTTACATGTGTGTGCGCGAGTGAGTGGGGCACCACAAGCCCTTTTATAATTTGTGGACATGGATGGCTCAGGAATTCTGGGAGTTGAAGTCCACAAGTCATAAAAGGGCCATGGTTCCCCACCCCTGTTGTAAAGTGTAGAACTGTACAGTTCTGTACAGAATAAAACTGGATTTCTTTCAACTCCCCGTCTGGTTGACCACCTCCCCCAATGCCTGAGGTGCCTGGGACAGCATTGTCCTCAGCCCCTGGCCTCTCCAAACATGCCAAGGGAGATGTGCCATCCCCATCAGACGATCCTGGTTCCAACTCCTCCTCCTCCGAACTGGGTTCCGACGGGGCCACGACAGGATTCTCCTAAAATCTATTATCATCTCTACAGTTTTGAGTGTGTTCAGTTCAAGACTGTTCCAAAAATACAGATTAAATCTAGCCTTTCAAGCCTGTAGTGGCAGTGTTTCCCAACCTAGGGAACTTTCAGATGCTGACTGGGGGATTCTGGGAGTTGAAGTTCATACATCTTCAAGTGCCCAAAGTTAAGAAACACTGGTATTGTGGAACAAATGAAAAAAAAAATGATTTGTAAGCAGTTTGCCAGGGCCTTCTTTCTTCTTTTTTCTTCAATTTACCTTAATACCGCATGGTCTTCATCTAGATGATTTCTCTTTCTTGCGCTCTCTGCAGATTCCAGGTTGACTTTCAATGTGGCAATTGCCAAATGCCCAAATCAGATGTCGCTTTCCATTTCAACGTCCGTTTTGATGAGAACTGTATTGTATGCAATTCACACGAAAAGGGCAGCTGGCAGCAAGAAGAAAGAAAATATGATATGGTTTTAGGCAAAGGGCATCCTTTTGAGATCCGGTTTCTTGTGAACATCTCCTCCTATGTGGTACGAAGATGAGCAGGGGTGGGATTGAAAAATTTTAGCAACCGGTTCGCTGCCCATTTGCTGGGTGGGTGTGGCCATGGGGACGTGGCCTACTCGGCCTCCTGCACCACGGCAGGGGGCGGCATTTTCGCCCTCCCCAGGCTCCAGAGGCTTTCCCCGAGCCTCCAGGAGGGTGAAAACAGCCTCCCTCGGGCACTGGAGGCCCTCCGGAGGCCGGAAACAGGCCAGTTTCCGGACTTCCGGTACTTCCGGTAGGCCTGTTTTTCGCCCTCCCAGAGCCTCCACGCGCACCCTGCACTTACCTGGCATCCAAAACGGGCCACGTGGAGACTCCTGGGATGGGAGGGGTGGGAGGGGTCAGCCAGTCCTTGGAACAACCAGTTCGGCGAACCAGATTAAAATTAACATCTGGTTCACCCGAACCGATCCGAACCGGCTGAATCCCACCCCTGACGATAAGTCCTCTTCATGGGTTATAATCACCATCTTTTTTTTAAAAAAAAAACTACTAGATTTGGTTATTGATTTTTACCTTGTAGCAATGGAAAAGCATTTTTCAAAATGTGTGAAATACAAAATGTCTCAAAGCATCCCTTGCTGAGCGCAAAACTGCTATCTCAAATGCAAAATGGGCCCCATCAATGCACATATAAACCAATGGAGTTTGAGCACACTTTCTTTTCAGCTTGTCTTTATTTTTATTTATCGGTTTAAAAACCGTCTCCTTCACAGAGCAACTCATCAAGTCTCTTACCCACTTTGTGTGCTCCATACAGTCTCCCAATGGAGCCTGCCCATTGTGGTCATCACTTGTGACCGTCATAATGTAGATCATCACATGGTCGGACCTGTTTTTGCTGCCTTTTTTGCAGGGTTCATTCAGTGAACCCATTCTTTACTATGGGCCATTTTTGCCAAAAATTGGGAGTAAACGCTGATTTTCTACAAAAACAACGTAAATCACAGTCCCATGATAGAGGGGCATTGCAAATGGCCGTAAATGCAGACCGGTTGCCAAGTTCCCAAAACACAATTGGGAGAGAGGGTGGCTCTTGTAACTTCGCAACAAGGTTGTAAGTACCGTTTGGATGGTCCGTCACTAAGCGATCGGTTATATGTCAAGGACCACCAGTAATCTCCACTTGGTTTAAGTGTTTTGGGGGAATCTAGTCCTTGTCATTTCTAAAACATGGTTTGTGACTTCCCAGTTGGCCTTATTCATAACCTACTAACTGGGGTTAACTTGTTAGGTGAGTTCAACCATTGTTTTGGTTCCTTCTCTGTTGCCCCAAAGCTGCTTTTTCCAAAAGACAACTGGACTTCCTGGTATTTTTTTTCTTTGAAAACATTTCACTTCTCATCCAAGAACCTTCTTCAGTTCTTCAGATCAGAACTGAAGAAGCTTCTTGGATGAGAAGCGAAACATTTTCAAAGAAAAAACAAAGAAATCCGGTTCTTTGGGGATAGCCTTTTGGGGATAGCCATGACCTGGAACCCTGGTGGCGCAGAGGTTAGAATGCAGTATTGCAGGCTAACTCTGCCCACAGTCTGGCATTTGATCCCAACTGGCTCAGGGTTGATTCAGCCTTCTGTCCTTCTGAGGTCAGTAAATGAGGGCCCAGATTGTTGGGGTCAATATGCTGACATCGTAAATCACCCAGCAAGTGCTGTAAAGCACCATGGGGCAGTATATAATTTATTTTATTTTTATTTATTTAGTTTGTCAAACATGTACGAGAAAACAGGTATAAGCATAAAGATGGATATGAACACAGGAAATGAGTATGAAAAGTGGGAACAGCAGGACAGGGACGGTAGCAGGGGTGGGTTCCTCACAGTTCGGACTGGATCAGCCAAACCGTTAGCGACCCACTGGTGATGTCACAGATCTGGTTCGGTCAGTGCCGGTCCGTGGGCGCCGCCATCTTTTTTTGGTAATTTTTTCCTGTTCTGCTGCTTGAAAAAGGGCCCTCCTGCCCGCCCCTGGGTTTATACTGACCTTTATTCCTTCGCCCGAAGCACAGCTGATCAGCTCCTCAGCTGTGTTTCGGGCTGAATGCAGCTACTGAGTATGTGTGCAAGCCAAATTGCGCGAAGGAACGCGCAAAACGTCGCGATGCGAACCGGTGGGGAAGGTAAGTGGAACCCACCCCTGGAAGGTAGGCACGCTGGTGCGCTTATGCACGCCCCCTTAGGAATGGGGTGAGGTCCACGGTAGACAGTTTAAGGTTAAAGTTTTGCGGGTTTGAGGATGTAACAACAGAGTTGTAATTGTTGGATGATCGAGAATCTCCACAGACATTTTCTTCTCTGTTGTTGTTCTTGTTGTGACTTGTTCTTGTTGTGACTTGACAAGTTGCTCCCTTCTGTGTGTGCCAGGTTCTGGTCGATGGAAAGCTGTATTTGGAATTCAAACACAGGATCCCTCTTTCCCGGGTAGATACCATCGGAATTTCAGGAGAACTAGATGTGGTCTCGATCAGCTTCCAAGGTCCAATTGTAGGTATTCCATTGATTTCATTTTATTTATAAAAGACCTCTCCTGCCTTCCTCTGATAAACAAATGGGTACCCTTATTTTTCTTGGGATTAAATGTGTGGAGTATTTAGACAGGATAAATATATGCCTTTCCCCTTTCCTTCCAGTCTTTGAATAATGCAAAGATTTTCTGAGAGTTTCCCGAGTGATTTGAGGAGGGAAATCAAAATAAAGTCCAAGTGGTGGCTTAATGCCATCAATCCCTCATATGCAGGGATGGGTTCCTCCCAGTTCGGACCGGTTTGTGTGAACCGGTAGCGGCCCGCTGGTGACGTCACGATGACGTCACTGAACCGGATCGGTCCGTGGGGGCCGCCATCTTTTTTTTTTGAATTTTTTTTGATTATTTTTTTTTTGAATTTTTTTAAATTTTATTTTCCTTCTGAGCATGCGCAGGAGCCGACTTCAGGCACTGTGCATGCGGTCGCCATCTTTTTTTTGGCTTTTTAAAAAAAAAATTGGATTTTTTGTTACTGCGCATGCACGCGCGCGTGAAGTGCGCATGCGCCCATGAGGCGCAGCCACGCAGCGTGGGAGGGAGCGAACTGGCAGCGAGGTAAGTTGGAACCCACCCCTGCTCATATGTGTCACAAACATGATGCACTTCAACAGAGACACAACTGAGATTGCATGGCATTAGTCGCCATCTTTGATTTTTTTGGGTGGGGGGAGCTCTGACAGGATCTGCGGCAGTGAAGCACCTATCGCACCTCTCCATCTTTTGAAGTTTAGTGGGATTGTTGTGAGAGGATGTCAGAAAGTGCCACATTTTTGTATTGTAATACCAGGTAGTCCTCGACTTACGGCTGTAATGGAGCCTAGAATTTCTGTCGTAACTAAGTCATGATCATCATAAGTTGAGGCACCCACATGACTGACCTGATTTTACAAACCGTTTTTGTGACACTCTTGATAAGCAAACCGCAGCAGTCATACAATCCACTCCCATGTTTTTAGCAGAAATCAGTCAAAAAAATAAATAAATTGCAGTCACATGACCATCGAACACTGCAACTGATGAAAAGCGAGCCAGTTGCCAAGTGTGCAAAATGAGGTCATGTGACTAGAGGTGTGTGTATGTGTCAAAAACTGGGTTATAAGTACCAGGTGTTTGTCGTAACCTTGGAGCGTCGCTAAATGACCGCTCATTAAGCAAAACTACCTGTACCATCTAAGAAGCATTTTTCACTGCCTGAGGAATTCTGGGAATTGAAGTCCACAAGTCTTAAAGTTGCCAAGGTTGGAGACCCCTGCTCTAGAGGTAGCTCTCCATTCTGATACTTGCTCATGCAATTTCCTTTGATTTCTGGTTTGTTTGTTTTTTGCAGATCTATCCAGTTTGTTCCAATCCAGTTTTCCCAACATTCTCACAGGTATGACATACAGTCCTTTTTTTCTCCCCTGTTGTAATTGTTCTTAGACCATGGAGAAGGAATTAGAGAAATATTCTAGTTGAAATAGTATTAGCCAGTGTGGTGAAGTGATTAAGATGTTAGACTAAAGAAATCCCGGTTTCCAAACTGGATGACATAGGGCCACCTATTGTTTGTCAGACCAACCTACCTCACAGGGTTGTTGTGGTAGAGACTTTGGAGAAAGGAATGCTCCTAAACGAAAGATGGGATATAAATCTAACAAGCAAACAAATAAAAAAAAATAGAAATAATCTGGTTAATTTAAACGTATTTGACCTGAACTAGTTCTGAGATAGTTGTAGGTAGTCCTCATCCTAACAACCATTCGAAGTTACAACGGAATCTGAAAAAACTCCTTATGACCCGGATTCTAATTTCCAACATCACTCCGTCCCGCACCTACCATCACATAACCATATTTTGCGCACCTGGCAACAGGCCAACATTTCTGGCCATTTGCATCCTTGATCATATAACCACGATTCATGTTTTTGCAGGAAACGAGAGTTAACTTCCAGTTTCTAGAAAAAAATGCTTGCTGCGTTTGCTGTATGCCAGGGGTGTCAAACTCGATTTCATTGAGGGCCGCATCAGGGTTGTGTTTGACCTCAGGGGGGCCAGAGGGTGTGTGGCCAGCTTGATGTCACTCGTGTCTGTGGTGGTCCAAGCGCTCTGCCAGTGAAAACGGGCTCCCGACCTCTGTTTTTGCTGGCAGAGGCACTGCGGGCCGGTCCTTTGCTGTTTCCAGGGAGGCCCTGCGGGCCACATCTAAGCACCCCGCGGGCCTAATCCAGCCCCCGGGCCTTCAGTTTGACACCCCTGCTCTAGATATTGATCTTTATATGTACTGTTACTGTTAGTTTTATTTCTATGCCGCCCAACTCCCGGAGGACTCTGGGCAGCTTACAACAATAGAAACATTATAAAAATATAAA
>QLTV01003107.1:2266900-2279349 GCA_003457575.1 Thermophis baileyi | reverse complement strand
CTAAGTTGTCTAAGCCCAAAATTTCAAGTCTTGTGGAATAAGGTATTCTGTTGCGAGTGGAGGAGTGGAGGACTCTTCTCGTGAAATATTTTTGGACTCTCTCAATTGTATTGATATCCGATATGCAGTGCGGGTTCCAGACAGGTGAGCTGTATTCAAGAATTGGTCTAGCGAATGTTTTGTATGCTCTAGTTAGCAGTGTAATGTTGCCAGAGAAGAAGCTATGCAGGATTAAGTTGACTACTCTTAGTGCTTGATTACTACTCTTAGTGCTTGAGGCATAAGTTGATGCCTCAACTTATGACAATCAAGTCATGATTGTCATAAGTTGAGGCATCCACGTGACTGACTTGATTTTATGAGCTTTTTTTGTGACAGTTGCTAAGCAAACGCAGCAATTGTAAAGTCAAAGCTGCAATCATAAAGGGAGTCCCCTCCCATGAGTGTGTTTTTAGCAGAAACCAGCCAAAAAGGCTGGAAAAGCAGCAAATATAAATTGCAGTCACGTGATCATAGAACATTGCAACTGATGAAAAGTGAGCCAGTTGCCAAGTTTCCAAAATGTGGTCATGTGACTAGAAGTGTGTGTATTCCTGTCAGAAACCAGGGTATAAGTACCTTGGGGTGGGGGGGGGTTGGTTGTCATAACCTTGGACAGTCGCTAAATGACCGCTCATTAAGCAACACTACCTGTACTATCTAAGAAGCATTTTTCACTGGCTGAGAAATTCTGGGGGTTGAAGGCCACACATCTTAAAATTGTTGAGGTTGAGAAACACTGACCTAAAAGTAGCTCTTCGTTCTGATACTTGCTCATACAATTTCCTTTGATTTCTGTTTTTTCCCCCCAGACCAATCGAGGTTGTTTCAAACCAAGTTGCCCAACATCCTCACAGGTATGATACACGGTCCTTTACTAAAAAAAAAAAGCCAACAATCCCTCATGTGTGTCACAGACATCATGCATTTCAACAGAGACAACTTTGATTGCATGGCATTAGACTGTATTGTATGCAATTCACACGAAAAGGGCGGCTGGCAGCAAGAAGAAAGGAAATATGATATGGTTTTCCGCAATGGGCATCCTTTTGAGATCCGGTTTCTTGTGAACATCTCCTCCTATGAGGTACAAAGACGATAAGTCTTCTTCATGGGTTATAATCACCATCTTTTTTTTAAAAAAACCCCCACTAGATTTGGTTATTGATTTTTACCTTGTAGCAATGGAAAAGCATTTTTCAAAATGTGTGAAATACAAAATGTCTCAAAGCATCCCTTGCTGAGCGCAAAACTGCTATTTCAAATGCAAAATGGGCCCCATCAATGCACACATAAACCAATGGAGTTTGAGCACACTTTCTTTTCAGCTTGTCTTTATTTTTATTTATCGGTTTAAAAACCGTCTCCTTCACAGAGCAACTCATCAAGTCTCTTACCCACTTTGTGTGCTCCATACAGTCTCCCAATGGAGCCTGCCCATTGTGGTCATCACTTGTGACCGTCATAATGTAGATCATCACATGGTCGGACCTGTTTTTGCTGCCTTTTTTGCAGGGTTCATTAAGTGAGCCCATTCTTCATTATTTTTGCCAAAAATTGGGAGTAAATGCTGATTTTCTACAAAAACATCATAAATTGCAGTCCCATGATAGAGGGGCATTGCAAATGGCCGTAAATGCAGACCGGTTGCCAAGTTCCCAAAACACAATTGGGAGAGAGGGTGGCTCTTGTAACTTCGCAACAAGGTTGTAAGTACCGTTTGGATGGTCCGTCACTAAGCCAAAGACCAACAGTAATCTCAACTTGGTTTAAGTGTTTTTGAGGAATCTAGTCCTTATCATTTCTAAAACATGTGACTTCCCAGTTGGCCATGCAAACGGCCAGTGTTCCATCATGCTTGAAAGCAGCCACTATCATCCCAATCCCGAAGAAAACAGCAATTAACTGCCTGAATGACTACAGACCTATTCCATTAACGTCTGTAGTGATGAAGTGCTTCGAGAGATTGGTTCTTCAACAGCTTAGGTCATGCCTCCCACCAAATTTTGACCAATGCCAGTTTGCCTACAGGGGGAATAGGTCGACAGACGACGCCATAGCTACTGCTTTACATTCCGTAGTGAGTCATCTAGAGAAACCCGGAAAGTATGTCAGAATGCTTTTCATAGACTACAGCTCGGCCTTCAACACCATTCTGCCGAGCATCCTTATCAAAAAGCTGACTGACTTGAATTTTCCCTCTCCCATCTGTGACTGGATTAAAGACTTTCTAATGGACCAGCCACAAACAGTGAGGGCTGGGTCTTTCATATCCTCCTCCCTGAAGCTCAGCACTGGCTCTCCTCAGGGCTGTGTGCTCAGTCCATGCCTGTATTCATTGGACACATACGATTGTGTCTTTCATATCCTCCTCCCTGAAGCTCAGCACTGGCTCTCCTCGGGGCTGTGTGCTCAGTCCATACCTATATTCATTGTACACATACGATTGTGAATCTTCTGACTCATCCACTGTGATTATCAAGTTTGCAGATGATACCACCGTATTGGGCCTCATTACAGGAGGAGACGAAGCAACATACAGGGGGGAGGTTCAAAAATTATCCACATGGTGCTCAGAAAACAACTTGCACCTGAACATCAGCAAGACAGAGGAGATGGTGCTAGACTTCTGGAAGAAGAGAGAGGAACCTGCCACACTTTACATCGAGGGGGGCTGTGTGGAGAGAGTCCCCTCCTTCAAATTCCTGGGAGTCCATCTTAGTGAAGATCTCACCTGGAAAAATAATACGATCCAGGTGGCCATGAAGGCCCAACAGAGACTCCACTTCCTTAGGGTCTTGTGGAAGAACAAAGTGGAACAACAACTGATGACCTCCTTTTACTGAGCCACAATAGAAAGCGTCCTCACTTATTGCATTATGGTATGGTGTGCTGGCTTGACAACCGCGGATAGAAAGACATTACAGAGGGTGATAAGCACGGCTCAAAACATCATGGGCTGTCCCCTGACACCACTAGACGAAATTGCTAGGACTCGCTGCCTTAGAAGAGTGAGGAAAATCCTCAGGGATGACTCACACCCTGGTCAGCACTTCTTTACTCTCCTACCATCGGGCAGGAGATTTAGAAGCATAGCCAGTTGTACGAACAGCCTGAAGAACAGCTTTTATCCGTGGGCTGTCAGACTCCTGAATGCAACATAACATCATAAGTATGTAGTATGATAGACTTGCAGGGCTGGCACAATGTGCAACATGTTCATATTGGTGCAATATATTATAATGTAATATTACGCACATATATGTATAGAGGATTGTGTGTTTGTTAGTATGATTTACTGGGTTAGGGATTTTCTTTCTTTCACTGTGAGTTACTGAGATGTATTTGTGTTGAGGGGGGTGCACTAAGGGAGGCTCAGCCAGTCTCATTGTACACATGTTGTGCATTGACAATAAAGGTTTAAATTTGACTTATTCATAACCTACTAACTGGGGTTAGCTTGTTAGGTGAGTTCAACCATTGTTTTGGTTCCTTCTCTGTTGCCCCAAAGCTGCTTTTACCAAAAGGCAAGTAGACTTTCTGGGTTTTTTCCTTTGAAAACATTTCACTTCTCATCCAAGAAGCTTCTTCAGTTCTTCAAATCAGAACTGAAGAAGCTTCTTGGATGAGAAGCGAAACATTTTCAAAGAAAAAACAAAGAAGTCCGGTTGCCTTTTGGAAAAAGCACCTTTGGGACAACCATGACCTGGAGCCTTGGTGGCCCGGTGGTTAGAATGCAGTATTGCAGGCTAACTCTGCCCACAGTCTGGCATTTGATCCTGACTGGCTCAGTGTTGATTCAGCCTTCCGTCCTTCTGAGGTCAGTAAATGAGGACCCAGATTGTGGGGTCATTGTATATGCTGACATTGTAAACCGCCCGGCAAGTGCTGTAAAGCAGCATGGGGCAGTATATAATTGCGGGATGATAGAGAAGGGGCATTAATCTTACCTGATATGCCTCTTCTCGTAGGGTGGAGCTAGCATCCAGGAATGGGATGACACTGTCCGTTCAGCCAATCAGGACTGAGTCTGTCAAATTGTATATCTCCGCCTCTGGCTCTAATTCCCCCTATTTGGTGAAGGCCAATAGACAGACTCGGTGTGTGTACTCCCAAGGTTCACTCATAAAATAAGGATCACAATTTGATGTCCCGGAACGCAGACCAGACTGTCTTTGGGAGGGACTGGATGCTAGCTCCACCTTACGAGAAGAGGTGTATCAGGTAAGACCAACGCCCCTTCTCCATAGTGGGTGGAGCTAGTATCCAGGAATGGGACATACCAAAGCCATCTGTCCATTGGGCGGGTTAGCTCTGGTTGGCATTCACTGTCTGCGAATGTACCCTTT
This sequence comes from Thermophis baileyi, assembly GCA_003457575.1. NCBI lineage: Eukaryota > Metazoa > Chordata > Lepidosauria > Squamata > Dipsadidae > Thermophis > Thermophis baileyi. The sequence continues at coordinate 2,274,961 of QLTV01003107.1, read as the reverse complement.
GAAGAACTCTGTGTCCAAAGGCCGCCTCCACCGATGCAAAAACGTCAATCTTGTAGTAGCGGATGAAAGGTGTTGGTGAGGCCCAAGTGGCCGCTCTGCAGACCTCCTCTATGGATGCTTGCGTGGACCACGCAGCCGTAGTTGCTGCACTGCGTGTAGAGTGCGCCGTCACTTGAGGCGGCCTTGGCAAGGACTGTAGATAGTAAGCCCTCACTATGGTACTTCGTAGCCATCTGCCCACAGTGGAAGGAGACACCTTCTGCCCCAAGGAAGTTGGTTGGAAGGAGACAAAAAGAGCCTCCGTCCTGTGCAGTGTCGACGTGCGCTTAATGTATATCTTAAGGGCCCTCCTAACATCAAGGGTGTGCCATTGTCTCTCTAAGGCGTGGGAGGGATTGGGACAGAAATTAGGGAGGACAATCTCCTGAGCCCTGTGAAACCAGGAGTTTATTTTGGGCACAAATGTAGGGTTCAGATGGAGAATCACTCTGTCGTAATGAAATACGCAGAGGTCCTCCCTAATTGACAGGGCAGCGAGCTCAGAAATTCTTCTGGCTGAGGTGATGGCCACCAGGAACGCAGCCTTACAAGTAAGATGGCGAATAGAAGATGACCTCAAAGGCTCGTACGGAACCCCCATCAGGGAAAGGAGCACCTTCGTAAGGTCCCAGGTGGGGTACCTGTGAACTACAGGCGGGCACAGGTTGGTAGCGCCTTTTTAAAATCTACGCATTGTGGGGTGCTGCGACAGAGACTCTAGAGAGCCACAAGACAACACAGAGGATAACGCCGCCACCTGCCGCCTGATCATGTTGGGCGATAGCCCCTTATCCAGCCCCTGTTGTAAAAAGTCCAGGAGCTTCGCCATGGTCAAATCAACAGGAGAACATCCCTCTTTTGAACACCATGTGCAAAAAGCCTTCCAGGTGGCAGAATAAATACGTTCGGTGGAAGGTCTCCTGGACGCCTGGATGGTCCTGATGACCCTGGAGGACATATTGTGACGCGTCAGAGTGCCCTGCTCAAGCGCCAGGCAGTCAGTTGGTACCACTGGGGGTCCAGGTGGACCAACGACCCCTAGTTGAGCGACGACTCGGTCTGCGGGATCCTCCAGGGCTGGCACACCAATAGAGATTTCAGGTCCGCAAACCAGGCCCTTCTGGGCCAGTGAGGGGCCAGGAGCAGCACTTCTGCCCTCTCCTCCAAGATCTTCCTGATGACCTTGGGGAGGAGAGGTAGAGGGGGAAATGCACACAGGGGGCCGGACGGCCAGTCGCAATGGAGAGCGTCGGTCCCCTCTGCGCCCTGGGTCTTGAATCTTGTAAAAAATCTTGGCAGTTTGGCATTCTCCGGGGTGGCGAAGAGGTCCACCGCAGGGAGGCTGAACCGGCTCGTCAAGGCTCTGAAGATGGAGGGATGGAGACTCCACTCTGCCTGGTCTATGGTGGTGCGACTGAGCCAGTCCGCTGTCACGTTGGACACCCCGGAGATGTGGTCCGCTGAGAGGGACAGAAGGTGGCATTCTGCCCAAAGACCCAGGGTTCTGGCCTCTCTCATGAGGTGCCTGGACATGGTACCCCCCTGCCGGTTTATATGGGCTTTTGCAGCCACATTGTCTGTAAGCACTAGCACATGCTGTCCGGCAGTCAGATGTTGCAACTGTTTGAGCACCAGATAAACTGCGCGTAACTCCAGCCTGTTTATATTGTACTGCGACTCTGTCGGAGTCCATCTGCCCTGGGCCACAGCTGACTGGGTATGAGCCCCCCAACCATACAGGCTGGCATCCGTGGTGATGACAAGTCTGCGGGGCTCCTGGAAGAAGCAACCTTTCGCAATGGCCGGCGAAGTCCACCAACGGAGGGAGTGTCGGACGTTCGATGGAACCAGGACCCTGGTCGCTGACATGCTGCGTCCCGACCTCTGAAAGGGCAAAAGAAACCATTGCAATTCTCTGGAGTACAAGTGTGCCCAAGGGGTAATGTTGATGGCAGAAATCATTTTACCCAGGAGCGTGGAAAGCAACTTCAGGGGAACCCTGTGCTGTAGCAGTATCTGATGTGAGAGTTCTGAAATACTGTCCTGTCACTCCTGGGAAAGGTACACCCTGCACTCTAGAGAGTCCACAATGGCTCCTAAATGGGTCAGGCAGGTGGTTGGGGAAAGGTGACTTTTGTCTAAATTAATCGAGAACCCGTGGTGCCTGAGGGTGTTAATCGTTACCTGGACGTCTTGCACCGCCTGGTGCCTGGATGATGACTCGATTAGTATATCGTCCAGGTAACACTGGACATGCATGGGTATTGATCTCAGGTGGGCGGCCACCACAGCTAGCACCTTGGTGAAGACGCTGAGGAGAGGCCAAAAGGGAGGGCTCTGTACTCGTAATGAAAACCTGCATAACAAAATCTCAAAAATTGGCGATGGGACGGCCGAATCGGTATGTGCAGGTAGGCCTCAGATCGATCGAAGTGAGGAGGTCCCCCTTTCGAATGCTGCTCAGAATAGATTGAAGTGAGTGTATTTTAAATCTTTTGTAAATGATATAGTGATTTAATCATTTTAGGTCGAGAATAGCTCTCCACCCACCCGAGGATTTGGGGACTATGAACAAAATGGAGTAGAACCCCTGCCCTAGCTGGTCCTCAGGCACCTGCTGGATGGCTCGAATGTCCAACAGGTGCTGGATGGCCGCCTTCATGAGGACCTGCTTATCTGGATCTTTTGACTGAGGGCATCTAATGAAAACCCTCGGGGGGGGGGTGGTGGAGAGGAATTCTAGGGAGAGCCCTGATTTCACTGTCTCCCTGACCCACACGTCGTTAGTAATGTCCTCCCATCTGCTGGCAAAGAGAGCCAGCCGACCCCCTATGGGAGGCTCCGATGTGGACTCACTTAGCACGTTGAAAGGGGTGACCTCCTCCGCCTTGAAAGGGCCGCCTGCCCTGTCCGGGATCTGCCTTTGCCTAGACCCGTACTGACCTTGAGGCCTACTATAGCTGGCACCTTGTTCTGAGGCCCGAAATGGGTGCCTAGAGTATGGGTCAGGATGAAAGGAACTCTTTCGGGAAAAAGATGGCAAGACCTTCCTCTTGTCCTGTGACTCGATTAAGATGGGGTCCAAGGCTGCCCCAAACAACAGCTGACCCCTGTAAGGCGCAGGCGCCATTTGTGGCGCGTGTCTGCCTGCCAGCTGCGCAACCAATGCATCCTTCTCGCCACCACAGAGGACCCCATAGCTCTGGCTGCAAATCTAGCCGACTGAAGCGTGGCATCAGCCGAGAACTGGGCTGCTGCAAGAAACTTATTTAGATCTTGATGAGCCCTGAGGTCGGAGGCGGGAATTCATTCCTGAAGTTGTCGCAGCCACCGCAAGGAGGTACGTGAGAAAAAGGAGGCAGAGGTAGACACTCGGACCGCCCAAGCAGCTGCCTGGTGAGCCTTTTGGAGCGCCTGCTCCGTCCGCCTATCTTCCGGTCGCAGCAGTTCGTCTGGTTTGCCCAGCATGTTAGTGGAGGAATATAGCGCCGATACAGAGGCGTCAACAGCAGGAGTCTGGAGATGTTGTGCAAGCTCCGCTGCCACATTAAAATAACGTTTGTCCAGTGCCGATGGCACGGGCCCCAATGCCGGCGAATTCCACTGGCACAGAACAGCCTCTACAAATAGTTGAAGAGCTGGAAGAACCTCAGTTTCAGATGTATGTTCCTCAAATAAAGGGTCCTTCAGCCCCGCAAGCTCGTCATACGACACTGAGGGAGTGGACCCCAAATTGGCTGTATTCTTCACTTTGAATAAAAGCGATTTAAAAAGTCCTGGATGGAAAAGCCCTGATGATGCCGGAGGGTCTGGAGCGATGCCCTCATCATCTGAGAGATCAAGGTCCAACTGGCCCTCCTCTACAGACATATCTGATCGAGACTCCAGAGATCTCTCTGGTGAATATCTCTCGGAAGGCAGCTCCCTGCGTTCCTCCCCCACTGAGGTAGCGGCCTGACCAGAATGTCTGGCTACCTCCGAGCACGCAGCAGTAGGTCTACCTAGCTGCTTGATGCCTGCCTCGATGCCCTGCCGAATGGCTTCAGCAATCATACTCTTGATGTTGGCAGGATCCAAGGATCTGTCAGGGGAAGCGGCTCTAAGGCCAGTGGCCGTTGGAGTGAATGTGGCTGAGGGCTGGGACGAGACTTGGACCCTGGATGACCCCTGGGGGGGCGGGAGCTGAATTGGGCCCCAAATGTCCTCTTCCAGGATGTTTAGATCAGGGTTGTCTAGAGACAGGACCTCAGATTGGTCCAGCTGGGCCGCATCAGTAATAGTGGCCTCTCTATAGGCCGGAGCCAGTAGACCAGTACCCTCCTAACGGCGGGAGCGAGCATCTGACTGGCTGCGAGAGGACTTAGCGCAGATCTTCTCAAGCGTTTTGTCCCTATGGTATTCATCGCGCTGGGCTGCTTTGGAGACCTTGGGCTGCTCTGAATGCGCTTTAGAATCCTTTTTGTGGCCCCTGTCCTTGTGGCTGGAGCCTTTGGATGGGCCTGGAACAGGCTCTGGAACCACAGTTGGAGGGGCCTTGGCATTTCGTTTGCCCGATCTGGGCTTGGAGGTCTTGCCCTGAGGCAAATCATCTGCCATTTTGTGGATCCAAAGGTGGGAAAAAGGGCCCATTAATAGGCTGCTGAGGTGATAGAAAATGGCATTTGCCTCACTGCGATGCAGGCTCGAGACCCAGGCTGGTGGCTGCCTGATTATGCCCGGCCCTAGCAGAAACCGCTTTCGTCGGCTCCGCAATCTGCAGTGCTTAGTTGGGGAGCGGTACTAGGACCGTATCTCCCTGTGCTCGTCCCACCTAGGGGTAACTGGACGCAAGCTCCTGTTGATTAGGGAGCTGAATTGCGGCCTGTGGAGCTGAGGACTCCAATGCCGCCAGGACGAGGCAGCAGGCCGCTCAAGCGCAGAAGCTCCTGTGGCAAGATTTGAAGTCCGTTGCTGCCTGTCCCAATGCCGTTGGCGGTAATAGGGTGGAGCGCTAGACTCCTCTGGCCATAAACGGAGAGCGCGAGGCGTCTGCAACTGAGTCGGCTGAGGCAACTGACAAGGGCCTCCAGAGATCCCCTATGAAAGCCGCCCGCCCACTGAGCAATCAGCTGTGCTGCGGCGATAATGAGTGGAGCGCGGAAGCTCCTGGCCAGTACCGCTCACCTCTAAGAAACAAAAGCCGCTTTACTGGGTGTAATTTGGAGCGCAAAGCTCCTGTGGCCAAATTCGGAGGCAATAAGCTGTCCCCTCAAGGAGATTGCCACGCGGCTTGAGGCACGGCTAAGCGGCCAGAGCTGAAGCTCTGATCTGCGCTCGACCCAGCGACTCGGAGATCTAATTAGAGTCAGCTGGGGAGAGAAACTCACAGAGTTGATTTCGTTGTCAAAATTGGAGCTAGGCGCAATCCACAGGAATGGGAGATTTACACACACACATCCATTCAGTCTGAGGACTGAGTCAAAGAGGGGGAATTAGAGCCAGAGGTGGAGATCTACAATTTGACAGACTCTGTCCTGATTGGCTGAACGGACAGTGTCATCTCATTCCTGGATGCTAGCTCCACCAACTATGGAGAATCTCCACAGACATTTCCTTCTCTGTTGTTGTTCTTGTTGCGACTTGATATGACAAGTTGCTCCCTTTTGTGTGTGCCAGGTTCTCGTAGATGGAAAGCTGTATTTGGAATTCACACAGAAGATCCCTCTTTCCCGAGTAGATACCATCAGAATTTCAGGAGAACTAGATCTGGACTCAGTCAGCTTGCAAGGTCCAATTGTAGGTATTCCATTGATTCATTTTATTTATACTGTAAAACACTTCTTCTGCCTTCTCTGATAAACAAATGGGTACCCTTATTTTTCTTGGGATTAAATGTGTGGAGTACTTAGACAGGATAAATACAGGGGTGAAATGCTCCCGGTTCGGGCATGCTTGCGGGTTGCTGGACAGCCGGTAGCGACGGAAGCGGGAGACTTTGCCCACCCGCCCGGACGCTGCTATTTGGGTTCTTTTACCCTCTGCGCATGCGCAAAGCATTCTGCGCATGCGCAGAGGGTAAAAGAACCCAAATGGCGGCATCCGGATGGATAGGCAAAGTCTCCCGCTTCTGTCGCTAGCGGCTGTCCAGCAACCCGCAGGCACGCCCGAACCGGGAGCATTTCACCCCTGGATAAATATATGCCTTTCCTCTTTCCTTCCGGTCTTTGAATAATGCAAATATTTTCTGCAGTTTCCCAGGTGATATGGGGGAAAGATTAAAAAAAAAAGGTCCAGGTGATGGCCTAATGCCAACAATCCTTCATATGTGTCACAGACATCATGCACTTCAACAGAGACACAACTTTGATTGCATGGCATTAGACGCCGTCTTGATTTTTTTTTGACCCCGTTGGGTGCTGTGACAGGACCAGTGGCGGTGGAGAACCCATCACACCACTCCATCTTTTGAAGTTTAGCAAGATTGTTGTGAGAGGATGTCAGAAAGCACCACATTTTTGTATTATCAGGTAGTCCTTGACTTACGACTGTAATGGAGCCTGGAATTATCTGTCTGTAAGTCATGATTGTCATAAGTTGAGACATCCACGTGACTGGCTTGATTTTATGAGCTTTTTTTGTGACAGTTGCTAAGCAAACGCAGCAGTTGTAAAGTCAAAGCTGCAGTTATAAAGGGGGTTCCTCCCATGGGTGTGTTTTTAGCAGAAACCAGCCAAAAAGGCTAGAAACCAGCAAATATAAATTGCAGTCACATGATCATGGAACATTGCAACTGATGAAAAGTGAGACAGTTGCCAAGTTTCCAAAATGTGGTCATGTGACTAGAGGTGTGTGTATTCCTGTCAGAAACCAGGGTATAATTACCTTGGGGGGGGGGTTGGTTGTCATAACCTTGGACAGTCGCTAAATGACCGCTCATTAAGCAACACTACCTGTAACATCTAAGAAGCGTTTTTCACTGGCTGAGGAATTCTGGGGGGTTGAAGGCCACACATCTTAAAATTGTTGAGGTTGAGAAACAGTGACCTAGAAGTAGCTCTTCGTTCTGATACTTGCTCATACAATTTCCTTTGATTTCTGTTTTTCCCCTCAGACCAATCGAGGTTGTTTCAAACCAATTTGCCCAACACCCTCACAGGTATGATACACGGTCCTTTACTTAAAAAAAAAAAAAGCTATGGAAATGTCTCCTTTTTTTCTCCCCTATTGTGATTGTCCTTAGACCATGGAGAAGGAATTAGAGAAATATTCTAGTTGGAATAGTATTAGCCAGTGTGGTGAAATGATTAAGATTTTAGACTAAAGAAATCCCGGTTTCCAAACTGGATGACATAGGGCCACCTATTGTTTGTCAGACCAACCTACCTCACAGGGTTGTTGTAGTAGAGACTTAGGGGAAAGGAATGCTCCTAAATAAAAGATGGGATATAAATCTAACAAGCAAACAAATAAAAAAATAAAAAAAATCTGGTTAACTTAAATGTATTTGGCCTGAACTAGTTCTGAGATCGTTGTAGGTCAGGGGTGTCAAACTTGATTTCATTGAGGGCCGAATCAGGGTTGTGGTTGACCTTGGGGGGTGGGCGTGGCCATGGTGGGTGTGGCCATGGTGGGCATGGCCATGGTGGGAGTGGCCATCTTCCCTCCCTCCCTCTCATTCCCATCTCCCTCCCTCGCTCCTCCCTCCCTTTCTCCTTCTCTCCTTATTCCCATCTCCTTTCTTCCTCCCTCCATCCCTCCTTCCCCTCCCCTTCCTCCTCATTCCCATCTCCTTCCTTCCTTCCTCCCCTCCCCTTTCTCCTTATTCCCATCTCCTTCCTTCCTCCCTCCCCCTCCCCTCCCCTTCCTCCTTCTCATTCCCATGTCCGTCCTTCCTTCCTTTCTCCCCTCCCCTTTCTCCTTCTCTCCTTCTTATTCCCATCTCCTTCCTTCCTCCCCTTTCCCCTCCCTTCCTTCCTTCCTTCCTTCCTTCCTTCCTTCCTTCCTTCTTCCCCCCCCAACTCTCCTCCCTCACCAAAAAGACAC
>QLTV01003107.1:2241059-2265123 GCA_003457575.1 Thermophis baileyi | reverse complement strand
GGATGATCTCACCCAGCGGTTTCATGTACATGTTAAATAAGAGGGGAGAGAGGACCGAGCCCTGAGGCACCCCGCAAACGAGGGGTCTAGGGGTTGACCTCTGTCCTCCTGCCAACACCGACTGTGACCGACCAGAGAGATAGGAGGAGAACCATCGTAACACGGTGCCTCCCACTCCCAACTCCCTTAGTTGTCCCAGAAGGATACCATGGTCAATGGTATCGAAAGCTGCTGAGAGGTCAAGTAGCACCAAGATAGAGGAATGACCCCCATCTCGGGCTCGCCAGAGATCATCCATCAGCACGACCAAGACAGTTTCAGTGCTGTAGCCAGGCCTGAAGCCAGACTTTCTGTCTGTAGCTGAGCTGCTCCATCTGGATGATTACCTTAGGATATCTTGTGAGTTGAGTGAGACCGGCTGGTATCTTTAAGTGGTACAAATAGATCTAATGATTGCTCCTGGGTGCTTTGTCAGTTCACTGAGCACAGGAGTCTCTTGTCTATGGGGATTCTTCAGTCATCCAGGTCATGCTTGTCCGAAAGTTGCTTTTTTCAAGGGGCAACTGGACTTTTTTGGTTTCCAGAAAGTCCAGTTGCCTCTTGAAAAAGCACCTTTGGGACAGGAGTCTCTTGCATTGCTTCAGAGTGGCCAAGCTACATGATTGCTCACTGATAATAAGTGGATCCTCCTTCCAATTTGTTATAGTTTGCTCTCATGATAATATGGCATAGTAACATCCAGTGGTGGGATTCAACTGGTTCGCACCACTTCAGCCGAACCGGTTGTTAAATTGCTGGCTGGCCCAGCCTCTTCCAGGAGTCCCCACACGCCCCATTTTTGCTCCCAGAAGGCTGCAGGGAGGCCTACTAGGCCCAAAATGAGGTGCGGGGGTGCAGCGTGATCCCCCTTGGCTGTTTTTGCTCACAGGAGGCTGCAGGAAGGCCTACTAGGCCCAAAATGGGGCGCGGGGGGGCGGTACCCCCCCGTGGCCGATTTTTGCTCCCAAGGGGGTGCAGGAGACCGGTGCTGCCTGTCACACCCCCTGGCCATGCCCACCATGGCCACGCCCACCCAGCCGGTCATTCCAACTGATTATAGTTTGCTCTCATGATAATATGGCATAGTAACATGGCACCAATTGTAGAAAGTTAGCACCCACCCCTCTCCTAGAAGAATGAAATATTTTGAGAAATATTAAAAAGGAAGAATGTATTTCCCTGGATGAGAAATGGAGAAACATGTTTTCTTAGAGCAGTGGTTCTCAACCTTCCTAATGCCGTGACCCCGCCCCCTCCCCGCACGCAATGAGGTGACAAAGGGGGCGTGGCACCAGGGGTGAAATGCTCCCGGTTCGGGCGTGCCTGCAGGTTGCCGGACAGCTGGTAGCGACGGAAGCGGGAGACTTCCTCCACCCACCCGGATGCCGCCATTTGGGTTCTTTTACCCTCTGCGCATGCGCAAAGCGTTCTGCGCATGCGAGCGGGAGACTTTGCCCGGATGCCGCCATTTGGGGGCTTTTACCCTCTGCGTATGCGCAAAGCGTTCTGCGCATGCACAGAGGGTAAAAGAGGCCAAATGGCGGCATCCGGGCGGGTGGGTGAAGTCTCCCGCTTCTGGTGCTACCGGCTGTCCGGCGACCCGCAGGCACGGCCAAACCGGGAGCATTTCACCCCTGCACGGTGGCACCAAGATGGCGGGCTAGCGCGCGCTTAGGCGACCCCTGTGAAAGGGTCGTTCGACCCCCAAAGGGGTCACGACCCACAGGTTGAGAACCGCTGTCTTAGAGGGAGAAAGCAGCCCCCACCTTCCTTAATAGCCCACAGAAGATGTCAGCACTTAAGAGATAAAGAGATAGATAGCTATATTCATAGGCAAAAATTCCCTCAGCAAGGTCTGAACAAAGGCAGAATGAGATTAGCCCTCACTCAAGATGTTGATTTGTTAATTTGTCACATCCGAATCTGGCCCATGGGCCTTGAATTTGATACCCCTGTTGTAGGTAGTCCTTGACTTAGCAACCATTTGAAGTACAACAGAATCTGAAAAAACTCCTTATGACCCAGATTCTAATTTCCAACATCACTCCTCCCGCACCTACAGTCACATAACCACATTTTGTGCACTTGACAACAGGCCTACATTTATGGCCATTTGCAGCATCCTTAATCGTATAAGCACAATTTATGTTTTTGCAAGAAACTAGAGGTAACTTCCAATTTCTAGCAAAAAAATGCCTGCTGCATTTGCTGTATGTGGGCTCAGTTATGATCATAAGTCAAGGTCTATCTCTATATAGATCTAACCACTCATCCTTCAGGTTAAATAATATTGTAAGACAGACTTTAGATATTGATCTTTATGTATATTATTATCGTTGGTGTTGGTGTTTGCTTAGCCAAGTCGCATTCAGTAACTGCACCCCTTTCCTGCAGAGCAAAGTGGTATGGTCCTTATCCTCACTACACTTTACAGGTAGTCCACGACTTACAACAATTCATTTAGCGACCGTTCAAAGTTACAACGGCACTGAAAAAGGTGACTTATGACCATTTTTCACACTTCTGACCATTGCAGCATCCCCATGGTCACGTGATTTACATTTGGATGCTTGACAACTGACTCACATTTATGACGGTTGCAGTGCCCTGGAGTCATGTGATCCCCTTTTGCGACCTCCTGACTAGCAACGTCAATGGGGAAGCCAGATTCACAGTAACAACTGTGTAACAACAACTGTGTTACTAATTTAACACCAGCAGTGATTCACTTAACAACTGGGACAAGAAAGGTTTAAAATGGGGCAAAACTCACTTAACAAATTTCTCACTTACAACATACATTCTGGGCTCATTTGTGGTCGTAATTCGAGGACTACCTGTACCTTGTGTGTAGCTTGACATCCAGCTAAACCCACCTATCCTTCAATAAACCAGACCATCTATTTAGATCTTGACGCTTTATTAAAGGGACAGGATGGTGAAACTGGGGAATAATAGAAGTAATTTATAATTTTTTTAAAAATAATTTATTTATTTTCATCAGGCATGTATTAGATAACAGATATAAAAAACCATAATTATGCATACATGAAATGGATACGAATAAAAGGGAACTTTAGGACAGGGACGGTAGGCACGCTGGTGCGCTTATGCATNTTTTTATAGCCTATGGGAGGGGCCAATTATCCCAAAGCCTTACTTCCGAGTAGTCCTTCTCCTCTGTAATTGTTCTTGCCTTCTGGTAGCTCTGCACCTACATGCATTGAGAACAGGCTCCTCCTGTTCCTCTGCCTCGCTCATGTCAGTCTCTGGAGGTTCTGAAGGCGGGACAGACCTCCCCAATGGCCCTGGCTGGATCCCTGCCTCTGGCACCGAGTCTTCTCCAGACTCCAGGCCTGGCCCAGGCTCCTCCCCAGCCTCCTCGCTGTCCGACTCTGCTGCCAGCTCCGCAGGCCCCTGGCGGACCACAACATAAGTTAGGCAAGGAGCTGGTTCTGAAAGATATTACATAAATTATGCTAAGAGATTCTGCTATGGTGGTTGAGAGCTTTTTTAAGAAGTAGGCACATAACCCATCCGGGCCAACAGATAGAGATGGTTTTAGGTTGCATAATGCCTTTTCAACAGCATCTTCTGTGAAGTCGACATGTAGTAGATCGTTGTGATTAGTTGTGGTATGATTGGGAAATGTGGGGCATGATCCGTTGCTGTTTACAAAGACTGAACCGAAGAATGTGTTGAAGAGGTTGGCCTTAACGGTTTCATCATTACAGTCTTTCCCGTTTGGCCCTTTTAGTGGTGGGATGGATCTTGAGTCTTTGAGTTTGTTGTTTACAAAATTATAGAAGGCCCGGGTGGATTTCTTTGCTAACATACATACAGTAAGAACCCAAATACAAAATAAACAGTGTTGAGTTGCTAATGAGCATAACAATTAACAAATACAGATAAAGTCCAAGTTTCACCAGCAATGCTATGTATATGGGACATGGATTTTGTCCTCCGATGAACATGCACCACAGATTAGGCTGGATTCTTCCAGGTGATTTTGCTTCCTCAGAATGTTAGAAAATGGAATCTCAGGATGCACTTGGGTGTGTTTTTTTCCCCAGAATGAGGGAGGATGGGCATTCTGTAGGGCCAAAACACTACTAAAACCAACTTTCTAAACAATGAAAGATTTTATCATTGGCCACTAGATGGCGATCAATACATGTTTAGAGAACAATAATAGCCTACAGATATGCAAACTCTGCTGAAAGCATAACAGTCCTTACTGTTTAGGACTCTGCCACACTGAGCAATCTTTTGAGAAACAGAGAGATGGGAACGGGAAAATTTCATTCATAAACATTGGCAGGGATAGATGACAGTTGGGTTCTGCCTCTGAGAGCCTGGAGTTGCAAGATGAATTGCAGCCCATGGTGTGGTGTCACTGCACAATTGACACAAAAGGGAAGATATGCAATGACATCATCATGCATGTGGTGTCTTTGTGGATTGCACCAGATGCCTACAAATTTCTCCCAATTTGCCTCTGCTAAAGCAGGTATGGTAGGTTTTTCAACTGGTGTGATACCTGCAAGAGCTATTTGACTAAAATAAACAGTGACATAAATGAAATATGCAAATAACGCAGAATTGGTTGCTGGGAAATGCTTGAAGACAGTTGCCAAGAATTTGAGACCAAGACTAGCATCAGCGTCCACTGTTCAGTTTTTCTCAAACTTGGTAACTTTAAGATGTGTGGACTCAGCTTCATCCTTGCTGGATAATTTTGGGAATTAAAATGCACACATCTTAAAAGTTGCCAAGGCTGAGAAACACGGGGACAACAGCTGTCAAGAGCTCTTGGTTGGGAAACTATTACTCATGCTGAACCTGGTCCTTGCATCCTGGCTGTGATGTTGCCATACTCTGGGGCTTTGGGGAAACTGGAGTACCCATTGTGAGCTGCTATCGAAATTTCCTAGGTATGGTTGTCAGAGAGCATTATGGGTAACTAAAATGGCAGATGTTTTACAACTGGCATAACAAAGTAGTTAACTCTTGCAGGAAGAGAAGAAACCAGGATTAAAAATGTGTCTTACTGAGTAGGAATTACTATCAGTCCTGCTTTAAGGAATTGTTGGATTCCCAAACTTTTTGATAAATGTTTGGCTTATGTGTATATTTGGAATTTTTTTAAAAAAAAAATCTAAAACCTTTATATGTAAAATCCTGACTGCTATTCTTTTTTCTTCATAGCCATGTGCCTATCCAATTGGAAAATGCTTTCAGCCACAAATTTATGTAAGTCTTTTATCATATTACCAATATTTGCACATGTCGTTTTTTTCTGGCCCATCAATTATGAAGGATTTCAACTCTAATTATGAGAGAGAGAGAGAGAGAGAGAGAGAGAGAGAGAGAGAGAGAGAGAGAGAGAGAGAGAGAGAGAGATAGATTGCTAGAAGAATTAAGTAACAATTCTGTGATCAGCTGATACTCCCTGGAGTTTCCCAAGACCTTTTATAGCTGCTGCAGTGTTGGCTACTTCTTGTTTCTCCCTGGGAGTGGACAATGATGCAGCTTGATCATACAGGCCATGAATTTAATGCATGTGTGGTCCAACCAGCTGTATTGCTTCTGCTGTGAAGCACCCAATTTAGAACATAGAGAACATAGAATAATAGAGTTGGAAGGGTTAATGGCTTTTGGCAGCACGCCCAGGCTTTCAATTAGCCTGAGCAGCTGCTCTTAGTTTCCCTCTCAGCTGCTGCGTTTGCTTTGGGGTTGACTTTTTTTTAAAAGGGGAATGGCTGTTTTAAGTTTTTTGCATTGTTTTAGTGGTTCCTGGCACTGTCCTTTTGGGGTGTACTTCCCTCACTCTTTTTGAAAGTCTCTAGTGATGGAACACCCACAACTTCTGAAGGCAAGCTATTCCATTGGTTGATTGGTCTCACCCTTAGGAAATTTCTCCTTAGTCCTAGGTTGCTTCTCTCTTTGGTTAGTTTCCATCCATTGTTTCTTGTGCCTTTTGGTGCTTTGGAAAATAGATTGACTCCCTCATTTTTGTAGGAGCCCGTCAAATTTCCTGACAGAACAATTAATCAGTGGAACAACTTGCCTCCAGTGTTGTAAATGCTCCAACACTGGAAGTTTTTAAAAAGAGATTGGATCATTTGTCTGAAGTGGTGTAGGGATTCCTGCCTAAGCAGGGGGTTGGACTAGAAGACCTCCAAGGTCCTTTCCAACTCTGTTATTCTATTCTATTCTAAATATTGGAACAGTGCTATTTATTGTGCTATTTTATTGTGAATTGGACTAAGGAGAAATTTTCTAAGGGTGAGACCAATCAAGTTGGCCACGCCCACCCAGTCACATGACCCATTTCCCACAGAAAACCCTGGGAGCCACAAAACCTGGGTAGGTGTGGCTGGGGGGGATGTCATGTGACTGGGTGGGAGTGACATTGAGTTGGCCACACCCACCCACTCACGTGACCACCTGCCCACCCACTCACATGACCACCAAGCCACGCCTACCAAGCCACGCCCACAGTAGTAAAAAAAATTGAATCCCACTACTGAGTGTTATATATGTTCCCTGAGGCTCCAGAAGACAAGGAGGGCATAAATCTAAGATATCTAATAAAAATGAACCCAACCTTAGTAATCTGATGTATCTTTTCTAATAAGAGCTGCAATAGGAAGGAATCAGTGCTAGGGATTGAACTTGAGCATCATTGGAATTTCCCACAATGCACCAGATTGAACTAGGTTCCTTGGGCATTGTGGGAAATCTGAATGGCCAGAAAATCTTTTGAAAAGAAATCTAAGAGGTCAGCAGTGAATCACAGTACGGCCTTGGTGCTTTGGAAAAAACCTTAGCCAGAGGCTAAGACCATCAGTGGACATTTACGGTACAACCATGACCGGGAAGGACCGTTGGTGCTTTCTCAGGGGAAAAGGCTACACTTAGGTGGATAATCCAAGATGTCCCCAGAAGGAGGTCAAAACAGTCAACATGGCAATAGAAGCTCAGTCTTCTTTTTTTGTGAATGAGCGTGCACATTAAAAAGAGCAGGGATTTGATTATGTGGTGGCCTCAGACATTTGGATTTTTTCAGACTCACTCCACTGAACCCCTGTATACACCAATCGGCCTTTGCTAAATTCTGATTGATTACTTGAAGGTGCAAAATGGGAAAAAATTCAGATTAATTCTAATATTGTTTGTGCGTGTGTGTTCTCTCCACAGCCTCTCCCTTACCGAGCTACCATCTGTGGGGGCTTTTTCCCATCCAAATCAATAATAGTCTCAGGTTCTGTGTCCCCTTCTGCTCAGAGGTAAAGACTAAGAAATATTGTGGGTAAAACTTCCTTCCGCACAATTTTATTCCGGATTCATTTATTCTGAATTCCTTTCAAATGAATGGTTTTGGGCTGCACGGTTAAAAACAGACAGTTGCCTTTTGGAAAAGCACCTGTGAGACAACTGTGTAATGCAAGTGTGTTTCTGTGTTTTGTATTTTATCTTTAGCCATAAAAAGTAAATAAATATGTTTGGGGGGAAAAATAAAGTTAGGCTCCATCAACAGATGATAAAGGGCTACCACAAACAAACACCAGCATGCCTAGAGTGAGTTGGCGATACTTCTTAAAATATTCCTTCCAGGAACAAAGTTGGCCAACCAGAAGCCCAGCCAGTTGGGTGACAGAAAGAACTCTGTTACCAGCATTCATGGTTCAGATCTGTTACCTTGCCTATGAAATAAAATGAGCAGAAAGGATACACACCCAGGCATGCACACACCCATTCCAAAAGTACTAAATATGATAAAATGAACTTTGCTGTACTTTTATTTTTTTCAAGTGCAAATAAAAATAATCATTACTAGTCACCCTCCATGCATGATAGGGTACGATGTGGTTATCTCTATATCATATACAATATCTCTATCTATGTATCTATTTCTATCATCTATCTGTCTGTCTATATCTATCTGTCTGTCTGTCGTCTATCTATCTATCTATCTATCTATCTATCTATCTATCTATCTATCTATCTATCTATCTATCTATCATCTATCATCTATCATCTATCTGTATCTATCATCTATATCATCTCTGTATCTATCATCTCTCTCTCTTTCTCTCTCTCTCATCTATCTATATCTATTTATCTATCATCTATCGAGTGAGCACTTTTTTCTAGAAGTGGAGATCTCTTGATGAAATCCTTAAAAAAGAGAATCTATTTGGCAAAAAAGATTCTTGCTCACCAGGTTCACACACCTTTGAGATTAATAATGGCTTTTGAATCAGCAATATAATAACTTTAGAAGTTCATTGTGTAGTTTCTGGATGTGGATAGTTTCCTGCTAATTGTGCAGTGCAACATTTGGGTCTTTTTATGTAGGTTCCACATCAATCTGAAAGCAGGGATCAATATTGTTTTCCATCTCAACCCACGGTTTGATCAGAACGCGATTGTTCGAAACTCTAAGCTCAACATGCGCTGGGGCTCAGAGGAGCGACACCTGCCCTGTGGGATGCCTCTGTTGCGTGGCCAACCCTTTACCGTAAGTCAGAGCAGTTTGGTTGCTCCACCTGGGCCAGGTGATTGTGTGAACTGACTTAAATTTGCATTTATCAGGCTAGCCTAATGTATGGATTTCAGGATCCTTGGTTCGGCCATACAGTAACACTCTTTTAAAAGCTACACTGATTACAATCAAAATTAGGACTGGATTTTTGGTCATAAGTTGGTGCGGTTGTAAGTCAAGTCATCCAGTTAACAGACCTGATTTTACAACTATTTTTACAGTGGCCATAAAGCAAATCACTATTTCACAATTCAGTCACCAACTAAAATCACTGTTAAACCTGAACTAGTAATAAATATCAGAACCATGGTTAGCACAACATAAATCGCCAAATAAAATAATACATTATACTATGTTACTAATAATATAATGTATAAATAATATAGTATAATACAATGTATACATTTCATCCTTATTACCGTACTAAGCATTTATTCTGATTTAAATTTGTAAAATTGAAATATGATTCTAAGATAAATCCAGATTTGGGGTGCAGTACCAATCCATGCATTAGGTTAAAGTCTCAGAACTGAATTAAAATCTGTATCAAAGTTACTTTTAGTTATTCTGGATACTCATCATTTAGTGACTTTGGGGACATCATCAGATTTTGCAGGTGCTTCTGTGAAACCCCATTGCTGCTTTCCTGTCTGGGAAATGGGTAATTTGTGGTGTTAATAGACAAAATAAAAATTTAAAGATCTGAATTATATTATCGGGTCCCATTAAAGTGATCACAAATGTGCATTTTCTTTTTATAGATCTGGATTCAGTGTGAAGCACACTGTTTTAAGGTGGCTGTGAACGGACAACATCAGTTAAACTACAACCATCGCATACGTAACCTGTGTCAGATAAATCTGCTCGAAGTGGATGGTGACATAACATTGACCAACATCCAGGCTTAAAGTCGTCAATAGAGGTCCATTTTTGGATAGATGCAGTGGTGGGATTCAGCCGGTTCACACCAGTTTGGGAGAACTGGTAGTTAACTTTCTGAGCAGTTTGGCGAGCTGGCTGTTGGAAGAAATCTCCTTCCAACAGTCTTTTGTTTTCCCCACCTTAAGGGGTTAATCCTGTCAGGAAGGCAGGAAGGAGACATTCTGGTGTGCCTCTATGTGTTGTTTCTAGCCTAATCCTGCTTATCTTTATTGCCCTGCTTAAGTGTTTTCAAAAACTGCCTCTGTGGTTAAACCTTCTTACATTGTAACAGCTGTTAATGGTTCTTGGCAGTACACCCAGACTTTCTTTAGCCTGAGCGGCTTCTCTGGAATTTTTTTTTTCTTTGCTGGAACTTTTACTCCGGGGCTTGACTTTTTTAAAGGGGAAGGTTTGTTTTAAGCTTTTTACACTGCTTTAGTGGTTCCTGGCATTGCCCTTTTTGGGTGTACTTCGAACATGGCTGAATCCCCTCCCAGCTATTCCTTGCCTCCTCCGTCCCCAATTAAGGGTGGGAGGGGGCGATCGCAGGCCTCTTTCTTCCTTGGATCCATAATCTTCTCTAAATGGAGCGATCTGGCTACTCTTTGGCTTCTTTGTTTGTTTGTTACAAAAAAAGGTCTTCGGGATGTCTTCCCCCCCCCCACTGATGGGAAAGCAATGAGGTCATCTTTTCGGACTACCACTGCCTGCCTGATCAAGTTAAGCAATGCTGCCTAGAAAAAGATTTTCAAGCTGTGTCTTTCCCTCTTCCCTCCAACACAACCTTTTCTTAAATCTGGATGATTTCCTTAGGATATCTTGTGAGTTGAGTGAGACCAGCTGGTATCTTTAAGTGGTGCAAATAGATCTAATGATTGTTTCTCCTGGGTGGGAAACTGTGCTTTGTCAGTTCACCGAGCACAGGAGTCTCTTGTCTTTGGGGATTCTCCAGTCATCCAGGTCATGGTTGTCCCAAAGGTGCTTTTTTCAAGAGGTAACTGGACTTTCTTGGTTTCCAGAAAGTCCACTTGCCTCTTGAAAAAGCACCTTTGGAGTTTCTTGCATTGCTTTAGAGTGGCCAAGGCACATGATTGCTCACTTATAGTAAGATTTAAAAAAAAGAAAGTAGGAGTGTGGATCCTCCCTCCAATTCATTTTAGTTTTCTCTCATGATAATAAGGCTTAATAACATGGCACCAGGCTTGAAGTTTATTTAGATATCTGTGGCATGTACTAATTTTATTGTGACTTGAACAATAGAGACTTGAACCTGGGTCCCCTATATACTTTCTTAATTTGTCTCTTGTACAAATGTGGGCACACTTGTAGCCCAAGTATGCCCACCCAATTTCTGGAGAGCTTAAATGACCTCTCTGCTAAAGGATTTCACTTTATGAGCAAGAGTTGGCTGCTGATAGTTATCATTGCATTTTAACTATTTTAATTCCTCAAGGTGCTCTGGCACCCTGCCTGATTTGTAACTCCGGGTTGCAGGTATTCCTGATGAAAAGAAAAGTATTCGGACAGAATGGTTTAGGTTTCCATGATGGCTGTGACTGACTTCAGTGTGTATTCCCCCATTTCTAATCTAATGATTGGTATTTAGGGCAGCTTTTTGCAAGCAAAGCTTTTTGTGTTTTTGTACAGGTAATCCTTGGTCATTTAGTGACCATCCAAAGTTACAATGGCACTGAAAAAAAGTGACATGACCGTTTTTCACACTTACGACTGTTGCAGCATCCCCACAGTCACGTGATAAAAATTCAGATGGTTGACAGCTGTCTCACATTTATGACGGTGGTAGTCTCCCAGAGTCATATGATCCCCTTTTGCAACCTTCTGACAAGCAAAGTCAATGGGGAAGCCAGATTCACTTAACAGCCATGTTACTAACTTAACAACTGCAGTGATTCACTTAACAAATGTGGCAAGAAAAGTTGTGAAATGGGGCAAAATTCACTTAATACATTTCTCACTTAGCAACATAAATTTTGGGCTCAATTGTGGTCATAGGTCGAGGTGAGGTCAGGTGTGACAAGGAGTGGCTGGGAGGGGAGGGGTGAGACGTGGGTTGGCATGACAAGGAGAGGCCGGGGGAGGTGAGGCACCCCTCGACGTGATGTTGAGTTGGCCATGCCCACTCAGTCACATGACCACCCAGCCACGCCTACCCAGCCAGCCATTAGGGCAGAGAACCGGTTGTTAAATTATTTGAATCCCACCACTGGATAGATGTACAATTGATGTAAAATGTTGAGCTTTAAAACCTAAAGTTTGAACAAATGCTCTTTTCAGTTTTTAAGAACCATAGTTCAGTTTTTTCCCTTCCAATCTAATAGTTTGAATAAACTAGTTTTGTTCATATCTAGTTTTGTTTGCTGACTCACGTGTGGTAAACTGACATTCTGATTCTGAATTAGACACCATGGAAATGTCAGGATTGTATCCTTCCTTTTTGCTGCTTTGGACTCTAGAATTTAAGTAAATGGGAAAAGAACTTCCATGGGACAAGTGCCAATAATATTCCTGACAGATAAGTGCCCAGTTCATTTGGGTGATGTCAGAGTATTTAAAAAGTACTTTGCTTGCTGAAAAACAGCTTACAAAATAATAGTCTCTGTCTTTGTGTAGTTTTGAAGAGGAGGAAGCGAACTTCTCAGCCCTCATTACAGTAGCAAATGAGCAGAGAATGGCCATTTCTGTGCCATTTGTTCCTTTGCTTCCTCACAAAGTGGTGCCAAATCACACACTTTCAGAAAGTGTCTTCTTCGCCATGTGACCCCCGTGTGAGACCAGCAGCTTAGCCTAGCCACCTCCATGCGCTGTTCATGATAGCTTCTGGGGACAGCAACTAGAACGATCCTTGTGTGATTGGGAGAGCCATAATCTGATTCAGGAAGGCCACTCGCTATTCTACAAAGACTGTATTGGAGTTGGGCAGCTATAACACATTTGGATGGATGGATGGATGGATGGATGGATGGATGGATGGATGGATGGATGGAGATGGTCAAGTGCTCCCCTGACAGCAAAGAACTGCAGCCCAGGAACTTTGTGAATTGCTCAGATGGAAAAAGCTAGTCCATGAAAAACAGCCCAATGTGTGGAGGTGATACCCATCTTGTCAAAAGAAGCTCCAAATTTATCCAAATATTAATCAATTAAACATAGGGAGTTGGTTCCTCAGCATTCTAGTTTTGACATCAGATGCAGAGCTCTGAGAACACTACAGAGAATGATTGGAGAATTCTGCTAATCTAGGATGGACAGTTATTTCTTCAAAGTTTACACAGTCAAGTAGAAAAATGAATAGTGCCAATGAGGAACTCACAAATGGTTTTATTCAAGTCCTGTTGCACAGTTTTCCCCCTCATTGATCCTTCCCAATCCCCCAAGATGTGAGACAAAAAAAACAACAACACATGTTCAAGTCAATAGATGATCTGATTTTATTTGCCCTGTGCTGATTGAGACCGGCTCCTTCAGAAGGGCGAGACAGGCTCCTGAAGAGCATTCATTGTAGGACAATCAATAGCCCACCGTTTGGGACAGAGGTCTTATTTAAGATTAGGATCATCAATACCAATTGTGTCTCAACAAATGCTGGTCCTTTGTTTGAAAGGTGGCTGTAATGCCATCGTTGAAGTTCTCAAAAGAGTAGACTCATTTTCAGCAAATAGTAACCTATTGGGGATGGGTTGATGCTATTGGAATGAGAAATCGGGTTGTGATGTGGTGTTGAGAGCCAGCTTGGTGTAAAGGTTAAGGCACTGGCTAACAACTGAGTTCTAGCCCTGCCTTAGGGACAAAGTGTGCTGGGTGACCCTTCAGCCAGTCCCTCTCTCAGCCCTGGGAAGAAAAAGGACCCTAGCAACATAGCTACGATCCAGAAATCACACTCCTTTCTTTGTAACATTGTGTGCCTGGAAAACATGACCTCCAACAGCAATGCCTCAGGCACATATTATGGAAGGCCAGGAACATCCACAGAGGAAGTCAGAAAAGTCAAGATGGTAACTGCAATGGCATAATTAATTCCTGTCCCTTTTTATGCGTGATATGCATGCAGTCATGCAATTACTGTTGTCATCTTGATTTATTTTTTTTATATCCTCCCTGCAGATGCCCCTATGCAAGCACCTATAAGCAGTTCCAGTTTTTGGTTTTCAATGAGCTTAGCCTTTTCTCTTCTGAACATACAAAAGCAGGGTGAAAACAGCCCACAAAAGCTGCCCCCTTTGTCCAAGAATGGAATTTAAATAATAATATAATAAAGACTGATCACTACAAAAGTTCCAATAAAATAGACATAGTCTAAAAGAATTAAATATAATTAAATAAAATAGTACAGTGTAAAACCCAAACTATTTGGTTTTGTGGTGCAAATTCTGCTTATCTGGTCCAGGTTGGCAGATGCTGCTGTAAAAGCAACATTTGGGGACCCCCGTTGAGGCCTCTGTGTAGGAAGTTACGGTTAAAGTTTTCGCTGGGCTTGAGATTCTAAGACTTTTATGGGTCTTTCAGTTTTCATTTCTTCCATGCTTCTTTGGTTCTCTTTTGGAAACGTTGCTCCAAATATGTCCTCTTTGTATCGTTTCTGCCTCTGTAAAAACAAAACAAGGAAAGTTAAGAATCGGTGGAATTGTTTTAGTATAATTCCTGTGGAATTTTAAATAGAGGCCTGGATGGAAGAACTCAATTAAAACACAAATTGTTCAAACTAGCATCATTTATAGGGAGGGTCAAAATTTGACTGATAATGAGTGCAATGCCATGATCCAAGCCATGTCCTTTTGTTACATGCATGTAAAAAGGGGGTAAGGCTTGGATTGCAGCTACTTGCCTTTCATTTTGATCATTCGCTGTGGGTACCCCTCCAATGCAAACTCAGTTAAATTGGGAAAAATATTCTATAAATACATTATTCAATTTATTCAATAAATAAGTTGAGATGCCCAGGATTGCCATCTAATAAGTCCTCACCAGCAGCTCCAAGGTTATCTTAGCCAGCTTGGTTACAGAGTGGGGCCCATACTGGCAGAGCCAATCATCACTTCTGAATTAGTTAAAAGCCTTATTGGATCCCTCCTGCTCATTCTGAGGTCTGGGGTCCAAGACTTCTGCCCTCCTTCTGCATTTGGGCAGCATTGACAAAACCCAGCATCAGTCAATTACAAAAGACAGCTTTACCTGGAACAGATTACATCCTGCAATGATACCTTTAACACTATCAAACAGCAACATCTGACTTATCCCAGGTCCTCAGAAGGATTCAATAGCGGGATAAAAATTCCCAAACCAGTGTAAACATCTGATTGGCTGTGCAGCAAACCATGATAATGGCAACTATCAAACTGAACACCACAAACACACGTAGATACATGCAGAAGAACCCATGTATCTCTTTTTAAACATTTCCATCCTGATATTCTTAATCCAAGGCAGTTCAGGCTAGCATAAGTCTGATAAAAATTGAAATCAATGCTACAAAGTTGAATGAAAAAAAGCAGAAAAATGAGGGGGCAATATATTTGTAAAGAATTAAATAGTTGATAAGAAAAGTAACCAAAAAGTTAACAGTCATAGTACTTAGATTAAATAAAGATACTCATAATATAGCCAAAAGCCACAGGAGAGGAGAAGATAGAACTAGTCAATTCTGAAATGGGGATTAAGCTCAACTTTAAAGTAATCTTCTCTAATCCAGTGTAAAGGTAAGGTAAAAGAGTCCCTGCAAATTTGATTCCGCTAGTCATTGCCAACTATAGGGGGCAGGGCTCATCTCCGTTTCAACGCCATTGAGCCAGTGCTGTCCGAAGACATTTCCACGGTCATGTGACCAGCATGACATCACAGAGCGTTGTTACCTTCCCACCAAAGTGGTACCTATTGATCTACTCGCATTTACATGCTTTTGAACTGCTAGGTTGGCAGGAGTTGGGGCGAGGACGGGAGTTCAGCCCATTGTGTAGTGCTTGGGTAACAAACCTGGGCTGCCGGCTTTCCAGCTGACTTAAGTTCAGCTTCTTAACTGCTGAGCCACCATGCCACCCCCTAATCCAGCGTGCTGGACTAGAATCTGGGAGATGGTGGAAATTAGAATCCATTTTAGGGTCTGAGCTTGGAAAGCCTATCTAAAAATCAAAAATTGCCAACTTCTTAAGACTTCCCACAGTATTTGTGTCCATTTCCTTGCCCACTTGGATCATTCCTCAAGTCATTCAACCAAATAATCAACTCAGCCCCCTTTTGTTGAGGAATGCCAGAAGCCTGGATGACCCCAGATGACAAGACATGAACTGAGAACTTTCACCCGTTCCATAGACCATGTTTACAAAGCAGATTAGGTTTAGGACTGAGTTTGGCAGCCAGCCAAATGGAAATGGGTCATCATACCTTCAGCTGAAAACAGTAGTCCTCTGCTTCCTCCTCAGTCAAGCTCAGCTTCTTTGCAAACATCTCCTTTAAAGTCTTAGCCACTTCGCTGGCCATGCGGATGTCCCCGCAGACATACAGGTGTCCCTCTTCTTCATGGAGAAGCCTGAATACCTCTGCTTCTAATTCTTTCCGAAGGAGGTCCTGCACATAAACCTGAACCATTTGCATATCATTCAGATTTTTTCTAAGAGAGCTGCAATATTTAATCACTTCATAAGCTGGATCATTAGTCTAGTGCTTGCCAGAGGTTTCTGGGTTACAGTTCCCATTAGCCCTCCCCAGCGAGGCTGGTGGCCAGGATTATGAAATTTATTGATCTGTTGGAGGCATGGAATTGGGATGCTTTGGCTACAAAGCTTTTTAGAGCAGAGCAAATTACAAAATAATTCTTTTAAGAAAGACTGACAAACTTAACACCCCAAAAATAAGGAAGAAGAGAAGGGAAGGAGAAAATTGAAGTATACATCAAAACGTTGTTTTGACACCCCTAGAGCAGGGGTGTCAAACTCGATATCATTGAGGGCCGCATCAGGGTTGTGTTTGACCTCTGGGGGCCAGGGTGGGGGTGGCCAGGTGGGGGTGGCCAGCTCGACATCACTCGTGTCAGGGGCACCTGTGGCGGTCCGAGCGCTCTGCCAATGAAAACGGGCTCCTGAGCTCCGTTTTCAGCTGCGACGACCTCCTGAAAACCTCTGCCAGTGAAAACGGAGCTCGGGAGGGCCGCAGCTCTGTTTTTTGCTGGCAGAAGCACTGCGGGCCGGTCCTTTGCTGTTTCCAGAGCAGCCCCGCGGGC
Source organism: Thermophis baileyi (assembly GCA_003457575.1). Lineage (NCBI taxonomy): Eukaryota > Metazoa > Chordata > Lepidosauria > Squamata > Dipsadidae > Thermophis > Thermophis baileyi. The sequence goes on along the minus strand of QLTV01003107.1, from coordinate 2,248,381 downwards.
CAGATCTAAGCACCCTGCGGGCCGGATCTTGCCCCCGGGCCTTGAGTTTGACACTCCTACACTAGAGTGTCTATCGCCCAGTAGTTGGACAATCTATGCCACAGCTGGAACAAATAACTAGTAGAATCCAAATATTTTAGAATACAGCACCGATAATGTATATACTATTAGAAGAGACTATCTATAGCTCAGAGCTGAACTGTGAAGTTCTTGGTGCTCTTGGAAGTTGGATGGTTGCTTGCAGAATTTTCATGACCCAACTAGGTAAGTTCATCACTGCAAGCAAGTATGAGGTTTGCTGCCATGCACATTTGCGCTGATGAGGTTACTTAGGTAGAGAAGATAAAGATCATGTACAAGTAGTCCTCAATTTATGACCACAATTGAGCCCAATATTTCTGTTGCTAAGTGAGATGTTTGTTAAGTGAGTTTTGTCCTATTTTACGACCTTTCTTGGCACAATTGTTAAGTGAATCACTACAGTTGTTAAGTTAGTAACACAGTTGTTAAGTTAGTAACACAGTTGTTAAGTGAATCTGGCTTCCCCGCTGATCTTTGCTTGTCAGAAGTTCACAAAAGGTGATCATATAACCCTGGGACACTGCAACCGTCATAAATGTGAGTCAGTTGACAAGCATCTGAATTTTGATCACTGACCACGGGGATGCTGCAATGGTCGTAAGTGTGAAAAATGGCCATAAGTCATTTTTTTTCAGTGATGTTGTAACTTTGAACAGTCATTAAATGAGCTGTTGTAAGTTGAGGACTACCTGTATACTAAAACAATTCCACCAATTCATGCCATTTTAATGAATGGTCACAAAACGAACTGTTATAGGTCAAGGACTACCTGCGTTATACCTGCATTATACTGCTTTTGGCCACCCTGCTTCCTTACCATCTTTGTGTTCCCACTTTTTTTAATCAGTGGGACCAGAGCTTGAACCCAGGACTTTCTGGATGCAATTTAGTGCTCTGCTGTGAGCAAAGTATTAAAGGCAAGATGCAACGGAGGCTTACTTTGGGACTCCCGGGCTCTCTGGAGTAAGCTGTGTAGACCTCTTGGAGAATCCCTTTCCGATGCATCTCCTCCATTTCTTCTCGATAGAGGTGGTCCAGGCTGGAGTGCCGGCAGCCGAACAGCAGGATCAGACCCCTCCCTTGGATCCCTAAAAACCAGAAGGCCAAAATCAATTGGGCTTCTTAGGTAGCTCAAGGGACTGTTTGCAGTGATACCCTTGGGACTAAACTGTGTCCCAGTCAACAGGAGGGCCCCTAAATGCCCTGACATTTATCATATTTTGAAAGAAGAGAAGCAACTCACAGTGTCATCTAAAGAGGAACAAAGCCACAAAACCACAATTTAATGACTTAACTGGAGCACTGAATGGGACACGTGAACATGAGTCTCATGAAGGAAGCATAAAAGGCTGCCTCAGACTAACTTGGGGTTGACCTTTAGACCTATCTTAACAGGTTCTCTTTGCGAGATCTACTTCACCGGATTAAGCAGAGGTTCCAAAAGTGTAAGGCTTGTATTCCATGACCCCAAATAAGAAATTGGAAAGTCTAATTTCTAATTAGAGCTGTGGTGGCTCAATGGTTAGAATGCGGTATTGCAGGCTAACTCTGCCCACAGCCAGCAGTTCGATCCTGAACGGCTCAAGGTTGACTCAGTCTTCTATCCTTCCGAGGTTGGTAAAATGAGGACCCAGATTGTTGGGGGGCAAGATGCTGACTCTGTAAACTGCCTAGAGAGGGGTGTAAAGCACTATGAAGTGTTATATAAGCCCAAGTGCTATTGCTAGTGCTAATTGTTAGATAATGCCAACCCCTAAACACTGCGCATTTCAGTTGCCCTGCCCGTGGCTTGGTCCAACCAGATCACTCAGAAAGTAGCAAAGCCCTCTTCACCTTTCTTTTCTAAGTCAAAGTGTCGTTGTTGCCAGAAGCTTCTAAAAGGAGCAATTCCTGTACCAGGACCAATCAGGATGCACGGTTTTCTTGGATCTTTTGGAAGTTGGAATCCAGCAGCACTAGACAACGATGAGACAAATATCTTACTCCTAGAGAAGCAGGAAGTGCAAATATCTCTTCTTCCATGAATGTACACTTCTCAGATTATTTTGCAACAGATCATGGGTCTTTAATTCCTTTAGATTTCAAATAGATATAGGTAGTCCTCACTTAGCGATCACAATTGGGGCTGGCGAGTCCATTGCTAAGCATTGTGGTCGCTAAGCAGAAAATCACACGGACTTATAACACTTCTTCGCAAAGAGTCACGTGACTGACTTGCGATTTTTCCTTCCGTGTTCTCTGTCAACTCTGTTTGTCACAAGCCACTTAGAAAGCATGCAAATGGCAATCATGTGACCATGATATAATGTGACAGTCGTAAACGCGAGGTTTGGTGACAAAAAGTTGTGGTTTTTTTTACACCATCGTAACTTCAAATGGGTGCTATAGATTCTACCTATGCCAATCAGAAATGTTTAGGCCTGGTTGGTCTGCTTTTATTTTTATTTTTGCTCTCACTTTTAGAAAAGACTAAGATGGAGCCCATCCCCTTGTTTTCTTAATTTCTATTTACAGGTCTCTGAACAGTACAGAAATTAGTCCTTATGCTTTCCAAAAATTAGTCCACATGCTTTACATTCCTAACAGAATCAACCTGTATTTCATATGATACCATTTGGGTATTTTTCAGTTTGAGAACTCAAATTTTTGTTACAAGTTACTTTTCAGCTGCGCTCTTACCTGCGAATAAAACAGGGAATTGTCTTTTTCGGGGCCATTGTGTTCAACCAAGCACTGCATACCCCATGGTGCACTGGACCTTTTCCATCTGAGAAGAAAGGGAGAGAAAAAGACCACACGTATGATGTTTTGGTGAAGTATTTTGAGAAAGTTTAGCTGAAATCAAAAGAAAGGTGAGCAGGCAGACTTTGCTCTATGGTGATTTTAGTAGGCCCTACTCAGAGGCTGAGTATTAATGCTTTTGAACTTTGCTGTTGGAGAAGACTCCTGAGAATTCAGTGTACAGGTAATCCTCGACTTACAACAGTTCATTTAGTGAACATTCAAAGTTACAACGGCACTGAAAAAAGTAACTTATGACCATTTTTCACACTTACGACTGTTGCTGCATCCTAATGGCCACATAATCAAAATTCAGACACTTGGCAACTGATTCATATTTATGACGGTTGCAGTATCCCAGGGTCATGTGATCACCTTTTTCGACCTTGTTACAAGCAAAGTCAATGAGGAAGATTCACTTAACAACCAGGTTACTACCTTAACAGCTGCAGTGATTCACTTAACAACTGTGGCAAGAAAGGTCGTAAAATGGGGGAAAGATTCACTTAACAACTGTCTCACTTAGCAACAAAAACTTTGGGCTCAATTGTGGTCGTAAATCAAGGACTATCTGTATTTACTGTTCTAGTTGCAGGAACTTTTATCATCTCCAAGAAAGGATGATTCTTAGCACAGCTGGAAAGAGGATATAATCTTGGAGTATTAATATCTGTTGAGCTGTTCAAAAGCAGATTTTTTTTAAATTCTGCTTTTATTATTTTTAAACAACTCAAGGTGGCAAACACAGCTAATACTTCTTCCGCCTCTTATTTTTCTCCACAACAACAACCCTGTGAGGTGGGCTGGGTGGAGAAAGAATGACTGGCCCAATGTCACCCAGCCGGTTTTCATGCCTAAGGTGGGACTAGAACTCACATCTCCTAGTTTCTAACCTGGTGCTTTAACCACTAGACCAGACCAAACCGTTTCTCACATTTGATGAAGAATCACTGCAAACACAGGGCCAAATGAAGTTTCCGAACAGACAGCTCACTTACTTCTAGATCTATAGGTCACTACAGCCACAGTCAAATGTAATTCCTGGGGCGCCCAATCCTGCGAAGAACTGATGGAGTAATATCTGGGCTTGAGTAAAGGCAGCTGAGACAGTAAGAAGGATGTTGAGATCCTGATGGATGGGAATTCCTCCAGGACTTCCAAGATAGTGGGGCTGTTGTAAAATTTCCACTTGTTGTATTCCTCCAAATTCTACAGTGGAAAACAAACATACAGACACTCAGGGACTTGGTGTTTATTTATGGATTTATATTTATATCTCCTCCAAAATGAGGGTGCAGCTTGTTGTAGAAACAGTGGTACCCTATAAAATTCCAAGAGATAACACAAGATTTTTGAGGGCAATATGCTAATTCTGTAAACTGTTTAGAGAGGGCTGTAAAACACTATGAAGCGATATATAAGTCTAAGTGCTATTGCTATTAAACAGGAAAAGAGCATAGAAATAACTACAATAGGCATAAATTTGACTCAAAGCCAGAGATGGAAATGTGCTATCCTAAACAAAGTTATTAAGTTACCAATCCCAGATCAGTTCACAGGGGTTGCACTATTGTAGCTATATTAAAGATCCTGTTGAATTGAGCTTGACTCCAGATGACTGTACAGACAAGTTGATATAGCTTTTTTAGTAGCAGGACAAAAGTGATCTGCTATTGGAATGTTTTCAACTTCCCAGTATGGTCTATAGCCATGAAATCTCCTGATGGTCTCCCACCCAAGTACTAACAGAATAACAGAGTTGGAAGGAACCTTAGAGATCTTCTAGTCCAACCCCCCGTTCAAGCAAGAAACATATACCATTTCAGACAAATGGTCATCCAGTCTCTTTTTAAAAACCTCCAGTGTTGGAGCATCCACAACTTCTGGAGACAAGTCGTTCCCCTGATTAATTGTTCTAACTGTCAGGAAATTTCTCCTTAGATTTAGGTTGGTTCTCTCCTTGGTTAGTTTCCATCCATTTCTTCTTGTCCTGCCTTTTGGTGCTTTGGAGAATAGACTGTCCTACTCTTCTTTGTCGCAGCCCCTCAAATATTGGAACACTGCTATCATGTCACCCTTGGTCCTTCTTTTCATTAAACCAGACATCCCCAATACCTGCAATCGTTCTTTGTATGTTTTAGCCAGGGGTGAAATCCAGCAGGTTCTGACAGGTTCTGGAGAACCAGTTTGAGTAGTTCGGAGAACCGATAGCGGAAATTTTGAGTAGTTCGGAGAACTGGCAAATACCACCTCTGGCTCGGTAGCGGAAATTTTGAGCAGTTCGGAGAACCGGCAAATACCACCTCTGGCTGGCCCCAGAGTGGGGTGGGAATGGAGATTTTTCAGTATCCTTCCCCTGCCACACCCACCAAGCCACGCCCACCAAGCCACGCCCACAGAACCGGTAGTAAAAAAAAATTGGATTTCACCACTGGTTTTAGCCTACAGTTCCCTAATCATCTTTGTTGCTCTTTGCACTCTTTCTAGAGTTTCAACATATTATTTATATCGTGGTAAGCAAAACTGGATGCAATATTCCAAGTGTGGTCTTTATAAACTGGCATTGGCACCGAGTCCAACCCTGCCTAACTTTTGGAGATCAACCATGTCTGGGCACGTGCTAGCAGATGAAACAGAGACATGCTCTATAAGCAATATTTTCTCTCCCTGCCTGAAACTAATCCCAAACTCACATGACACAAGAGATTCAGCCTTTCCTTCTCACTTTTATCTTCTGCCAGCTGGGAAAATGATCTTAGCAACTGCTGGGAAGGAGGAGAGGTGACATCAAGGAAATGCATCAAAGTTTGGGACAGCGTACATGCTGGAAACTTTTTGTAAGGAGTCCAGTAGCCACCTGGAATGAAAGAGGAAATGGGTGAGAATATATTCTGAGAGTCAACAGAGGAAATCAGCTTGGGAGAGACTTCATCTAAGTCAAAAATAAATACATCTGACCAGTTGTCTTCCAAAACGGTCTTTCCTGTTGACCCGAACTGTTAATTGAAGTCAGTATCATCCCTGCAGGGGATACCTCATCCCCAGAGTCTTTAAATCATGCTGCCCAATTTAGACTGAATGACTTTTCCCATTTTGGAGTGTGAAAGTACTAAAACAGGAGCTTTAAACTCTCAATTGACTTAACACACCTATTTTACTTAGGAAAAATAGCTAACAAAAATGCCACACCCCAAATGGAACAAAGGAAGCCCCAAATTCCCCACACACGCCTTTTCTGATAAGGCCATCCCTTCACCATGAGGTCCCTTTGGGAGGTGAAAGGCTAAAATGCTGCCCACTCTTGCCCAATTGGAAAAGAGCTGAATGCCAAGATAACAGAGGTATCCTTTTCTTTTTCTTGTTCACTCCAAATTCATTTGGATGTGCATTGTCCCTTTCTTGTAAAGATATCCGCTCATATCCCATAGCAAAAGAAGTTGGAAAGAGGATTCCTAACTTACGATCACGGCATGTTTCCAGTCTAAAGGTTTCATTGAATGGAGGAGCATCTGCAACGTGGGAGATGATGCCATCAACCAAAGCTTCTCGGTTTGCAGGGAAGATCCCAAGATGGTCTCCCGGGAGATAGTTGATTTCCTGATTGGTTTCACAGGAAAGTTTAATTAGCATGGTAACGCGGCTGAAAAGGAAAGGGAAACACAAACCCATTTTCAGTCAACCGTCACAGGATTTCCTTGTTAAAACCACAGACGGGATACTTCTCAAACTTCATGCGGGAAGCATTACGGTGTGATCCTTTGACACCATTTATGGGAAGACTTTTGAACTTCAATACATGTTCAAATAAATATATTTTTAGTTGAGGGAAGGGTTCTATAGCCATAAGCTACATAAGCCATAAGCTAACGAGATAGACAGCAAGGACTGGATTTTCTTGTTTTTTTCTTGTTTTTTTCCTTTGAAAAACATTTCACATCTCATCCAAGAAGCTTCTTCAGTTCTTGGATGAAAAACGAAACATTTTTCAAAGGAAAAAAACCAAGAAAGTCCAGTTGCCTTTAGGAAAAAGCACCTTTGGGGCAACCATGACCTGGATGATTGAGAATCTCTTTAGACAAGGATTTTAAACTTGTATACATTTAAAGATATAATTGACTAACACCAAGGGATTGAAAAATGTTAATACCTTTTCCAGCAAGAAAAGGGAAGATTAAGGATGATTTTTTGTTAGATAGTGGGTAGAGATGACAGGAGACAGACTTCCAAAACAGCTCTTTATTTCAGCTCTTGTATCAGCAACCAGCAAAAAGCAGTCTGACAGCTTGCCCTTTTATAGGGAGCTGTCAGACAGACCAGCCAATAGCGTTTGAGCTTTTTCCCGCTCAAACGCTGGACCTGGTTGGAACCATGCAACACAGTTATAACAGTTAGAACATAACACCCCTCCCCTCCTGGATGGAGCAGTCCAGCATACGTAATCACGCAGGTAGGCGGGGCGT
>QLTV01003107.1:2217170-2238227 GCA_003457575.1 Thermophis baileyi | reverse complement strand
GTCTGCCTGGCTGGTTGAAAGTGCTGAAGAAGCTAGTCACAGTTCTCCTGGCCCAAGCCCTCGTCGCCACTGTTAGATAGTGGGTAGAGATGACAGGAGACAGACTTCCAAAGCAGCTCTTTATTTCAGCTCTTGTATCAGCAACCAGCAAAGAGCAGTCTGACAGCTTGCCCTTTTATTGGGAGCTGTCAGACAGACCAGCCAATAGCGGGCAGGCAGATGTCTGCCTGGCTGGTTGAAAGTGCTGAAGAAGCTAGTCACAGTTCTCCTGGCCCAAGCCCTCGTCGCCACTGTTAGATAGTGGGTAGAGATGACAGGAGACAGACTTCCAAAGCAGCTCTTTATTTCAGCTCTTGTATCAGCAACCAGCAAAGAGCAGTCTGACAGCTTGCCCTTTTATAGGGAGCTGTCAGACAGACCAGCCAATAGCGTTTGAGCTTTTTCCCGCTCAAACGCTGGACCTGGTTGGAACCATGCAACACAGTTATAACAGTTAGAACATAACACCTTTCTTCTTTTGAGCTCATATTTATTGTCATATACAACTCTTGGCAGGTCTTTTAAAGACTGAATGTAGTTTTTGGCCCTTAAAAAGAAGTGTCTCTCTTCCTTATATTGAGCTAAAATTCAGTTATTTTCAAGGTTATTTTATTTTGGAACAACATTATTTTATTTTGGAATAATTATATTTAACCATTTATCGGTACACCTTAATTCTTTTACTGAAATATAACTGTATGTTTGTATATATAATCACATAGAAAAGTTTAGGCAATTCTGGTGAAAATTATTATTATTATTTATTATTTATTATATTTGTATGCCGCCCAACTCCCAAAGGACTCTGGGCGGCTGCATATCTAAGTACACAATGGCTAATACAACCTCTGCGTGGCACAAAGTTACAAATAAAATCTTTCTGCAAATTTGAATGCATACTTTATGTGCAGTTAGAAGTTAAATGGGTTCAAAATAAAAAATAAAAAAACCAGGGAGTATGGCAAGCATGAAGGAATACCTGGACTGTGAACTTTGAAGATTCTGCCGAAATTTGAGGGTCAGTGGAACTACATTTTTCCCATGAATATCACCAAGTGCTACAGAGAAAACAAAGAAACAAATTGTCTTTTGCTACAGCTAAAAATTTTTGGACCATTCCAGATGAGACCTGAAAATAGCAATAGCACTTAGACTTATATACCACTTTACAGTGCTTTACAGCCCCCTCTAAGCGGTTCACAGAGTCAACATATTGCCCCCAACAATCTGGGTCCTCATTTTACCCACCTCGGAAGGATGGAAGGCTGAGTCAACCTTGAGCCTGGTGAGATTCGAACCGCCGAACTGCAGCTAGCAGTCAGCTGAAGTATCCTGCAGTGCTGCACTCTAACCACTGCGCCACCTCGGCTGGGAAAACCATCCCAAGACATCTTAAACCCAGTGCAATTTTCCCCAAGATGTGGGAAAGATGCAGCTGTTTTTGAGGCGTTCTTGGTAGGTGCCATCTGCACACCTTGAGTTACAATCGCAATTGAGCCCGGCATTCTGGTTGTAAGCTGTTGCGGTTGTAAGTTGAGTCATTAAATGAGTGGGCTTGATTTTACAACCCCTTTTACAACTATTGTTAAGCCAGTCACTGCGGTCGTTAAGCGGATCACCTAGTCTGAATCTAGCTTATCTAATGGACATTTTTGGCTGGAAAATGGCAAAAAAAACTTTGCAAATTGCATTCACGTGACCATGGGACTCTGCAACCAGTCATAAATATGAGCTAGTTGCCAAGTGCCCAAAATGGAATAATATGGCTCTAAGGCAGTGGTTCTCAACCTTTCTAATGGCACGACCCCCCCAGTTCAAATTGGCCAATAAAGAACCCTTAGTACAGTGGTTCTCAACCTTTTTAATGCCGCGACCCCCTGCAACCCCCTCCCTGACCGCGATGAGGTGACAAAGGGGGCGTGGCACCAGGGGTGAAATGCTCCCGGTTCAGGCTTGCCTGCGGGTCACCGAAACAGCTGATAGCAATGGAAGCGGGAGACTTCGCCCGGACGCCGCCATTTGGGTTCTTTTACCCTCTGCGCATGCGCAAAGCGTTCTGCGCATGTGCAGAGGGTAAAAGAACCCAAATGGCGGCGTCCGGGCGGGTGGGCGAAGTCTCCCGCTTCTTTAGCTACCGGCTGTCTGGCGACCCGCAGGCATGACCGAATGGGAGCATTTCACCCCTGCAAGTGACGGTGGCACCAGCATGGCAGGCTAACGCGCGCGGCGACCCCTGTGAAATGGTCGTTCGACCCCCAAAGGGGTCGCGACCCACAGGTTGAGATCCGCTGCTCTAAGGGGTGTGTGTGTGTGTGTGAGAGAGAGAGAGGGAGGGAGGGAGGGAGGGAGGGAGATTGTGTATGAGTTTGTAGTCGTAATTTTGAGGACAGGTCATAACTTACTTTTTTCAAATCTGTAAACAACCATTAAGTGATAGGCTGTAATTCAAGGACTACTTGATTGCCTTTTGAATGTGAGTTTCTGCACAACTAAAATCTGTATTTTGTGGTGGTTGTGTTGTTTTTAACACATACAAGTTAGAATAGAATAGAATAGAATAGAATAGAATAGAATAGAATAGAATAGAATAGAATAGAATAACAGAGTTGGAAGGAACCTTGGAGGTCTTCTAGTCCAACCCCCTGCTTAGGCAGGAAACCCTACTCCACTAATTGAAGACTAATTGAAGAGAAGCAAATGTCAATTTTCGTTTATTAACAATTTATATATAACTCATCTGTTATTAGATAGAGAATAGAACTGAAAAATGTGATTTTTATATAAGGGTATAATTGAAATTATAATTACCATATATTGTCACCCAATGGATGGGCAGAAAATGGGGAATATGCTTTATTATGAGCTTGGAATAAAACATACAATTTGAAACATACAATTGGCACCTTTTAATGATGAAACAAATTCAACAGAGTGTGTATGGAACGAAAATCGGAAATAATTCCTTGTTTTTTCCTTTTTATTCATTAGAACACAAAAGTGAGTGTCTACACAGCTATCCATTTGCTAATGTACAAATAAGATAATGTAAAATAATATAAAAATAATATATATGGTTTTTTTAAAAAAATTAAAATATAGATATTTATTTTAAATCTTCCGCTTGGCCAATTTTATTATGTAAGTTATGTTGTAGATAGGACTCAGCATTAACTTTTATTCCACCTTGGTACTAGCACAACTTTGAAGCACAACTTTGTTTCGAGTTGCCATTGTTTCCTCAGGTAGATTAACTCAAGACAAAATGCTTAATTTTGTCCTGAGTTTGGAACAAAACCCTAAAAATATTTTGTTCAAATTCAGTACCCATTCCTTTTGATTTCTGAAATATTTCCCTAATAACTACTAGGATGTATTCCATGAGTTAAAACACTGTTTCCCAACCTTGGCAACTTTAAGAAGTATGGGCTCTCAGAATTCCTCAGCCAGCATAAAATCCATACATCTTAAAGTCACCAAGGTTGAAAAATACTGATTAAAAAGGATCAAAGTGATAATAATAACATTCAATTAAAGATAAAGGCATTTAAGGATCAGAGGAGAACATACCTTTCTCTAAATCCAATGGCCGAGAGTCATATACAATCCTAAAATCCTTGGGGTTCCAGGTTTCCTTACATGTATATTCTTTTGGTAACAGGATCTTGTGCTTTCCACGGATATCAAAAATTTCACAGGCAGTCTTCTCAAATATATATATAAAAAGAATAGATGAAAGTTATTGAGGACTCTATGTAATCATCTTGAGCCTTTGGGTTAGTCATCTTGAACCTTCCAGTTAGCAGGGGTCCCCAAACTTGGCAACTTTAAGACTTGTGGACTTCAACTCCCAGAATTCTCCAGCCAGCTGGGAGCTGAAGTCCACAAGTCTTAAAGTTGCCAAGTTTGAAGACCTCTTAGTTAGGGGGTTAAAAGTAAATGAAATTAATTTCAGTCAAGTGGCTTGTTTAAAAAGACAGTTTCAATTCACAGCACAGCAATTGCCAAGATCATGCAAACAATAAAGCTTTCTCGCTTCTGGGGAGGCCAACGCTAATATGTGCATGGAAAAGGAAAGTGAGAGTTTTCAATGTAATTAACATCCATTATGCATGGAAGTGACACGATTTGCTTCTTTAGAAAGCAAAGCTGGATTAGAAGATTAGCCCCATTGTGCCTTAGAACAATTTAATGGATAACTAGGGGACACCGTTGGGAATGAGAGGAGAAAGACCAAGAAAAGAGCCTGTTAATTCAATAGCCTGGCTAATCGGCAATGGGGTGTGAACACAGACTCTACACAGGCTTTCAACAAGAAGAAACAGGAAGTAAAACAGCAATTGGTGAACACATACAAGTAGTTTTTGTTCAATGACTGCCTTGTTTAGGAAGCTGATGAAAAAGTAATTTTAAGACCAATCCTCGCATTTACAACCTTCGCAGCTTGTAAAGCCAAGGAAAACTGAAGAAGACCCTAAGTGCAGTTGTGGTTTCACTTAGCAACCTCCTTGCTTAACTGGAGTTGCCAGTCCCAATTGTGGTTGCAAAATGAGAACTATCTGTAAGTAAGTTACAGAGGCTAGGGCAGGGGTCAGCAACCTGCGGCTCTGGAGCTGCATGTGGCTCTTTCATCCCTCTGCTGTGGCTCCCTGTCGCTGGTCAGCTCCACAATTGATAGGGCTTTCAGTTAGGACAAGTAGAGGAAAAAGGATGCCATGCTAGGAAGAGACTCTATGGTGGGGGAACCGGACTTCCGGTTGGCTCCAGAATTGAACGGGGGGCTTCCGGTTAGGACCTCTGTGGCTCTTTGAGTGTTTAAGGTTGCCGACCCCTGGGCTAGGGGTATCTTTCTATAAAAGTCAAATACATTTATTTTTGCTGTACTGCATTTATCTCATTTAGATTCTCTCTTTCTAGGCTCTCTCCCCCAGGATAAATAATGTTTCTGGGCTGGGCCAAACCTCAAACCTCTCATTTCTCCCAGGGAAATCAGCTAAAGCAGTGTTTTGCAAATTTGGCAACTTTTAGATAAGTGGACTTCAATTCCCAGAATTCCTCATCCTGGCTGTGAAATTCTGGGAGTTGAAGTCCACACATCTTAAAAGTTGCCAAGTTTGAAAGACACTTAGCTAAATCACTGGATTCTGGTATCCGCTGCAGAGACATTGGAAACTCGGAGACTCGCTGGCAGAGATGGGTTCCTCCCGGTTCGGACCGGTTCTCCCCAACCAGTAGTGACCCGCTGGTGATGTCACGATGACGTTACGGAGCCGTTTCGGTCGGTGCCGGTCCATCTTTTTTTGGAATTTTTTTGGAATTTTTAAAAAAAAAAAATTTGGGGAATTTTTTTTCGGGCTTTTTTTCTTCTGCGCATGCGCAGAAGCTGAGTTTCCGGCACTGCGCATGCGTCGCCATCTTGTTTTCAGCTTTTTTTGGGGGGGATTTTTTTTATTTTTTTGTACTGCGCATGTGTGCGCACACGCCCACGAGGCGCGGCCACGCAGCGCAGGAGGAAGCGAACCGGCAGTGAGGTAAGTTAGAACCCACCGCTGCTCGCTGGGCATCAAGGTTATTGTAGTTACCTGAAATGTAAGAATGGCCCAGTTCTGAAAAGCTTCTTCTTGCCCGTTGAGTTCATCTCCTTCACCCATTGGGCTGACTGGAAATGCCCCCAACTGTGCAAGTTTTTGGTGCACAAGACGGGCAAAGGCACAGAATTCTGGATACATGCTTGAACCCAAGCCAAAGACCGCATACCTGTTTCAAGAGAAAAGCTGCAGTAATGCTGGTTTTTTAAAAAAATATAATCATGAACAAAGTGTGTGTATTGAAGGAGATCTCATTTTAAAACAGGCATTTTTCCTTCTGAGATTGTCCCTGTTGAAGTACCTCTGTTAACAACCTATTGAAATGTTCACAAGCCTGCTGCTTGATAGAACTGAGAATACAGGTAGTCCTCGACTTACAACAGTTCATTTAGGGACCGTTCAAAGTTACAACGGCACTGAAAAAAGTGACTTAGGACCGTTTTTCACAGTTACGACCTTTGCAGCATCCCCATGGTCAGGTGATCAAAATTCAGACCTTTGGCAACTAACTCATATTTATGACGGTCACAGTGTCCCTGGGTCATGGGAGCCCCTTTTGTGACCTTCTGACCAGCAAACTCAATGGGGAAGCCAGATTCACTTAACAACCAGGTGACTAACTTATCAACTGCAGTGATTCACTTAGCAACTGAGGCAAGGAAGGTCATAAAAGGGAACTCACTTAACAAATGTCTCACTTAGCAACAGAAAGTTTGGGCTCAGTTGTGGTCGTAAGTCGAGGACTACCTGTACTTTTATAGCCAATCAACATTTTTATCTTATCATACTTAACAGGTTTCATATCAATTGGGGTCCTGCTAATCAAGGTAAATAAGAACACAAATAAAATTATTTGTATTACTCTACTAGTATGCCACCCACTTCACCAGAGATTATGATGTTCACAACAAGAACATATCAATAAAATCTTTCAATAATAAAAAATACCGTAAAAAATAGGATCACACAGTCACCTAGCCCATCAATTAAAATCCACAGAAAAACCAGAAACTACGTTGTCTCTCTAGTCTATCTTTTATAAGTCTTTTTTAAAAAAATCACCATCTGGAATATCCTTAAGAAGAGGGTGGGGTCACTCTCAAAAAGATGATATGAAGGAGGAGATGATGGTAACATTAGCTCAAAGGTTAGGTATAAGCTCTGGAAAGAGAAGGCTTAATTTCCCATACCTCCAGATAGAGAGGGGGCACATTTCTGTTTAAAACAGACAAGAAACTTTTGCTGTACTGTATGTCTGCTTCCCCAATCTGTGCCATCTACCCATTTTGGACTCAGTCCAGGGGTGGGTTTCAGCAGGTTCTGACCAGTTCTGGAGAACCGGTAGCGGAAATTTTGAGTAGTTTGGAAAACCAGTAAATACCACCTCTGGCTGGCCCCGCCCCATCTATTCTCTGCCTCCCAAGTCCCAGCTGATCGGCAGGAAATAGAGATTTTACAGTAACCTTCCCCTGCCACGCCCACCAAGCCACACCCACCAAGCCACACCATGCCCACCAAGCCACGCCCACAGAACCGGTAGTAAAAAAAATTGAATCCCACCACTGACAGTCATCATTTTCCATTTTGGGGTGGTGGTGGTGATAGAACATAAGAACATAATCAGATAATAGGGAAACATGTAGATTTCAAACCTGAACTGTTTTTATTAGGGATGATATCAGAAAAAATTGATAAGAAAAGTATGAATTTAATATTACATCTCTTAACAGCAGCGAGGATTATTTTCGCACAATATTGGAAAAATGAAGAAACACCGCGAGATGAAGAGATAATTAAGAAGATACTAGATTGTGCAGAAATGGATAGACTTACATTGAAAATCAAACAGAAAGAAGACACAGAATATTATCAAACATGGAACTTATTTGATCAATGGCTGGAAAAAAGGGGTGGAGAGTAAGAAGGGAATTTGTATTGTTAAGCAATTTAAATACCCAGAAAACACGATGTTTATTAAGCACTAAGAAATGTAATAAATAGAAAATTAATTTAAAAAAAAGAACATAATCAGCGTACTGCTGGATTGGGCCCCTGGTCCATCTAGTTCAGCAATCTCTTCTCATAGTGACCAACCAACTGGACAAGGAAGTCCACTGATCTCCCAGCAGATAGTCGTCAGAAGTAGTCCCACTGCCATCAAATTATGAGCCATAGATCCCCACTGAAACCATTGAAGCAGAGGTGGGTTCCTGCCGGTTCGGACCAGTTCTTTACAACCGGTAGCGGGAATTTCCCCCCGCTCGCCGAACTGGCAGCGATGGCCGGCTGGACACGACCCTGAACTGGCTCTCTCGGTGGCGCCATAGGCTCCGCCATCTTGTTCTGCGCATGCGCAGATGCTGGATTTTCAGCACTGCGCATGTGCGCACACCCGCGCGGTGCGGGAGGAAGCGAACCGGCAGCGAGGTAAGTTAGAACCCATCCCTGCATTGAAGTTATAATCAATATATACAGAGAATTCCAGATTGGGGCAAGCTAGTTTAGATGATATTATAGTAGATGAAATAGATGAATAGCAGTCCATCTTAAAATAAGAGCATTTAAAAGATTCAATAAAGAACAGGAATTGGTTAACCAGGATAAGCAAAATTCTGGAAGTAATTACCGGAATTTGTTATTCAGTTGTTTCATTGACAAGAGGGCATTCTGCAGAGTCTATAATAAAAAAGAAAGACTGTTATCTTGCATGGATAGTTTGACTGATTGTGGAAAATCACTATAGAGCATGCATTAAAAGTCTTACTTTGCCGTTGCTTGGTGCATCGCCATTTCCAAAAGTGCTGGTGACTACCAGAAGTAGAGTTTCTTTCTCAAGGTCTCTTAGGTTGTAATCCCCCATACAGGTAACCTAAAAGGACAAAGAAATGTTATCGGGAACCGGAGAAGGTAAATGGAAGTGGATAAAACATTGTGAGGCAAAAAATAATATTCATTGTCCATCTTTCTGCAGAACCCTGAAAAACATATAGTCAGTTGCTAAGTGAACTCAAGGGGTCACAGGTTACTTAAGAACATAGCCAAGCTTTAGTACTAACACAATACATTGTGGAAGACAAGCTTCCCTGAAAGCTACCTTGTCTACGTCACCAACCCTGTCTCTGCTTTATATGAGTGGGAGGCAGGGACGCTGCACCGAGAGCCGCAGTGGTGCAGTGGTTAGAGTGCAGTACTGCAGGCTACTTCTGCTGACTGCCGGCTGACTGCAATTTGGCAGTTCGAATCTCACCAGGCTCAAGGTTGACTCAGCCTTCCATCCTTCCGAGGTTGGTCAAATGAGGACCCAGATTGTTGGGGGCAATAGGCTGACTTTTACACTTAGAGAGGGCTGTAAAAAGCTCTGTGAAGTGGTATATAAGTCTAAGTGCTATTGCTATCTTCTAAGTATCTGTTATAATACAGATAGTCCTCAACTTCAAAGTTACAGCAGCACTGAAAAAAGTGACTTACAACCATTTTTTACACTTAACAACTGTTGCAGCATCCCCATGGTCAAATGATCAAAATTAGGATGCTTGGCAACTGGCTCGTATTGATGACCGTTGCAATGCCCCGGGGTCATGTTTTTTTTACGACCTTCTGACAAGCAAAGTCAATGGGGATTCACTCAACAACCGTGTTACTCACTTAACAACTGCAGTGATTCGTTTAACAACTGTGGTGAGAAAGGTCGTAAAATGGGGCAAAACTCACTTAACAACTGTCTCGCTTAGCAACAGAAATTTGGGGCTCAGTTGCCCGTATTGCTCTTCTTCACCAAGTAAAACAATATTTATAGGTCACGGTCAATCACAGGCATCTTACCTTGGTACTGAAGGCACAATTGAACATATCCCCCAGCTTTCGAGCCAGAGTCTCTGATTTCCCTGTTTCTGTTGCATAGAGCACCGTTGCTTTGATCCTGACAGCCATGGCTCTTCGCATCAACGAGGACGCAAAAAGCACAGCCCTGCAAAGAAAAACATTTTCTTTGATCCAGATCCAAGAGTAGATTTTCAGACGGGTATCATAATTTATCCTGGAAACGTACTTGGCCCATATGCAGAATCTGATCTCTCTTTTCTTTGGCTTGTGTTTCTCATCTTTCCAGATGTGTGTTTTCCATGCATCCACCTTGAAGGATAGGAGAAGTTGGACACTTCAATGTCAGATTACCATGATTTAATCCAGTTACCCAATTTTGCTTATAAAGCTATCACTGATTCCACAGACCTATGATTTCTCCTGCAAATGTTTCCTGGCTCTTTCCTCATTCTGCTTCAGGGGTGGGTTCTAACTTACCTCGCTGCCGGTTCGCTTCCTCCTGCGCCGCGTGGCCGCAGTGCAAAAAAATAAAATAAAATCCCCCCCAAAAAAGCCAAAAACAAGATGGCGACGCATGCGCAGTGCCGGAAATTCAGCTTCTGCGCATGCCCAGAAGAAAAAAAACCTGGAAAAAAATTCAAAAAAAAAAATTCAAAAAAAGATGGTGGCGTCCATGGACCGGCACCGACCGAACCGGATCTGTGACTTCATTGTGACGTCACCAGCGGGTCGCTACCGGTTCGGGCGAACTGGTCCGAACCGGAAGGAACCCACCTCTGTTCTGCTTCTATCCCTTATTCCCTTTGTTGTGGAAAACAATTGGATTTCTGCACTTGCTAAATTGAACTTGGAGCACTGGTGAATTGTATTTCTTCCTATGGATCCTTGTCCACTTCTTGGCCATTCTGAAATCTTTTAGGAATCAAGGAAGCTTCACATAGGGATACACTTGAATACTGCTGTGTGTTAAGGATGACTTCAAGAAGGGTTACCCCTTGACAAATAGCAATAGCAATAGCACTTATATACCGCTTCACAGTGCTTTGTAGCCCTCTCTAAGTGGTTTACAGAGTCAGCATATTGCCCCCAACGATCTGGGTCCTCATTTTACCGACCTCAGAAGGATGGAAGGCTGAGTTAATCTTGAGCCAGTCAGGATCGAACTGCTGAACTGTAGGCAGCCGGCAGTCAGCAGAAGTAGCCTGCAGTATTGCATTCTAACCACTGCGCCACCATAGCTCTTATCATTGCGAAGCCTAGTTATAATATATTTATACTTTGTGCTGATCGCAAAAAATTGCTCCCTTAATAATGTTCTAAGCTATTCCTTGCTCCCCAAAATTACCTTTTCTAAATTTCTGCTTAGAACTAGATGAAATGTGGGATAAGGATAAAAGGAGGAAGGAAGGCAGGGCTAAGTTTGAATTAGCTGGTGGCAGAGGTGAACCAGTGGTCTGGACTCAATTTTCATGGGAATAATACTTAGAACCTGGGGAAATTACTCCATCCATCCATCCATCCATCCATCCATTCTATATATCCCTAATATATCCGTTCCAATATAATGGAAGCCAATTTGTGGTTGTTAAGGTTCTGGCCTAGAAACCAGGAGACTGTGAGTTCCAGTTCCATCTTAAGCATGAAAGCTGGCTGGGTAACTTTAGCCAATCACCAGGAGACTGTGAGTTCTAATCCCACTTTAGGCATGAAAGTCAGCTGGGTGACTTGGGCAACTTACTCTCTCTCAGCCCAACCTATCTCAAGGGGCTGTTGTGGGGAAAATAGGAGGAGGAAGGAATGCTAGGTATGTTAGCCATCTTGGGTAACTTATAAATTACAAATCTAATTCATAAATTAAAAATAAAATAATTACAAAAGCCAGTTTTCCAATGTTTCATGGGGAGAAAAACCATTGCTGATTTTGAATTGAAAGATGCTAATATGAACCAGGCAATCCACTGAATTGAACTTAGCTCACCTGATAATAATAGAACGGTGAAATAATGTAATTCAACATCTCCTGATGGAAGAGAGGTGTAATGCTACCCGAGATGGGAGGAACCAGCCAAACCCAATCTGCCGGACACCCCCCACGAATCCGGTATTCATTCTGCATGTACTTCATGAATGATTCCGCAGCAGAATGGTGGTCCATGATAGTGATGCTTTGTTTCTAGAAGAGTCACAGACATGCAAAACTTACTTGGCTCCAGTGTACAGGTTGGTTAAGACTTTCAGGCACAAGCCCATGGCCTTATAGGCAGTCCTCGACTGATTTATTTATGTATTTATTTTATTTATTAGAATTTGTCAAAAACGAGAACAAGAATAAGAGAATAAAAATACAATGACAGGGACGATAGGCACGTTTTAGTGCACTTATGCTCATCCCCTCTACTGACCACTTAAGTATGAAGTAACGTCCACAGAAGTCAATTTGCGACTGAAACTGTGAAAATTTGTAGCTGAGACAACTGGATCAGGTAGAGCATTCCAGACTTTGACAACTCTATTACAGAAATCATATTTTTTGCAGTCAAGTTTAGAACGATATACATTGAGTTTAAAGCGGTTGTTCGCGCGCGTATTATTGCGATTAAAACAAAAAAAGTCATTTACAGGTAAAGCATTACTATGTATAATTTTGTCTGCAATACCTAGGTCTGACCGCAAGCGACGCAGTTCTAAGTTATCCAAACTGAGAATTTCGAGCCTAGTAGCATAGGGAATTCTATTTGTACAGAAGAGTGCAAAACTTTTCTCGTGAAATACTTCTGAACCCGCTCAATTGTAGTGATGTCAGATATATGATATATATGCTAAACAAGTGGACTTACAACCATTTGTTTAGTGACCGTTTGAAGTTACAACGGCACTGAAAAAAAGCGACTTACAACCGTTTTTCACACTTACACCAGCGGTGGGTTGCTCCCGGTTCAGCCCGGTTCTTAGAACCGGTAGCGGCGGCAGGAAGCTCCGCCCACCCGCGCAGGCGAACCGGTAGCAAACTAATTTAGAACCCACTATTGACTTACATCCATTGCAGCATCCCTGTGGTCACGTAATCCAAATTCGTCATATACTTGGCAACTGATATGTACTTACGATAGTTGCCATATTCCCAGATCATGTGATCACCGTTTGCGACCTTCTGACAAGCAGAGTCAATAGGGAAGCCTGATTCACTTAACAACTGTGTCAGTAACTTAACTGCAGCAATTCAGTTAACCACAGTGGCAAGAAAGGTCATGAAATGGGGCAAAATTCATTTAACAACTATCCTGCTTAGCAACAGAATGATGGGTAACTGATTTAGAAGCAATTAATGCAATCAATGGTTGGGTTAGTTGCTTGCAAAGATCTCCAACAAAGCCTTTTCTTCTTTGAAGGAAACCAAAAAACAATTCTGAACTTCAGACTTTCTCGCTGCAAAGGAAGTGGCTAGAAATAGAGAAGAGCGACCTTTTGCCTCTTCTTTTTCCACTCACCTGAAAACTATGGAGCACAGCAACGTTAACCTCTATAACAGCTTTGTCTTTCCACAGTGAAGAGAGTTTGTTTGTTTCCAGGCCCATCCTTCTCCCCACTTCCTGGATCAAGCAGACAAAATGGGGAACAAACAATGTGTCATAGTCTAGCTTCATTGAAATGGTATAAATACAGCTTTCATCGTCTGCACCAGAGGTGGGATCCTCCCGGTTCGGACCGGTTCGTCTGAACCAGTAGTGACCCGCTGGTGACGTCACGATGATGTCACGGAGTCGGTTCGGTTGGTGCCGGTCCGTGGACGCCGCCATCTTTTTTTTTGAATTTTTTTTGAATTTATTTTATTTTTTTTATTTTATTTATTTTATTTTTTTTCCGGGTTTTTTTTCTTCTTCGCATGCGCAGAAGCCGAGTTTCCGGCATTGCGCATGTGTCGCCATCTTGTTTTTGACTTTTTTTGGGGGGGGGGATTTTTTTTAATCTTTTTGCACTGCACACGCGCGCCCATGAGGCGCGGCCACGCGGCGCGGGAGGAAGTGAACCGGCAGCGAGGTAAGTTACAACCCAACCCTGGTCTGCACCCACCCTCTCAGATGCCTCTGGCCACCTGAAACACACCTTAACCACCCAACCAACCTTTACAAAGGGTTACCTGAAGAATATTGTAGCGCCGGACATCACAGAAGTCCCGTACACCAATTTCGGTCCCCATGTACCAGCCATTAAAAGGACAAGCTGTAAATTCCAACCCACCAACTTCAAGGAGCATATTAGACACAGCCGGAACTGCATACCACTTCAAGTCCAGGTCTTTAAACCATTCATATCTGCAGAAAGGATCACAGAGAGTTGTATTAACAAGCCATCCATTATCCATTATTTTTGACTGGATAACCTATTGGTTCTTTCATTGTAAATTCACACTGCACCTCAGTTCCTCAACAGCTACTTCTCATTAAGTTACTTTGTTGGAAGGGGAAAAACACAAGTAACTGGAAATTTGGACTACAATGGCCCTGCTATCTATGTTTGGACTCTGTTTTGTAACAGCAGCCTTAGCATCTGCTGAAAGTTTTCCCCGATTATATCATTAAGAGAGAGGGAAAAAACTCATTTTGATTAAACACAAGATGAGAAAAGCTGCAAAGCTTCGGGACTAAACATTCTTGCTGTTTCATTACTTTTGGCTCAATTTTGCTTGCCTGTTATCTCCAAGGACAAGTTCTACATCATTTAACCAAACAAAAGCCAAGCCAACCCAACCTGTCCCAAGGTCTCAGCAAACAATCTTGCTTTGATAGAGTTCCTCCACCTGACCCATCACAAACAGGTCTGGGCTTCTGTCATCTGAAGCCAAGATGCTTACGTGGGATGCTCCATCGACACCTCCAGGATCAGCTCTGGCGGCAATTCAAATAATTCCGGGTCTTGACCATTGGCTTGCAGGACCAGTGGAAGCACATCAAAGCAGCCATATTTGGCTCTCCAGCCAAGCTGGATGCAGAGCTGAGAGAAGGGAAAGAAGGGTGGTGATTCTTTTGCTTTCTTTCTTGAGAGGAGACAAAGTATTCGACTCCTTGAATGTCCAAGGATTCTAGAATGATGGTTTCCGGAACTGGATGCAGTTCCGGTAAAGGTGGAATGCCCTGATCATCTCATGTTTGGACTATTGCAATGCATTCGATAAAGGATGCAGAATGTAGCAGCACAGACAGCTTTAGGCATCCCTGTGGTGGTAACCCCAGGTAACCCCACTGCTGTGGGAACTGCGCTGGTTGCGGGTTTGCCTTTGGGTCCAATTCAAGGTGTGTTGTTATCACCTTCAGAGCCCTTTATGGCATGGATCCAGATTAACTGAGGAACAGTCTCTCATCCAATGGGACTGGCCCAGCCCACTCACTCCTGCAGAAGAGGTATATTAGGAATTTAGGCTGGTGGGGTCTAGCAGAAGAGCTTTTCCTGCTGTGGCTCCTGCCCTTTGGAACATCATGCCCCTTGGGGTGAGATCAGCCCCTACCATCTCGCTCTTCTGAAGGGGCCTCAAAACCTGGTTCTGCCAACTGCCCTGGGGTCTCGATGGGGATGTTCCACTTTGGAGGTGGCTAGTAGATTAGGAGAAGATCCTACCTCCATCCCAGTCATTTATTCATGCCTTTTATTTAATTTCTTGTTAACATTTTAATGTTTTAATGCTAACACTGAATGTTTTTCATGTTTTAATGCTCTCGTTGTTTTATACTGTGCTTTTAAGGTGTTGTAAGCCGCCAGGGAGATGGACGGCATAGAGCCAGTTTGGTCTAGTGGTTACAGCATCAGGGTAGAAAGCAGGAGGCCATGCCTTCAACTCCCATCTTAGCAGAAAAGCCAGCTGGGTTATTTTAGGCCAGTCACTTTCTCTCAGCCCAATCCACTGGTCAGGGTTGTTATTGTGGGAGAGGAATAGGAGGAGGAAGTTGTGTTGGGTATGTTCAACACCTTGAGTTATTTATAAAAATAATAAAGGCGGGATACAAATAAATAAATCAATAAAATATAAATTTAATAAATTATTAAATAATTTAAATTATTAAATTATTATTATTATTACTAATAATAATACTAATAATAATAATGATGCACTACTCTTGATATTTATTTTGTACATACTTGTGTAAACTCCACGTTGGCTGGATCTCCCACAATGGATCCATCTGGCATCTGGTAGCCAGCATACTGGATGAGTTGATTGTTCCATATTCGGAAGTCGTGCTTTCCATCAGTCCTGTGGGGGAAGACAGTGATGGTGGACCTGTTTCAAGAGAGTAGGAGTGAATGACAGCTTACTCAGTGACTCTATAGATCCAGATGAAATATATATTTTTAAAAAATGGCTCATACCTTATGTTCCCTCCATTCGTAGCATACTCCAAATGGCGACAAAGATGTTCAAACATTTCTTTAGCATTAGTGCAACTGCGAGCATCAAACACCTAAAAGGCATTAATCGGCAAATGAGAAAACTTAATAGTAGTACAGGCTTCCAAGGTCACTTTCCAACCCAATCCAAGAAATATAACTTTTGCAGTCTTAAATAACTCTTAGATAACCCGTACTTGACTCTTAGAAACTAGTTAGTTTAGCATGTTTTGCAGATAATAACCTCACAGAAAGGACACTTATAGATCATGTAGCTCCAACTTTGATAAAGAGAAGATCCATCATACTAAAATAGATTTCCTGGAGACCTTCAATGTTCCACGGCCTGTAAGTTATATCAGAGTTCTCTCTAGTTCAGGGGTGTCAAACTCGATTTCATTGAGGGTGGCATCAGGGTTGTGTTTGACCTGGGGGGGGGGCAGGTGGGGTGTGCGCGGGGGGGGGGGGGGGGGGGGGCATGGCCAGCTCGACATCACTCAGGTCGGGGGCGCCTGTGGTGGCCCGAGCGCTCTGCCAGCGAAAACGGGCTTCCGTGCGATAGTCTCCTGCAACCCTCTGCCAGTGAAAACGGAGCTCGGGAGGGCCGGATCCGGCCCCTGGGCCTTGAGTTTGACACCCCTGCTCTAGGACAATATTTCTCAACCTCAGCAACTTTAAGCTGTGTGGACTTCTACTCCCAGAATTCCCCAGGCACAGCTTACAGTTGCTGAGAAGCATTATCCTGGAAGATCAAAAGAAGAGTATCAATCTCACATATCAATTCTCCTTCATCTTTTTCATTGTTTATTTATTGATTTTATTTTTATTTATTTAGTTTGTCAAACATGTACGAGATAACAGGTGTAAGTATAAACATGGACATGAGCACATGAAATGAGTACAAATACATGGGGACGGTAGGACAGGGACGGTAGGCACGCTGGTGCGCTTATGCACGCCCCCTTACAGACCTCTTAGGAATGGGGTGAGGTCCACGGTAGACAGTTTAAGGTTAAAACGTGCTCTTTTTCAGGTTACACATTCTGAATTTCCAAAAGGCAAATTACTGGGGATCCAGTTATGCAGTTTCAAGAATTTAAATCTCTGCTTAGATTGTAAAGTCCAATAATATGTGTGCCAATTCTTTCCTACTTCTAACCTTGCCAAGGGAAGTCATTGACATCATCAGAGCATCTTAAACATAGTCCTAGAATGCTGGGCCAGAGTTCCATTCTTTGTCTTATAATTTTTGTAGAGGTATCACTATGGAATAGGATGAGCCGAACCCTGTTTTTTTTCCAGTAGAATCAAAAGCAAATGGATCACCTGTAAATTGGACCACTGGATTCTCCCAATGCACCGAGGAGCATTTCTCCAGGCTTGCTTTGTGGCAAAGATAAGCTCTTCTTTGGTGAGTTGATAAGTTCCTGTTCTTTCTATCTCTTGAGCCACTGCTTCCAGCCGTGTTGTGTGCTCTTCCATTTCTGCCCTGCAAAGAAAATGAAGGAAATGGCAACAGTGGTGAACAAGACAGTAAGCAGAGGTGGGTTCCTCCCGGTTCAGACCGGTTCGCCCGAACCGGTAGCAACCCGCTGGTGACTTCACAGATCTGGTTCAGTCAGTGCCGGTCTGTGGGCGCCGCCATCTTTTTTTGGGATTTTTTTTTTTTGGAAAAAAAATTTTTTGGGGATTTTTAAAATTTTTTTTCTTCTGCGCATGCACAGAAGCCGAGTTTCCAGCACTGCGCATGCATCGCCATCTTGTTTTCGGCTTTTTGGGGGGGAATTATTTTTTCCCGGTACTGCGCATGCGCATGCACGCACGCCCACGCGGCGCGGCCACATGGCGCAGGAGGAAATGAACCAGCAGTGAAGTAAGTTAGAACCCACCCCTGACAGTAAGCAATATTGGGAGCTAACATAACTCAGAAAGATTTCCAAAATGATGCAGGGATTTCCCAATCAAAAAGATGCACAGAAGAAACAAGTGAAATGTTGAAAACCATCATTCTTTCCTATGGCTATCGAGTGATCCTGAATTGATGGTGCTCCTGGGAGGAGAAGGGAGCCTGTAAAATTCCTCATTACCTTGACACATTGCTGCAGGAGTCATAATAATAAGACTTTTTTTTTTCTTGCAGCGCCAATAACATCATTGTTTGCTTGTAAGATTAGAAGTAGTCGGCAAACTCTGGCTCCAAACATTAAAAATACAGCTTTCTAGATAGTAGAGATCCTTCACCTAATGACTTGCTTCTACCATTTAATACTCCATGGTTTGTTTAATCCGCTATAATCAGTACAATAGTTTCTCAAACTGCAAAGCCATAAACCATGGTTTACTAATAACAATAAACAGTAAAGAAGCTGCCTTCATATTCTGTGCCTAAGCCATAACCAATCAAACCAAGATTGGGAGGGGAATCTATGTAATTGTTAGGAGTCAAAAACAACTTGATATCACATAATCAATGCAAGGAGAGAACCATCATTGACAAGTAATCCTGCCTGATTTATATCATTGTTCCACCATTGCCCTCAGCACATAAAAAAGCACATGCATATTTAGGAAACTTCAGCTGTATTTTTCTTCTCCAGCTACATGGTTAAATATTCTTTTGCCAGCCATAAACAGGCACAAAAATGCCTTGATTTAAGACAGTTGTTTTCCAACCTCAGCCATTTTAACATGCATATACTTCAACCCAGGCTACCTTGCTGGGGAATTCTGGGAGTTGAAGTCCGCACAACTTAAAGTGACCGAAGTCAACAAACACTGAAGAAAGATGAATCTCATCTTAGCAGATATATAAAACCTGGGTTCATACAGTAAGTCATTGCTTTCATTCACCGTGGTGTGTAGAACAAACCAAGATGGCTATGTTCACACACAGAACTAAGCCAAAGCCAAGCAAACTATGCTATGCCATACTGGATATATGAACGCAGCCGGCATGAAAATCGTTAGCTCTCTACGGTCCCAAGTGGAAGCTCTTCCTAGATTTTGCAAGATACTAAATAATACAGACTTTTGTTATATTGCATGCAATGCATATATAGTAAAGCAAGCAGCCATTGGACCAATCTTAGCCTTGATGGTCATGGGGCTATCTCTGGAGGCCATTTGCTGGGAGACTATGGGTTTCCTTGGCCAGTTGGTCGGCCACTGTGACAACAGACTGCTGGATGAAATTGGCCAGAAGCCTGATCCAGCAGGGCACTGTTTAGATTCTTATGTTCTACATGAATAATTACCCGAAAAAATTTCAGTCCTGTAGGCCAAAAATGGCCTGCTGAGGCCTCCATCTGTCCTGCCAGATCCTATTAGCTTCTCTTCATCTCTCTCCCCCCCCCCCTTTTGATTTCTCCTGGAGTTCAGAAACTGTGTTTTTCAGCAATTATATTTCTAATCTCTTGTCAGCAGCTATTTGGAGATAACAAGGTCAGGTCTCCCAAGGCATTCATTTCTGTGCATTCTTCACCCTTCGTCTCTAGCCCTGTACATGACAAGTTTCTTCCTTTCAAAGGGAGTGTGAGACTGCTCCAGACTGCCTCTGCATGAAAGAATGGCTTAAGGAGAGCAGGTGGTAGAGCTACCTGTCTATGAAGTTGTCCCTTTATCTGACTGGCCAAGGATGCAAGAGCTGAGAATGCAGGTGTGGGTCCCTGCACCTGCCACAAATGTCTGATACAAGAATGTAGTGTGCATCACTGCATCATTTTATAATTTGCATTATCTAGACAAAAATGTCAGAACACCAAGACCACCGTTAGTCCCTCTCTCACAGATCCCCCCCCCCAAAATGTTTTTGATGTTGGTTGCAGGATTGTATGTAAATCAGCTTGGATGTCTGAAAGCAGAGTTCAAATGTAAATGTTGTCTCATTTTTCTTTGTACTTTTCTACTGTTCTGAGAGATGCCTTCCCCTGATTACCTGCTCTTTCTTTTTTGTTTCACTTACAAACTTAAGACAACACAAAGACAGTTTATTGCTCTGTTAGAACTACAATTAGAGTAACACTATTATGCCAATCACAGCCTGAGTCTTTAAAAAGGTCTTCCAAAATTGCCGAAAGGAAGTGAATCACAGGATAGAAGCTCAAAATAAGCAAACAAACTGACTCACTTTTGAAGTGTGTTGTAGAAAAGATGGATAAACTCAGTTGCTTGGAGTAGTAATTTGTCTCTGGGGATGGGTTCCTCTCGGGGACCTCGGATTAACCCTTTCGGATTCATGAGAGATCCCTGGCAAACTTTGTTCTGACAGTTAAGAACCTGGGGAAAAATATGTACAGGCAAAAGAGATGGATTAACAAACACTTCCAGAATCAGCAGTAGGCACAGGTGCAGGGTTTAACCTTTGGGGTGGTTTAATACCCACTTCAATGAAACATTGCCCTTACAATGGAAAGTGCAGTATGGAAAAAAAATCTGCTCAGGATCTCAGATCAATATGGATTAGTTTTAGATGATTGTACTCCTGACAATAACATGACCAACCAAGAAAACAAACCAATGGATCATTGAGCAAATCAATGCAGAGTTTTCACTTGAGGTACAAATGACCAGGCTCAAATTATCCTACTTCAAACACATTATATAGAAGCCCAGCTTCCTGGAAAAGGCTCTATTGCTGGAAAAGGGGGAAGGAATGAGAAGAAGAGGACAACCAGCAGCAAGATGGATGAACCATTGGAAAACCTGAAGGACCAGGTTGGAAATAGATCATCCTGGAGAAGATCTACCTATGTGGTTGTTAGAAGTTGAAAACAATTTGATGGCACATATCAATTTATCAATTAATGGATGACTGTAACAAATGAGGGCTTCTTTTCACTGAAATGTTTACTGTACAGCTATGTAATAATATAATATAATAACAGAGTTGGAAGGGATCGTGGAGGTCTTCTAGTCCAACCCCCTGCTTAGGCAGGAAACCCTACACCACTTCAGACAAATGGTTATCCAACATCTTCTTAAAAACTTCCAGTGTTGGAGCATTCACAACTTCTGGAGGCAAGTTGTTCCACTGATTAATTGTTCTAACTGTCAGGAAATTTCTCCTTAGTTCTAAGTTGCTTCTCTCCTTGATTATTTTCCACCCATTGCTTCTTGTCCTACCCTCAGGAGCTTTTGAGAATAGCTTGACTCCCTCTTCTTTGTGGCAGCCCCTGAGACAGGGGTGAAATTCAGCAGGTTCTGACAGGGCCTGGAGAACCGGTAGCAGCAA
>QLTV01003107.1:2199980-2217011 GCA_003457575.1 Thermophis baileyi | reverse complement strand
TGCGTTGGAGAATAGGTTGACCCCCCCTAGCCATGCCCAGTTCCTGCAACCGTTCATCATATGTTTTAGCCTCCAGTCCCCTAATCATCTTTGTTGCTCTTCTCTGCACTCTTTCTAGAGTCTCAACATCCTTTTTACATCGTGGCGACCAAAACTGAATGCAGTATTCCAAGTGTGGCCTTACCAAGTCATTATAAAGTGGTATTAACACTTCACGTGACATGCCCGTTTAGTTTTTAATTTTTTTTCTTTTATGTATGTATTTATGTATGTATGTATGTATGTATGTATGTATTTATTTATTTATTTATTTATTTATTTTGTGTATTATTCTTTATTTTTGCATTTAATAAATTAAAAAAAAATTAGATAGAACCTACAGATAGAACCCAAAAGTGAAGTGGTAGCAATTCAACTTGTGTTCCGAACAGGAATCCAAATGGATTCTTGAAAGATGCTTGCTCAAACTCTGCTGAAGCAGGAATAGTGAAAGGAATGCCTCTACCTTCCTGGGCAAATTGTTTCCCTGCCAACTTCTTTCATTAGTACAGTTTTTTTCTAATTTTAATGAAGATATGCCTTCCTGTAATTTTAAGCTTCTAACAGTAACAGTTATGGCCGCCACTTGGAATGACAGATAACAATCCTTCAGTTATTTAAAGAGTCTTCTTCAGCTTTCTCTGAGTAGAGGAGAATCTGCTATGGCCACTTCAACATGTGTGTGGTCTGCTAGAGAGCTAGAAAAAACACCTATATCTAAGCATTTCTCTTACCTCTTTGGCCTCATGGTGCAATTCATCTTGAAGGATTGTTCCAGTCTCCCCATTTTTAATTTTTAAATGCCTTGGGCATCTAGATGTTTGTATGGTATTATTCTGGAGAAGTTTCTGGGCAGAAAAGAAACCAAAAACAATGCATTTGATTAGATTTAATTTGGATCTGATTGCTGTCTTCCTCTAAAAATCAGGTCTGCCTGCCTGCCTGCCTGCCTGCCTGCCTGCCTGCCTGCCTGCCTGCCTGCCTGCCTGCCGGCCTGCCTGCCTGCCTATCTATCTATCTATCTATCTATCTATCTATCTATCTATCTATCTATCTATCTATCTATCTATCTATCTATCTATCTATCTATCTATCTATCTATCTATCTATCTATCATCTATCTATCTATCTATCTATCTATCTATCTATCTATCTATCTATCTATCTATCTATCTATCTATCTATCTACTATCATCTATCTATCTATCATCTATCTATCTATCTATCTATCTATCTATCTATCTATCTATCTATCTATCTATCTATCTATCTATCTATCTATCTATCTATCTATCTATCTATCTATCTATCGCTATCTATCTTTCCATCCATCCATCCATCCATCCATCCATCCATCCATCCATCCATCCGAAACTATTTATTTGTATCTTCACAAGAAGTCTTTTCAAGGGCCAGAGGCACCAGTAAACTTCAGAGCTGAGTAGGACATTGAATTCAGCATAAAACATTTAACCCGAATACCTGTCACCTGATTACTGTACTACATTGTCTGCCTTTGCATAATATTCTGAACACAATTGGAGTGGACGCTACACAGGAAACAATAAAAACTAATCAGATTTAGCAACTAGATTTGTAACTGTCTTCATTATGCATGTTTTTATGGACACAGGTTTGGGCACACTCTCACAATTGTCATTTTACAGTTGTCATTTAACTTGTCATTTTAACTCAAGCTAGTTTCATAAAATGTACTAAAGCCCAAACTGAACAAATTACATCTTAGTCTGGGATTATGTTGCTGTCCAGATGAAGGTGACCATCTGATGTCGCTCAGAGTTACCTTGAACCACAAGATGAGTGGCAAATAAATGTAATAATAAAGGAATAAACAAATAAACAAAATCATCCCTGGCCTCCTGGAGGGTTATCTAATACAGGGGTCTCCCACCTTGGCAACTTTAAGCCTGGCGGACTTCAACTCACAGAATTCCTCTGGGAGTTGAAGTCCGCCAGGCTTAAAGATGCCAAGGTTGGAGACCCCCGAATTCCCACCTTTGCTTATCCCCTGTATTTCAGTCTTAACTTTGGATAGAGGGACACCAAAACCAGACTCACTTCTTTTGCCTTCTCAAGCAATGTGATGCCATTGGGTTTCCTGCTCAGACTCTTAACAAGAGCACCTTCCTGCTTTGCCACACTAGAAGAAAGGAGAAATAACAATCCTTTGTGAAGATATGAGAAATGCATGATGGTAAAGCATTCAGTCTATGCTAAATAAGTGGATATGATCCAGGGGTGGGTTCTAACTTACCTCGCTGCCGGTTTGCTTCCTCCTGAGCTGCATGCTTGCGCCTCATGGGCGCGCGCAGTCCAAAAAAATTTAAAAACCCCGAAAACAAGATGGCGACGCATGCGCAGTGCCGGAAACTCGGCTTCTGCGCATGCGCAGAAGAAAAAAAATTCAAAATAAATAAATAAATAAAATTTTTAAAAAAGATGGCAGCGCCCACGGACCGGCACCGACCGAACCGGATCCGTGACGTCATCGTGACATCACCAGCGGGTCACTACCGGTTCGGGAGAACCGGTCTGAACTGGGAGGAACCCACCTCTGATATAATCACATACTTCCAGAGAAAAGGTAAAGGTAAAAGTTTCTCTGTCTTGTGCCCGACTTTAGGGTGTGGTGCTCATCTCTGTTTCTTGGCTGAGGGAGCCAGCGTTGTCCTAAGACATTTTCCACGGTCATGCGGCCAGCATGGCTATAGACTTATATAACGCTTCATATAGCCCTCTCTAAGAGGTTTACAAAGTCAGCATCTTGCCCCCAACAATCTGGGTCCTCATTTCACCGACCTCGGAAGGATGGAAGGCTGAGTCAACCTTGAGCCAGTCAGGATCTAACTCCTGGTTGTGGGCAGAGTTAGCCTGCAATACTGCATTCTAACCACTGTGCCACCACGGCTCTTACACTAAAGGTGCACCGAATGCTGTTACCTTCCCACCAAAGTGGTACCTATTAATCTACTTGCATTTGCATACTTTTGAACTGCTATGTGGGCAGGAGCTGGGGCAAGAACGGGGGCTCTAGGGAGCACAACACTCAGGTCTCAAACCCGGGCTCTCAACTTTCCAACTGACAAGGTGTGTCTTTAACCACTGAGCCATTGCGCCCTAAGACAACCAAAAAACTGGTCTGTTTCCCCTGTCCTTTATGATGACCCTATTAGAGAAGAATGGCTGTATAGCAGGGGTGAAATCCAGCAGGTTCTGACAGGTTCTGGAGAACCGGTAGCAGAAATTTTGAGTAGTTCAGAGAACCGGCAAATACCACCTCTGGCTGGCCCCAGAGTGGGGAGGGAATGGGGATTTTGCAGTATCCTTCCCCCAGGAGTGGGGTGGGAATTGGGATTTTGCAATATCCTTCCCCAGGAGTGGGGAGGGAATGGAGATTTTGCAATATCCTTCCCCTGCCATGGCCACCAAGCCACACCACGCCCACCAAGCCACGCCCACAGAACCGGTAGTAAAAAAAAATGGATTTCACCACTGCTGTACAGGTATCCTTGACTTCATTCATAGATATGACAGCTTATGACTGTTGTAGCATCCCCACGGTTATGTGATCAAGACTCTGACAAGTGACAACTGGTGTGTACTATTTAGGACAGTTGCAGTGTCATCACTATTTGTATCCTTCCCAGTCATCTTCCAACAAGCAAAGTCAATAGATGAAGCCAGATTTGCTTAACAACTGCAGCAAAAAGAGATCATACAATTGGGCATGTCTCACTTAACAACCACCTCACTTAGAAACAGAAGTTCAAGTCCCAGATGTGGTCGTAAGTCAAGGATGATATTTATGATTGCCCTGACCTGGATGGAACATTTTTTTTCTTTTTGAAAAAAAGAGGGATATCAACTAGCCATCCTCCTGTGGCATCCCAAAAATCCAAACAAAGGTAGATAATGTGTAATAAATTTCCCAGGGAGGTGTGTGTGTGTGTGGGGGGGTGTCTATAAAAACCAATTGCTGAGTTTTATGCTATACCCTTTTCATTTGTATCATATTTTCTTAAGGCGGCCTATGTGTTCCCCACTGTTGCCATTCTTGCTAGAAAGTAAGAGATAAAGAAGGCTGAAAGAGACTGATCCAAGGACGCCAAGATAATTTTCTGGCTAAGATGGAGATCTGAAGACATATCTCCCCAGCTTTATTTTTATACTTTCCTAAAGTTGAAAAAGCAAATGACAACTGAAAAAAAAATGTGTGAAGAAACTGCACCTGAAAACAACCATCATTGTTGAGGATTTTTTTAAAACTAGAAATCGTATTTGGTATCACTGTTTAATGTATTAAAAAGTGGATTTTCCAGAGCAGGAAAAAACACTGATGAGCAGCTATAAATAAACAGCTGTAATGTCAATGTGTGAATAAGATAGGATGATATCCTAGGAATCCAGAAAGGTATTTTCACTGTCTGCGCATTGATACATACAACATATGTATGTATCTTATATCTTAGACTGTATCGTTGACCTCACCCCATTCCTAAGAGGTCTGTAAGGGGCGTGCATAAGCGCACCAGTGTGCCTACCGTCCCTGTCCTAACGTCCCCAGGTATTCGTAAAATATCATGTACTCGTAACCATGCTTGTACTTCTTATATATTCACAATCATGTTTATACTTTGTAATCATATACACGCTTGACAAAATAAATACATTAATAAAATAAAAATAAATAAAATAAAACATATGAGTAAGAAAAAAAGGTTAGCAATGTATCAATGTGGTGATGCCACTTAATTAAAATACACTTCAATTAAAATTGAATCATTCCTAAATATCCAGGGAATAATTAAAAAACTCTCATTCAGTTTTGGGTTAAATCTCATTTATGGAGAAGAAGAAGGACCATTCATGAAGCACTACTCAAAGGTAATGCAATCATTTAAACCTCACTAGATAATAAATGCCCATTGTCAGGAGAATCTACCAGAGTGGAGTTAAAACTGTCAAGATAGGGACTGTGGCTGTGGGTTCAAAGCCTGCCTCTTTTTTTTAATGTGGTTCATATGCCACGCTTGCCAAAAAAGGGTGACACTTTGACTGCATGGTTGTAGTCTTGACTTTTTTGACCTACTCCCTTCCATGGATGCCCTTAAATAATGCAGCAAAACTGAGAACTTCTATCTTGGTGTATTAGTAGTCCTCAACTTAAGACCACAATTGGGACCAGAATTTCCGTTGCTAAGCAAGGTGGTTGTTAAGTGAGTTGTACTTGATTTTATGACCTTTTTTTGCCAAGGTTGTTAAGCAAATCACAATAGTTGTTAAGTGAATCACACTATTGTAAAGTGAATCCAGCGCCCCCTACTGACCTTTCTTATTCGAAATTGGCTGGGAAGGTCGCACATGATCCCAAGACACTGCAACCATTATAAATACATGCCAGTTGCTAAATGCCCAAATTTTAATTATATGACTGTGGGGATGCTGCCACGGTCATAAGTGCAAGGACCCATCGTAAATCACTTTTTTTCAGTGCCGTTGTAACTTCAAACGGTTACTAAACAAACGGTGGTAAGTCGAGAACTGCTTGTAAATAAAGGTGATATGATGAAAATATTTTTCTCTAATATCTTTCCAGCAGAAAGAAAAACTAAGGTCTCACCGCAGAGAAAATTAAGCCAACAGGACAACTGCTTGAACACGGGGGGGGGGGGGGAGAAGCATGTGTGAAAGAACTAGTGATGGTCCCATTGCTTTGATAAATCTGAGAGGCTTCCTCGGGTGCTGGTGGTGGGTCGAGGGAGTGCCAAGCCAGGGTACCACCCATTGAGCTAAACAAAGAATCACGTCAAGCTGCTTCAGAGATCAATGGGGAACAAGTTGGTTATAGGAACAAAACAAAGACAGGGAAAGCAATTCACAGAATGGATGGCTTTGGGGAATTAACTGGGTGGGTACTTCAAAGAATTCCAGATGCGCCCTTGTTAAGAAAATAGTTGTGAATTTCATTGCTTTCCTGTAGAATATAATAATAATGATTTCTGAACTTGTCTCCCTTCCTTTTCATTTCCAGGCTGGGCAAGGGAAAAGTGTTTTTTTTTTTTAAACTTATCATGTTTTCCCACCTTTCCTTTAAGGCGTTCCCAGCTGAGCTTTCCTTTTGCTGTTCTGTTCGGATGACGGTCCTGTGAGGTAGGCTGTACTAAGAAAGAGGAATGGACCCAGGGCTCCCCCTCAATACCATGGCTGAGATTTTCCAAGACTTAAGATGCCATCTCCACACAAATAGATTTCTGCATCTTCTAGAGCTCTCCAATCCTCGGTCTATGGACAGATACCAGTCCATGGCCCGTTGGGAACCAGTCCACCCAAGCGGTCGGCGAGCATGCAAAGCTCCATTTGTGTAAGCAGTGGGCGTATGTGCGACACCATCTCCTCCCCCCCCCATCTCCACTGCCAGTCGGCAGAGCCAGAAAGATTGGGGACCGCTGTTCTAGAGTTATCCAACTATTGTACCATGGCACAAATGAGGGAGGCAGGTTTCATTTATGAGATTTATATCCATAATGCCCTCTTCTCTTTTCCACACTACAACAGCCCTGTGAGGTGGGTTGGGCTGAGAAATGCGGACTGGCCGAACATCATGCAGTTTGTGGTGTGTGTGTGTGTGTGTGTGTGTGTGTGTGTGAGAGAGAGAGAGAGAGAGAGAGAGATATTTCTTGGCTGTTTTCCGATAGAATGTAATTTCTCCAGTAATTTCCAGATTTCGAGCCAAGGAGAAACGTAAAGCAGCCTCACCTGTGGACATTTTCGTTTGCTTTTTCCATATTATTGTTGAGATCCATCTCTTCCCACAACTCAGAGTGACTGGATGGTGGCACACAAAGCAACGCCCAAGGATACCTCATTCTCTGCATAATCTAGACCAAGGCGGTTTGGGTGCCATTCAAATCCTAGCCAAGCAAGATACAAAGTCCGTTTCTGCAAAGGAAATAAATAGCAGGCATGAAGAGAGAAAGAAGATTTTTTTTGTTTTAAAAGCAAGGGAAGGTCAGGGGTGTTCGGGTAGGGCCAAAAAGTCAAGATGGCTGCCTTGCACATAAAAGGAAAGCAAGGCTTCAATTGTGTGATTACATTCCACCACAGACTGTATACAAGTCCCTTGGCAATTGCTTCAAAATAACCATATAATGCTTCCAGGTTTTTCAGATTAATACAGGTAGTCCTCAATTTACGACCATAACGCAGCCAGCTCGTTAAGCAAATGCCGCAGTCATAAAATGAATGCTGCTGTCATTAAATGAGTGGCATAGTCATTAAGCAAACCCATTGTTCTCTATTCATAGTTTCTAATATTTGGCAAAGCCGCCATAATACGTGGTCACATGACCGCAGAATGCTGCAGCAACCATAAATGCAGCCATGTTGCTAAGTGCCCAATTGTGTGATCACGTGACCTCAGGGAAGACCCACCACCAGGGGTGAAATTCAAATTTTTTCCCTACCGGTTCTGTGGGCGTGGCTTGGTGGGCGTGGCAGGGGAAGGATACTGCAAAATCCCCATTCCCTCCCCACTCTGGGGCCAGCCAGAGGTGGTATTTGCCGGTTCTCTGAACTACTCAAAATGTCTGCTACCGGTTCTCCAGAACCTGTCAGAACCTGCTGAATTTCACCCCTGCCCACCACCACCATTGGAACTTCAGAACCAGACCGTAACTCCCTTTTCTCAGGTAGCTCATAACTTTGGTCGCTAAAGGACTGGTCATAAGTTGAGGACACCTGTATGTAGAAAACAGATACATCCCATAAGCAAGCACTCTTGCTCTTCTCCAGGGCTATTTTGACACCAGAGTCTTTGGTGCTGATTTCCAGGAAGGAAACAGGGTTAAATAAAGATTCTGCACAGTGCTTAATGTAGCCAAGAAGCTCTTCCTATGTTTTTCACAATCAGGTCCCATTAAGAAAAAGTCCCTTCCTGTTTTTATTAGAAGCATCCTTCTGTTAATTCTGTCCTTATTACTTCCTGGTCAACACAAGTAGGGAGAGGTGACGAAAGAGGTGATGTTGGTTGATCTCAGAACGCTAAGATGGCTTGGGAGACAAAAAAATAATCTCAAGGCAATAGGCTGACCCAAAACCATCCCTAAAGAAGACAATGCCAAACCATTTCCGTACAGGTGCAAAAAAAGCACACAGACATATCTATGGCACTAACTAAACTCATACAAGTTTAATAAACTAACTCAAAGGGGCATTACTGTACTTTTAACTTTTAAGCAGTTGGCTCTCATTCTCTGCAAAATGGGATGAAACTTTCATTATTGGCTTCCTTCCATTAAAAAATGTAGAAACGCCATTATTTTGCAATGTCATGTAAAAACTGGGGAACACGCAGCATGGACATGAATGATAATTATGTAATATTTAATCAAATATTAAATGGGCAAGGTTATCTGTCTGTCTTTTATCTATATTAATTTTATATTAACCCTAACCCACAATAACTCAAGGTAACAAATGTAGCTAATATTCCTTCCTCGTCCTATTTTTCCCACAACAACCCTGTGAGGTTGGTTGGGCTA
Source organism: Thermophis baileyi (assembly GCA_003457575.1). NCBI lineage: Eukaryota > Metazoa > Chordata > Lepidosauria > Squamata > Dipsadidae > Thermophis > Thermophis baileyi. The sequence continues at coordinate 2,208,411 of QLTV01003107.1, read as the reverse complement.
AGAGAGAAACACTGCTCCAAAATCACTCAGGCCATCTTTCTAAACCAAACATCACAATTGTCTCTAAAGGATCCGTGGTTTATATGTATATGTACATACACCCATCAGAGCACAATGAAGCATATTTAAGCCATATTGCTACTAATGGACAAAATTTAAGTTGCAACTCCAAATCTCATATTTATAAGTGAATAAACCTCCCTAAATAGAGAGGACTACAGATCTAAACAGAGGCTTTCCATCTTAATGCATTAAATACTCATCCTAAATACCACCAATTGTCAGTTATAAGTGTAACATATTGAACAATCTTTTCTTTAATGCAGCCAGTGGAGTTATAATGCAAATCTATAGCCTCCCAGCTTCATCCCAAATAACGAGATGGGCAGTATATAAATTTAATAAATAAAATAAATACATTAAAATCTACAAACCTTTGTTTTTTAATTTAGTCCCCAAATAAATGGATTTGGGCAGGGCTGAATCAAAAATGTGTTTGTTTAAAAAAAAATCTCTTGAAAGATAATATTAAATGCCATACTATATTTATGAATCACAAAATAATGATCATTGTTCCATTTCATTTGATGAAAGTGCAGTAGATTGCTTTTTGAGGGACTCGTACAAAAGAATCCGGTATTTCTAAATTTGTAAAAGGCATTGCAATCATTTCTTTAAAGAGCTTACTCCAAGGGCTACTTGTAAGACATCCCCCCCCCATGCATTAAAATCACCCACAGTCTCAACTTGTACAAAATTCCAATCAATTTGAAGATGTTGCCAAGAGCAAAGGAAGTCCTAGGAAAGTTGCAATTTCCCATGAACTTACCAGACCAACAAACTCAGCAGGACACACACCTCAGCATAATTCCCCTGTTGCAGATTTCAGATCCAGAGCTCTTGAATCAATTCCTGCTGCTGCCTGGATCAGATTTTTAAAAATCACTTTGGAGTCTGCCAAACCATCTACTTGGCTGAGTTCCTAGAACTTTCTGGAGTTACCTGTGCCATACAAAACCTAACAGACAAAAACCGTGCCAGGGATTTGCATGTTTCTTAAGCAAGCATCAGTCTTCTTTCTCTTGCATTTTAGCCCGAGACAATATTGGCCAATTTCTTCTCTCAGCCAAAATATCTATACTGACCCAACAACTTGAGAAGTCTCTGCTGCCCCACAGAGGCAAAGATTTAAACATTCCTTTTCATACAGCTGGCAGGAGAAAACGATCTTACCTTGAGCTTTTTCTTTCTTTCTTTTTTTAACCTGTCTGTTGCAAGATCTTTGTAGCCAGAAGGTTCCTCTCTCTGAATATTCACCCACTCATTGGACCATAAAACAAAGTCAATTGCATTTTATACTCTCTTTAAATGCAAACAAAGATAGGTGGGGAGTCCCTTACTTTTAAGAGTGACAGATGAGTCACTTTTGGCTTTCCTCACAAATGTGCAGGATGTTTAGCAACACAGTTTTATTGGCATTATCGCCAGCTAGCCAGCACGAATATTTAGGTTTGTTTGTTTATTTTATTTTTTCTTCTAAAACTCACCTTGTGGGACTTACTAACTAGGGAATTTCCAAGGGTCTGCTGAGTTTTCCCTTCCTCCAAATCAGATCTTGTAGACAGGAGTGATGATGTAACGATGACAAAATAATTTTTAACATGAAATAACATAAAGAAGAAAATAAATCTCTGAATATAATTGCAGTACTGTAATTGTATTGCAGTGACATTTTTAATTCAGTTTAAAGCATTTTTTAAAAAAATTCTGCTTACTTTTTCTCCTGGCCTCATTCACTTTTTGGAGTGTGGTCCTTCTGCTGAAAGACTGAGCAGTCCGCACTGTCCCCAAAATTGCTGCCCCTCAAACCATGGTATGTCTGGTTATCCCATAGTGACCAGTTAATCTGACATGTGACTAGACAATTTGTGACTTTCCAGAGGTTATTGGGCTCTGCTTCCGATTATCCTTGGCTAACCGGGTCAGATGTTGAGATGGAATCTAATATTTAGAGCGGCAATGGTACCCCATCTCTGGTTTAACTCTAATTTAACAACCTCTGCTTAAGCTATTGTCTTAGCCACACAGCCCCTTTCACTTATTATTGAATGTTGCAAGTTCTCAATTTTATATCTGCTTCATATATATTATATGTAGTTCATATGCTTGTATACTATGTGAAGTAATAGAGAGCCGATTTGGCATAGGAGATAAATTTCACATGGAAGCCTAACTTCATGAGAGCCAATCTGGCACAGTTGTTAAGGCATTAGTTTAGAAACAGGGAGATCATGAATTCTAGTCCTGTCTTAGGGGCAAAGTCAATGGCAAACCAATTCTGAAAAACCTTGCCAAAAATTCCCAAAGGTGCTTTTTTTTTTCAAGAGGCAACTGGACTTTCTGGTTTTTCTTTGAAGACATTTTGCTTCTCATCGAAGAAGCTTATTCAGAGCGGAAGAAGCTTGTTGGATAAGAAGCGAAACGTCTTTAAAAGAAAAACCAGAAAGTCCAGTTGCCTCTTGAAAAAAAAAAGCACCTTTGGGACCCCTGGATGACTGAGAATCTCCATAGACACTTGCCAAGAAAACTGCAGGGACTTGTCTGCGTAGGAGTGAAGAGTAAAGGCAATGGGAGAGTTTAGTACAGTGGTTAAACCACCAGCCAGAAAGTTCTAGTCCCACTTCAGACACAAAGCCAGCTAGGGGACTTTGGGCCAGTCACTCCCTTTTAGCCCTGGGATGCCGGCAATGGCAAAGCTCTTCTGAAATCTTGCAAAGAAACCCGCAATCAAGGGGTGGGTTTCTCTTACCTCCCTACCGGTTTGGAAGTGCGCGTGCCGCTTTCAAGCAGAGGCAACTGGGGAACCGGTTCGGGGGCGTGGCAAGCCGGCCAGCACTACCGGTTCGGCGAACGGGGCCAAATTTCCGCCACCGGCTCGTGCGAACCAGTCCGAAGCAGTAGCAACCCACCACTGCCTCAATCACCAGGACTTAACACTGACTCAAGGACCAAACCAAAATAAAATAATTTGATCTTGAACCAACCTGCTCAAGCGTGTTGAACTTATCCAATCTTTTCCCTTTCGCTTTGGGGCCATCCTCTGCTGCAATTCCTTATCCTAAGAGGAACAAAGCTGATTGGCACAGAGGCTCTTTTTGGGGAAGGATCCAAGCTGTCTGATGAAGATGCCGCAATACAAATCCGGCCAGGTCACGAATTAGCAGGCTAAAAAAAAGCAAGAAGGGAGAAAAAAGTGACTAATGTTAGAATCCCAACCGTCTGCTTGGAAGTCCAACTTCAGAGACTGCTAGACAAGTGGATTGCATCTTCATACAATTATTTATCACTGATCATCTCAGATATGGAGGAAAATCTCCCAGAGAACACTCAGGGATGATTTTTTAAAGTGGCTGTGCTTTGTCTTCTTTTCTGTCTGATCATTTGGTGTTTTAAGTGAAATTTTGATTTGTTTTTGTATTTGCCTGGTTCTAGAAAACTGGAAGAGGGTCGGTCTGAGTGGGTTTTATGAACATGAAGACTTTATTCAGATAAACCAAAGCTGGAGAGTAATAAGAAAAACAGGTGGTGGTGGTGGTGTAGATTGGCATCTTTCTAGAGTTCAACAAAAAGGGACGCGGTGGCTCAGTGGCTAAGACTCTGAGCTTGTCGATCAGAAAGGTAGGCGGTTTGGCGGTTCGAATCCCTAGTGCCACGTAACGGGGTGAGCTCCAGCAGTGGGTTGCTCCCGGTTCGGCCCGGTTCTGCGAACCAGTAGCAGTGGCGGTGGGAGGCTCCGCATGCGCAGAAGCGTGCGCGTGAACCGGTAGCAACGGGATTTAGAACCCACTACTGGTGAGCTCCCGTTACTTGTCCCAGCTTCTGCCAACCTAGCAGTTCGAAAGCACATAAAAAATGCAAGTAGAAAAATAGGGACCACCTTTGGTGGGAAGGTAACAGCGTTCCGTGCACCTTCGGCGTTTAGTCATGCCAGCCACAAGACCACGGAGACGTTTTCGGACAGCACTGACTCTTCGGCTTTGAAACGGAGATGAGCCGGGAACGGGACTAGACTAGAGAGTTCAACAAAGAATAAGACCAGAGAGTGTCTATGGTGATTCTCAATCATCCAGGTCATGGTTGTTCCAAAGATGTTTTTCAAAAGACAACTGGACTTTCTTGGGGGGTTTTTCCTTGAAAACGTTTCGCTTCTCATCCAAGTTCGGAAGAAGCCTCTTGGATGAGAAGCGAAACGTTTTTAAGGAAAAAAACACCCAAGAAAGTCCAGTTGCCTTTTGAAAAGCACCTTTAGGACAATACCAGAGGGTGTTAACAAACTGGTGTCACACCTTTACCTGACAATGGTCCCCATTAAATCTCATGATCATGATCATGTAATAACATCTCAATTCAATGGACCACTCATGAGGATTGTCCATTAAATCCAAATGTCTGCTAAACCTGAATTTAATTACTTGCATAATTACATACTTACTTAAATTGCTCCCAAGATCTGGACTGAAGTCAAATTTAACATTCTTAAGGAGAATGGTGTTTGTTTTTGTTTTTGGTAGCCAAAAATAGAAGGAATCTGCCAGCACCTACCTTTTCAGACTAACAAATTTTATTAGAAGCCTGAAAAGTTGCTAGCTGATACCTTGCGATTTTTGCTTTTTTTTTTTAAAGAAATTGAATTAACACTTATTTTCAGGCTTACATATTCTTGCATTTCTGGCTGAGAAAACATGCTTCTGATTTTCACAATTATGCAACTGAAATTGAGTGAGGATTTGAGGGAGCAAAATGGCTTAGGGGATTCTATGAAACAACTTCCATGAAAATCTGTAGGGTTTCTGGGGAGGAAAATCTTGTTTTTATGGTTTCATTGTTTGATCATCTTCCATACTTCACCAATAAGAGTAATTTTATTTTGCAGCGTTTTCCTTTTGTTTCTTCAAATAAAAATGTTGGTGGCTTTCCGCAGGCTGCCTGCAAAGAATCTGCACATTTTCTGAGTATCCTGAGATGGCAAAACAAAGGCAGCTCTAAAATGTTTAAAAAGAAATGGCATTGGAGCACCCAGCTAAGTGGACAACCTTGAGATAAAGGCCTGCTGATGATTTAAAAAAAATATTTGTACTGCAACAAATAAATTGGAATTAATAATTCCTAGAGAAAAAGAGCTACTGAAGGCACATCCAAAGCATCAGGGGATGCCCCAAACCAGATTCTGCTAGGAAAGTTTTCAATTAATTTCAGTTTCTCAGCTGAATTAAGACTCTTGCCCAGAAATTTTCAACTGACCTGTGTAATTTGCTGGGAAATCAGGTTGAAGAGAGAAATGAATCAGTCAATCTTCTGCCCATCCCAAAATGAATGAACAAATGAATGAAAACCTGGCCTCACAAACATCAGGGTGGAAAAAATAAGTAAAAATAAGTAAGTGAAAACACATGCCAGAAAAGGGGAAATGGGAATTGAGTCTATTTTCAGAACAAGAAATAGACAACCTCAAGTCCATTGCTTGAATTTCCCAGCCATCATAGGTAACTGACAAACTGTTGCTAAAGGAATGGTCGTAAGTCGAGGACTCCCTGTACTGATTGCAATGATTTATTCAGAAATCCATTTCTAATCTTTTACTTATTAAGATTCTGTATTATGCAATTCTACCCCAAACTAAAAATCTATCGATTTGCAGAAAACTCTGGAACTTTACAGTGTTAAGTACTGTATCCTCATTGTGTCCCATCCTCACCCCTTCATGTCACTTCTGTTTGGGAGTTTGGTGCAGGCAGCAGACCTAGCTGACAACCAAACAAAAAAGGAACAGAAATTTAGTCCCTTCCTTTCTGTTTTTCTCGGTATATACCGTGTGCCTTTGTTGGGTGTTTGCAAAGCAATCTAGTGGTACGAGAGGAAGCTATCCTGCTGCAAACTCGCCATCAGATGCTGTCTAAAAGCCACTGTGAGCTGTAAAATTGAAAAATAACATGTTGACATTTTCTCAGCCCAGCTCTTTTTTCCATACCTCAAGCCATAGATATTGTGACTGCAATGGCAAAAACAGAGGGAAGCTGGGATCAGCCCAGGCAATTTTGACTTCTTGCAGATTCTTGCCATTTTTCTAGAGTGCAAAGAATCTACATCAAGTGAGCAAAGCAGAGGTGGGTTCCTCCCGGTTTGGACTGGATCGCCTGAACCGGTAGCGACCCGCTGGTGACATCACAGATCCGGTTCGGTTGGTGCCGGTCCTTGGGCGCCGCCATCTTTTTTTTGAATTTTTTTTGAATTTTTTCCCCCCAGCACTGCGCATGTGTCGCCATCTTGTTTTCGGCTCTTTTTAATTTTTTTTTTGAATTTTTTAAACAAATTTTGCACTGCACATGCGCGCCCATGAGGCGCGCGCGCGGCCACATGGCACGCCCACACGGCGCGGGAGGAAGCGAACCAGCAGCGAGCTAAGTTAGAACCCACCCCTGGAGCAAAGAGGCAACTGGACTCACGACCGTAATGGAGCCTCCCCATTACAGTCAAAAATTGTGCCGGCTGTTAAGTGAAGCATCCATGTGACACCCCCCCTCACTTGTGACCCTCTATCCCTGCTGTTTCTGATGCAATTGTTAAACTTGTGGGTCATTAAGCGGAGGATAGGGGAGGAACTAGGCCTAGCACAGATGTTGCCATGGGTCTCCCAAATGTGGGAAGCCCCCCCCCATCCTAGAGAATGAAATATTTTGAGGAATATTAAAAGAAGCAGAATATTGTATTCCCCCAAAGGAGTAATGGAGAAAAATCTTAACAAAGGCAGAAAGCAGCCCGTCTTCCTGCCATAGCCTCAAACAGAAGCCTCAAGTCTTTAAAGATGGATATTTTGTACCTATTAAGAAAGCCAGGCTATCCTATTCATAAACAAAATGCCTTCAGCCACAGCTCCCACAGAAGGCTGGAGCTGATGGGATTAAGAATTTACATTCCCTCACCCAAATTCTAAGGAGAGGACCAGAGGTGGGTTCCTCCTGGTTCGCACCGGTTCTATAGAACCGGTAGCAAACCGCTGGTGACGTCACGGATCTGGTTCTGTTGGTGCCGGTCTGTGGATGGCGCCATCTTTTTTTTGAAAAAAAAATTGGGGGGGAGGAATTTTTTACTATTTTTTTTTCTTCTGCGCATGCGCAGAAGCCGCGTCCCCAGCACTGTGCATGTGCAGCCATCTTGTTTTGGCTTTTTTTTATTTTTTTGGATTTTTTTGCGAATTTTCACCACTGCCCATGTGCGTGCCTGCGCGGCATGGCCACGTGGCGCACAATGCGTGTGAGGCCATGTGGCATGCAATGTGTGCACAGCCACGTGGTGTGCAATACATGTGCAGCCACACGGTGTGCAATGCGCGTGGGGCCATGCGGCGCGCATTGCGTGCGCGGGCATACGGCGTGGGAGGAAGCAAACTGGCAGCGAGGTAAGTTAGAACCCACCTCTGGAGAGGACGTGACCTTTAGGACATAATAGGATTTATCCACCACCATTGAAATAGTAAAAGACACAAGGCTTACTATATTGCGCAACCCCCTGGAGCATCTCAATCACAAAACCTCAGAACCCTATCCACTCACCCAGTCATTTTGTCAGCCACCCCAGAAACATTTCTGCTGTCACTGAAGTTTCTGGAAACCAAATAAACAGAGACCTTCTTTACTTGTAGTCAGCCTCCACTTTATTTCCAGCATTTTTCTTCTCCCGGATTGGAACCGGACTGAATTTTTCTTGCAACATAAGGCTTCCCCCACCCTGAGGCACCCTGTGCATTACTTCCCACCAGGTACCTGCAGGTCTTGGATCTGCTTTCCACCCCACCAGGCCCTACACTCTCCTCCTCACTTGGCATCCATCATTGCACGCTTACCTTTCAAAGGTCTATTAAATGAAGAACAGGATGACTCAGGGGCCCCAGGGGAGACCTGAGAGGCCTAGTGCAGGACTTGCCCTGGGCCTCACAAGGCCTCACCCACACATTAAAGTCAGGGGTGGGTTCCTACCGGTTCGGACAGGTTCGCCCCGCTAGTGACGTCATCCGAACCGGTGGTTGCTGGTCCGTGGGGGCTGCCATCTTTTTTTTAAAATTTTTTCCTATTTTTTTTTTGTTTGTTTTTTTTCTGAGCATACTCAGAAGGTAACTTCCAGCACTGTGCATGCGGTCGCCATCTTTTTTTGGCTTTATTTATTTTATTTTTATTTTTTTTCAAATTGAAGCCCAACGGACCGAACTCACAACCTCCTGATTGTGAGGCAAAAGTTCTACCTCTAAGCCACAGCAGCTGTGGTTAGAGAATGGGCGATTCTGCCTGTTACTAAGTGGCTGGTTTTTTTTTTCTTTATGCTTTTAATGGTTTTTTAAAGAGGATATTTTGTTGTTAATTTTTTTCCGGGCATTTCG
>QLTV01003107.1:2183993-2199135 GCA_003457575.1 Thermophis baileyi | reverse complement strand
AGGATAGAATAGAATAGAATAGAATAGAATAAAATAGAATAGAATAGAATAGAATAGAAAGAATAGAATAGAATAGAATTGGCAAAGTGTGATTGGACACACAAGGAATTTGTCTTGGTGCATATGCTCTCAGTGTACATCTTTGTTGCTCTTCTCTGCACTCTTTGTAGAGTCTCAACATCTTTTTTACATCGTGGCGACCAAAACTGAATGCAGTATTCCAAGTGTGGCCTTACCAAGGCATTATAAAGTGATATTAAGACTTCACGTGATCTTGATTCTATCCCTCTGTTAATGCAGCCTAGGCTGTGTTGGCTTTTTTGACAGCTGCATGCCAATTGCAGTGTCCTGGGGTCATGTGATCCCCTCTTGCAACCTTCTGACAAGCAACGTCTATGGGGAAGCCAGTTTCACTTAACAACCAAGTTACCAAATCAACAACTGCAATGATTCAACAAATCACTGATTAACAAATGTGGCAAGAAAGATCGCAAAATGGGGCAAATACCCCTTAACAACTGTCTTGCTGGGCAATGGAAATTTGGGGCTCAGTTGTGGTCATAAGTCAAGGATTACCTGTATTTGTGAAGCTATTTCTATCCCTTCTCCTCTGCAGGGACTGGCCAGCTCCAATTTTTGGAGTGAGCACCTTAATGTGGAAGCTTTCCTCAGAACTGAAGTTGACTGTATAGTTGAGGTGAGGATGGGTGTATGAGTGAGTCATGGTTGTCTTGAGTTCAGGAGCTGGAAGGTGATGAGGTGAGGTAAGAGTTCCTGACAAAGGGGAAACCAGACTACCCACAAACTCAGCATTTCAAAACATTGCAACAGAAAAAACTTGCTTAGCTGGGCTTTCAAATTTCCCACAGTCGAATCAGAAATAATTTGGCTCATGCATCTTCATGCCAAGGTGCCTGGACATTCGATGTCCATTTAATCTTCCTATATCCTGTTTGGTCTGTATAGTCAAAGCTATGGTTTTCCCAATATGGCTGTGAGAGTTGGACTACAGGTAAGGCGGAGCACCGAAGAACTGATGCTCTTGAATTGTGGTCCTGGAGAAGACTCTTGAGAATCCCTTGGACTGCAAGGAGATCCAATCACTCAATCCTAAAGAAATCAGTTCTGACTGTTCTTTGGAAGGAAAAATCCTGAAGCTGAAACTCAAATACTTTGGCTACCAAATGAGAAGAGAAGACTCATTGGAAAAGACCCTGATGTTGAGAAAGATGGAAGGCAAAAGGACAGCAGAGGATGAGATGGATAGAAAGTGCCATCAATGCAGTGGGCATAGTTTGGGCGAAATCTGGGACACAGTGGAGGACAGGGGGTGGGGCTGGTATCTTGTGGTCTTGGGGGTCACAGAAGGTCAGGCATGACTTAATGACTGAACAACAACAACAAAAATATCCTGTTTCCTTTGAAAAGCAGGAAGGGGCCACTTGATAAGCATTAGATAACTCTGCCATTAGATACAGTGAGTAATGGGGAACAGACTATAAGACCTTCTCCTGTGTTTTTCAAACTTAATAACTTGAAACTGTACTTGAAACTTGAAATTGTACTGCTAACTAGAGCATACAAAACATTTGCTAGACCAATTCTCGAATACAGCTCATCTGTCTGGAACCCGCACTGCATATCGGACATTAATACAATTGAGAGAGTCCAGAGATATTTCACGAGAAGAGTCCTCCACTCCTCTGCTCGCAACAGAATATCTTATGCCATCAGACTGACTACTTCAGCTTCAACTGCAACAACACACGAGCACACAATACATACACACTTAAACCACTCCAAACTCGATTGCAGAAAATACGACTTCAGCAACAGAGTGGTCAATGCCTGGAATATACACTATATACACTACCTGACTCTATGGTTTCTTCCCCAAACCCCCAAAACTTTAACCTTAGACTATCTACTGTTGACCTCACCCCATTCCTAAGAGGTCTGTAAGGGGCGTGCATAAGCGCACCAGCGTGCCTACCGTCCCTGTCCTAATGTCCCCTTTTATTCGTATTCATTTCATGTATTAATAACCATGTTTATACCTATATCTGTTATTTAATACATACTTGACTAACTAACTAACTAACTAACTAACTAACTAACTAACTAACTAACTAACTAACTAACTAACTAAATAAATAAATAAATAAATAAATATGTGGACTTCAACTCCCAGAATTCCCCAGCAAGCCATGAATTCTGAGAATGTATTTATTTATTTAGAAAATTTATATGGCCACCCACTCAGACTTAGTGACTCTAGGCAGCTTACAAAAAAATAAAAACCCAATATACATCAATATAAACAATAACCCCCCCATCTGTCAGATTATTCATGAACTGGGAGAGCCAATGGTAACAAGGTCAGCCAATGAATAGGTATAGCAACTAAGTCAGCCAATGGGAGCTAAACACATCTGAGTCTGTGCAGAGAATCGAAACTGAAGCTAGAAGGCTGGGCGTTGCTCAGCCCACTCTGTACTCTCTGTCTGCTCTGAACTCTGAACTAGAAGCTGCTTGTATTTTGCTTGTAACTGCTACTATGTTGAAGAAGAACTCTGCTACTGGTATTGTAAATATATATATTACTATGTTTATAAAGAAGTAAATGAATCCTGCTGCATCAGTCTGCCTATGTGTGCTTTCTGGATTTAATTTTCTGCAACTAACTCTGATACCATCCCCCTGGTGACAGCACTCAGTCAAATGAGCCACTTGATGCACTCCATCCCACTCTGGGTTTCCCAGGCCCATTGGCAAAACCAGATCTTCAGGGCCTTGTGAAAAGGGGTCAAAGTGGGGGCCAGTCTAATCTCTGCAGTTCCAAAGGATGGGAGCTACCATGGAGAAGGCCCTTCTTCCAGGTCCCACCAGATGTACCTCTGTAGGAGAGGGCACATGCAACATTCCCTAGCTCCCTGCTCTGGTAAGTCGGGTAAATGTAATCGGGGAGAGACGGTCCTTCACATAACCTGGTCCCAAGCCATGTAGGGCTTAAAGTGACAACCAGCACCTTGGATTGGACCTGGAAGCAAATCGGCAGCCAATGTAGCTCCCGCAGGAGAGGTGACATATGTGCACCCTTGGGCCTGCACAAAACCATGTGGGCTGCTGTGTTTTGAACCAACTGGAGCTTCCGGATACTTTTCAAGGGCAGCCCCATGTAGAGCGCGCTGCAATAATCAAGATGGGAGGTAACTAGGACATGAATGACTGTGAAAAGAGATTGTTGGTCCAGGAAAGGGCATAATTGGTGCACAACTCTCAATTGTACAAAGGCCCTCCTGGCCACAATTGCCACCTGCTCCCTGAGCAGGAGTCATGAGTCCAGGAAAAACACCAGATTACACACTGGGTCTGTTTGGGACAGTGCTACCCCATCCAGGACCAAAGATGGCAATTCTCCATGGACCAAAGAACCCCAAATCCAGAGCCATTCTGTCTTGCCAGAGTTCAGTTTCAGCCCGTTGCTCCCCATCCAGCCTTTAACGGGTTGAATCCACACATCTTCAAGTGGCCAAGGCAGGGGTGGGTTCTAACTTACCTCGCTGCCAGTTTGCTTCCTCCCACGCCGTGTGGCTGCGCGCGCATTGCGTGCCGCATGGCCGTGCCGCATGGGCATGCACGCGCTTTGCGTGCGCACGTGTGCATGTGCAGAAGCAAAAACCAGCAAAAAATAGCAAAAAGAAGAAGAAGCCAAAAACAAGATGGCGGCGTCCACAGCCCAGCTCCGACAGAACCGGCTCCGTGATGTCACCACCGGTTTACTACCGGTTCCATAGAACCAGTTAGAACCGGTAGGAACCCACCTCTGGGCCAAGGTTGAGAAACACTGAGCTAATCTATCTAACAGTAACTGAAGAGATGAGATTTAAGGTGAGAGCCAGCAAGAGATTTAACTCTAAACTCAGCCAAAGGCTATTTGAAGCCAAAGCAGACAAGTCAGCAGCTGTTCCAACTGTTTCCTTATGCCACTGCCCTGAGCGAAGATGGGATTTGACTTGAAAAAATGCATCAGGGGGGGAAAAAATCAACCCCTCATGGTCATGTGATCAGAATTTGGGTGCCTGGCAACCAGCATGTGTTTACAACAATTGCAACGTCCTAGGGTCACATGATTGTCGTTTGTGACCTTCCAGCCAGCTTTCAACAATCAAAATCCATGGGGGAAGCCGGATTCACTTAACAACCACATAATTCACTTAACAACTGCAGCAATTCGCTTAACAACTTAGCAAAAAAAATCCCGTAAAATCGGGTGCAACTTACTGAACAACCACCTTGCTTAGCAACATAATTTCTGGCCCCAGTTGTGGTTATAAGTTAAAGTCTGTCTGTAAATTATTATTCTACTTAGAATAATGTTGCACATAGCAGCCAAGAGTACAAGAAATAGTTTGGATCGCTTGGAAGATGAGGGACAAATCTCTGATCAATAAAGATTTCCACTTTGGTTTAATAGCCAAAGTCAGGTTGTGATTTAAGCTGCTACAACCAGGCAAGCTGCTAGTAAAAACTGGGATAGATTTATGTGTGCAAAGTGCCGATTTCTCAATGTTACTTCATTCCTCATGAGTACTGCTTTGCCTCTCGCCCCAGCATATAAATCTTGAAGTGGAGTGGGGATAAAAAAAACTAGTAAGCCCAAAGTCTGTCCAGAGCAGGCATGAGACAGGTTGAATGGGCTTTTTCCCCCACTACAGGCTCTTCTTTAACACTTCTTGAAATTGCGTGGGATTGAAACCAGAATCTTCTGCGTCAAAATCCCTTCTTGTCTCCTTGTCTCTGGAGATTCTCAGTCATCCAGGTCATGGTTGTCCCAAAGGTGCTTTTTTCAAAAGGCAACTGGACTTTGTTTTTCCTTGAAGATGTTTCACTTCTAATCCAAGAAGCTTCTTCAGTTCTCCTTGCAAACAGGGCAAGGAGATCAGCTTTTAAAAATAGAGCAGAGTTCTCAACAGGATGTGATTGTTGTCCATGGATTCACTTTTCTTTTGCAGGACAGGAGGAGGAGAGCAAAGATAGATTCTTTTAAAAAAAAAAAAAAAAAAAAAAAACCACCCTCCATGCTCTTGCTAAATGCATATTTTTATCTCTCTCTCTTTTTTTAAAGTAACATAAAGAGGAAGGTTGTTCCACATGACTGAGTCTCAAACTCAGTCTGGGTCAAAGTTAAGTGTGCTTCAGGAGCACAGGATTTGCAATTGTTGCCCTCAGGCCGAGCCTTTTTGGCTGGCTGTCTCTGCTGCTAGGGGTACAAGCAGCTTTTTTGACCTGTTCCCTCATCACTACTTCCTTTTCTTCTATTTTTATCCAACATAGAACCTATCTATATGTATGAGTAGTGAGTAGTGATACAGGTAGTCCTCGACTTACAACCACAATGGAGCCCAAAGTTTCTGTTGCTAAGCAAGACAATTCTTAAATGAGTTGTGCCTCCTTTTCTGATCTTTCTTGCCAGTTGTTAAGTGAATCACTGCAGTTGTTAAATGAATCATGCCGTCATTAAGCAAATCTGGCTTCCCCATTGACTTTGCTGCTCAGAAGCTGACTGGGAAGGTTACAAAAAGTAATTACACAACCCCGGGACACAGCAACTGTCTTAAATATAAACATAAAATATAAAATATAAATATAAACATGCCAGTTGCCAAGTACCCAAATTTTGATGCTGCAATTGCTGTAAGTGTGAAAAGCGGTCAAAAGTCACTTTTTTTCAGTGCTGTTGTAACTTCAAATCAGGGGTGGGTTCTGGATCCTTTTGCTGCCGGTTCGCTCAGGGTCATGCTGTGCGCGTGTGCGTGCGCAGCAATCAAAAAATAGCTTCTGCGCATGCGCAGAAGCAAAATCCAAGATGGTGGCGCCCACGGAGGCACCGACAGAACCGGCTCCATGACGTCATCGCCGAGTTACTAAAGGTTCTAAAGAACCGATTAGAACCGGTAGGAACCCACCTCTGCTTCAAACGGTCACTAAATGAATGGTTGTAAGTCTAGGACTATCTGTACTCAAGAAGTACCGTAACGGCAAGAAACTTCCCATTTTGCAGAGTTCTCAGGCTGCCAGGAAGCTCTGCTTCTCTCTCCTCCGCACTGAGTTCTTTAGGAGTATTTTTTATAAAACAGATCAGGAAGCAAATACAATGTGATGTTCAATGGTACAAACTCCCTAACTCCACATGTCTGTTAGTGTGATCACAACGAGCAGTGACTGGTTGAGAAAAGAATCACAGGCTCATGATGGATAACTCAATGACAATGGCAACAGCCAAGTTGGCTAAGGATTATGGGAACAGAGAGCCAATCAATATAGAGCAGGGCTGTCAAACTCGATTTCATTGAGGGCCGCATCAGGAATGTGTTTGACCTTGGGGGGCTGTGGGGGCCGTGGCTGGAGTGGGCGTGGCCAACTCAATGGTACTCGTGTCGGGGGGCACCTGTGGGGACCCGAGCGCTCTGCCAGCGAAAACGGGCTCCTGAGTTCCGTTTTGGCTGTGACGGCCTCCTGCAACCCTCTGCCAGTGAAAACGGAGCTCGAGAGGGCTGCACGCAGCCCTCCCGAGCTCCGTTTTCGCTGGCAGAGGCACTGCAGGCTGGTCCTTCGCTGTTTCCAGAGCGGCCCCGCGGGCCAGATCTAAGCATCCCGCGGGCCGGATCTGGCCCCCGGGCCTTGAGTTTGACACCCCTGATATAGAGGATACTGGTTTGAAAGGCTGCCCCACTTGCACATTTGAACATAATAGTTATATTACAAACAAGATTTTAATTTTGTAAAACTTGCCATCATTGTAGCCCTGGAAATCCCTGGCAATAACTCACTCTCTCTCTCCCACCCCCCACCCCCTATCTCTGTATATGTATATATACTGCTGTATACTGTATATATACTGCTGTATACTGTATATATACTGTGTGTGTGTGTGTGTGTGTGTGTAAATAAATATACACTCTTGTCCTTTTTTTTGCCACTTGACTCATTTTGCAAACTGATGAGGAACCATGAAATATTTGAACAGATTAAAAAATTGCTCTCTATTTAGGGTGGTGCCAACATGCTGGATAGCACTAAAACGTGGAAATTCCTCACCCCAAAATAAAGAGAACAAGTCAGGAAAATATGGGACATGAATTCGTATGAAGGAGAAGCTGGAAATACAAATCCACTTGCCGTCTGGGAAAGTCCCATAACCTGCTTTTAAAAATTCCCAGCGTGGACACAAGCCCCCCCCTCCCCCAACATGCCTGCCTCATTCATAAATATTTCCAAGAAATTATGTCTAGTCACAAATTTAAAAATACTGGCTGTAATATAAAAAGGTACAGCTGGCCCTGACACTGTTGTTTTTCTGAAAGGCCGTGTTTTTGTCAACGGGCCTGGAGACCATGGATAGTGATGGAGCCGATCAAATGATTGATTTGATTGTGTTACTGCTACCATGGGGAGGAGGGTATGGTTTTTTTTAATGTGGTGATTTTAAAATTTTGTAAGCCACCTATGTATGAGTTGGACAGCTATATAAATTTGTTTAATAAACAAATAATATATATTTTAAAACTCACTATAATGGCAAGAATGTAAATGTTGAGAGCAAGTGATGACTTGCTCACAAGTTGGCTGCCATGGAAAGACTGATGATCACAGAATGGCTGCCCATCACACAACATAGATGAAAGGTTAAACAAGCCTTCCAGAATGTTCTCCACCATCGTTGACAATTTTAAAAGACTGTAATATAGGAGAAATATCCCAATCTTATCTGGAGACCCGCTGGTGCCGTCTTCCTGTAGGTCTTTTCATCTCTATGCCATTTCTTTGTCTTCTTCTGTCACGTGTCCAATAACTGGAGAAGACTACTTCTCCAGTAGCATTGATGATGTTACCTAGTTAGGTCATGAGATGTCTACAAGCAAACACCCTACCTCAAAGACCACCAAGGACTCCACAAGATCATGTCTACCTGCCACATATGTTGTCCCCAAAAAGGTAGCTTCCCCAAATCTATATTTGTGATACAATGAAGAGTGTCTGTTGTGGCCATCTTAAAATTGGTTGAAGTTCTTTTGCTGCCCAGAAATGGGAGGGAAATAGGAAAAGAGTCACAAAGATTAATCACAGTGGGTATATAGCTTGTACAGCTACTAACTCAGAATACACTGCAGAAATTCTCAATCCACGTTCATGAGTGAGGCATGGCTCTTGCTTATTTAGACTAATGTTTCTCAATTTTAGCAACTTTAAGATGTATGGACTTCAACTCCCAGGATTCCCTATCCAACACGTAATATATAATATATAATACTTTGTACTACTAGATGGGCCCCGACACACAAGCAATTCCATCAACAAACACATTGACCTACAACCAGCCTACGAACCCCTCAGAATTCAAATCAACGTGACCTTCCCATCACAAGACCCTCATTTGACACAACCCACACCTGACCATCACAAGACCCATCACAAGACCCTGACCTGATGTGACCCTCACCTTACATGACCTCATCATCACAAGAGCTACTGACCACACAAAGCCCTTATAAGCAGAACACCAACATTGACATCCCCTAAACTCCGCTAATAAAACAAGCCTGGTAACAAAACATTCGGAAACCAACCCACAAGCTTGGAGAAAGAATTTCCATCCTCATCCTACACCTGAGCTACAGATATTCGCCACTATCGCACACTGGGTAATCCTTTCAGAGATATTTCCTTATCTAAACAGTGGAAAGGAATGACCATGGGTGGGGAAAAAATCAGTTGGAGCAGGAGCGACTTCCAACTTCCTGCCAGCTTCCCCATTGACGTTGCTTGTGGGAGGTGGCAGGGTGTGCTGGAAATCACAATCATATGACTATGGTGACCAGGGGTGGGTTCTGGATCCTTTTGCTGCCGGTTTGCTCAGGGTTGCGCCGTGCGCGCAGCAATCAAAAAATAGCTTCTGCGCATGCGCAGAAGCAAAAATTAGCTTCTGCGCATGCACAGAAGCAAAATCCAAGATGGCGGCGCCCACGGAGACACCAACAGAACCGGCTCCATGATGTCATCGCCGATTTACTAACGGTTCTAAAGAACCGGTTAGAACCGGTAGGAACCCACCTCTGATGGTCTGAAAATCCTTGAAATTTCAATTCCACAGGAGTCATGGGCCCTGGGTTTTGTACACATTCTTTAAGTTCGAGGTGCCTTGATTCACAAATTGTTGCTTTATGATGCACCACTTCAGCTAATTGAAAGTTACAAACAATCAAACAGACAGAAAAGTTTTAATAGTGTATAGATTATTAAATTACATAATTTCAGGTAATCTAAAATTATTACCATACTGGTTTCAAAGGGCTTGCCCATTCATCTCTTTTTAATATATACCTGGGCATCAATGCCAGACAGCTGAACTGCTCTATAGCTCTACAATGAATGGAAACTTTACAAGTTTTTCTGGATGTTATCAAAGATGAAGATTCAGCTAGGCTACCACGAAACTTTCTGACTACACCATAATGTAATTTATTTGGCAATAAACATATAAAGTAAAGTAAATGGATATTTCCTGGTGATATTTCTGTCAGTCTTCGTGTTCAATCCCGCTTCTTCACAATTTCCTGGTGGAGAGCAACCTTGTTTTAACAGACTCATTGACGGAGGAAGTGTCTTTAGTCACAAATGCCCATGAAATATAAAGTACATTATTGTGGCAATCACATTCTTTGTAGGGAAGACATCATCCCAAATTATAGCATTTGCGTCAAAGTAGGTGATTTATGCAACGTTAGAAACATATCATGAATCGGATGGCAAGAGGACGCCATTTGCATAATGGCATGCATATTATGCAAACCATGACGCAAATGAGAGAAATTGCTACTGAAATTTGGCTCAATATCTGCAGAGTCACTTGCATCAAGGTCTCCTCTGAATCAAGGTCTCGGTGTACTTTGTCACGAAGGCTAAACTGCAAAGGAGTTGAGTAGCTCTGCCTTCTCTTGATTTCTGTACTTGTTATATTTTGGCGTTTTCTTCAAGTTGTGGGATACACATTTTTTTTCCTTTTCCATTTCTTTTGAAGACATCGAAAGGAGGCCTCTGTGGTTCTTGGCATCCTTCACTGATCCCAGTCAGAGTTTTAGCTTTCCTGACAGAGGTGTTTGCAGGAGAAGGTCAGAAGTGTCAAATAACTAATACTTCAGGATCTTGTGAAGTGTTAGTGCCACTTTATAATGCCTTGATAAGACCACACTTGGAATAGTGAATCCAGTTTTTGTCGCCATGATATAAAAAAGATGTTGAGACTCTAGGAAGAGTGCAGAGAAGAGCAACAAAGATGATTAGGGGACTGGAGGCTAAAGCATATGAAGAACGGTTGCAGGAATTTGGTATGTACAAGAAGAGAGATCTCTTGGGATCAGGTTGCTCCTAGAATTTAGGATTTAGCAATAGCAATAACAGACTTACACAGTTATCCCTTATGACTCCAATAGGGACCAGAACTTTTATTGCTAAGCAATATGGTCAACTAACTGAGTTGTACCTGATTTTACAACCTTTTTTTTGCATGGTCATCAAATGAGTCAGTCACACAGTCCTTAAGCAAATCTAACTTCTCCCATTGACTTTGGTTCTCAGAAGCCGCCAGGGAAAGCCACATATGGCAATCACATGACATTGGGATGCTGTAATCGTTTTAAATACATGCTGGTTGCCAACCATCCAAATCCAAATCATGTGACCGTGGGGATGC
Organism: Thermophis baileyi; assembly: GCA_003457575.1. Taxonomy (NCBI): domain Eukaryota; kingdom Metazoa; phylum Chordata; class Lepidosauria; order Squamata; family Dipsadidae; genus Thermophis; species Thermophis baileyi. Next base: position 2,188,382 of record QLTV01003107.1, on the reverse strand, counting down.
AATGACAGTCATAAGTTCGTGGGCCAGTTGTAAATAATTATTTTAAGTATAGCGTCATGACTTCGCACAGTCGTTAAATCAATGATCATAAGTTGAGAATTACCTGTGTTCAGACATCTCCTATCTTTCTTTGGTTTCCTTATATCCCAACTAAGTTGATTGTTTATGATTAATTTAGTCTGAAGGCATTCGGCTTACAGATATCCTGGGAAGGAAGATGAAAATCTTATATGTTTGTAGGAGAGATAATAACAAAAGATGGAATGATGAACAGATACAGAACGAGGTAAAAAGAATTGGGGATTCAGTGATATAGAGCTGTTGATCCTGGGATCACACCTGGAAAACGGAAGTTCCTTACAATGTCTAATACAAGATCTCTTGGGATCAGGTTGCTCCTAGGCATGTCTAAGCACCTAAAGATTTTAGGATTTAAGTAGCTGTAACGTCGATGGCTCTTAAACATCCTATACTTGGGCAATCTACCAGAACATCAAGAACAATCAAGAATATTGCATCAATTTCAGCAGCTGTATTTTGGATATGGCAGTGATCCAAGTTCTCTGCCCCTTTCTTCCATAGTTCTTTTTTCATGAGAACACATGTGAGGCTCTCCTGGATGTGTCAACTGCACTAGATGCTGAATGCAAAGGGCTACGAGAACTTTTGTTGCAAAAATCATAGTTATAATCAATTATTTTGATGGTCCTGAGTAAACAGAGGTGGAAGGAGTTACATGAAAAGAAGATCATCCAGTTGTGCTTCAGGTGTATATTTGCATCCTTAGGAATAGAAACATGGATGCAATTGTGGTTGTTCCTTCCTTTTTTTTTTTTTTTTTACAATATGCCAGGTTAGCATCATCATGTATTTCAGTTTTGTGTGCCAATATTTCTGGGAAGGTGTATGAGAAAGCCACATTATGGGGGAAAAGATCTCTGAATATCTTCATTGTCTATTTATTTTGTTACGTGTTCATTGCCTGGTCACTAAGAAAAAAAAATCTATTGGGTAATCTTTATTGGTCTAGGTAAATTATGGCTCACACTATCATAATACTTCTTTTTAAATGAATGTAAACAAGAGAGCAACTGCGCATAGATTTGTCATATAACATTATTTGATTAAAAAAAACCCCATTGCATCAGTTTGCTAATTCCAGATGATTTGTCTCAAATTTTCTAAAGCTGGGCTTCTTTTCAGGATTAAAAATGGGGGTTTCCAAGAATTCATTCATTTGCCCTGATCGCTTCCACGTCATCATGAAAGGGTAGCCACAGAGAGGAACACACCTTCTCATAACAGCTTTGGTGGCATAAAGATGGATTTCAAAAATTCATGGTTAAGACAGTTTCTTTGGCAAGGATATTGATTGCTCTTCTGAGTCAGCTTGGAAAATCCACTGGCGGTTCGTCTCCACTTTCCCTGTAACTCAGAAACACAGCCAACACCGCACACAAATGTACAAGGTCACAGCCAGATGGTTTTACACTTAATTTTATACCACTGTCTCCTGCATGTATACATTACTAAGAGCAGTCTATCTACTTGGGAATAAGTGCCACTTAATCATAGCAAAGAATTTCCATCACACGTGTATTTACAGATACACACACATGCACATGGACAATTGCAACATAATAAGACTTGCACTTGTGTATGTCAACATGTCTAACCAGCTGCTTCCTGATTCCAGAATGTTTTTTAAAAGTAAAAAAGAAAGAAAGAAAGAAAGAAATAAATAAAGAAATGAAAAAAGAAAGAAAGAAATAAAGAAAGAAAGAAAGAAAGAAAGAAAAAATGGTGTAACTTAAGGAGAAGTTCCTTCCTAGGCAGTTGAAACTGAAATGAAGCTGACAGATGTGGTCAGAGAAGATGTACAGATAGTCCTTGACCTACAACAGTTCATTTAGTGACCATTCCAAGCAGGGGTAGGTTCTGCTTTTCTTCGCTGCCGGTTCGCTTAGTGATACGATGCGCGGGCGCATGCGTGCTTCGCGCATGTGCAGTGCTTAAAAAAAGCTTCTGCGCATGCGCAGAAGCAAAAAACAAGATGGCGGCGCCTACGGCGCTGCCGAAAGAACTGGTTCAGGGGCGTGGCAGGCCTGGGTCGCTGCCGGTTCTAGCGACCCAGGCCGCCGAGTTACTACCGGTTCTATAGAACCGGTCCGAACCGGGAGGAACCCACCTCTGATTCCAAGGTAGGACGGCATTGAAAAAAGTGACTTATGACCGTTTTTCACACTTACAACCATTGCAGCATCCCCACGGTCACATGATCAAAATTCAGACACTTGGCAACTGGCTCCTATTTATAACGGTTGCAGTGTCCTGGAGTCATGTGATTCCCTTTCACGACCTCGGACAAGCAAAGTCAATGGGGAAGCCAGATTCACTTAACAACCGTGTTACTAACTTAACAACTGCGGTGATTCACTTAACAACTATGGCAAGAAAGGTCGTAAAACGGGGCAAAATTCACTTAATTTTTCACTTAAGAACAGGAATTTGGAGCTCAATTGTGGTCGTAAGTCGAGGACTACTACCTGTATTGAGCCAGAGGTTCTGCTACATACATCCTTGAAGGTAGAGGCTTGATAATAATGGGTTCCTCTTTGTATTATTTTGTGTAAGGTAAAGTCACTGTCCAGTTTGACTCCTGGTGCTTTCAGAATTTCTCTCTGCAAGGCACATATGGATGTTCTTACCTTCTCACTGGATGTTTTTTTTCAATTTCCAGGCCCAGCTTACAGACCTGAGATTTCTTGGTGGTCTCTCAATAGGAAGCGTATTGATGTTTTTGTAGTTTGGTGTTGGAGAAGATTCCTGAGAATACCATGGATGTTTTCTTGTTTATTTATTTGTTTGTTTGTCAAACATGTACAAGATAACAGGTATAGGTATGAACATAAACATAAACCAAGGAAGTTAATACAGATAAATGGGGACAGTAAGACAGGGACGGTAGGCACGCTGGTGCGCTTATGCATGCCTCCTTTACGGACCTCTTAGGAATGGGGTGAGGTCCAGGGTAGACAGTTTGAGGTTGAAGCTGTGAGGGTTTGAGGCTGTAACAACGGAGTCGGGTAGAGCATTCCAGGCGTTGAGCCCTCTGTTGCTGAAGTCGTATTTTCTGCAATCGAGTTTGGAGCGGTTTACCTTGAGTTTGTATCGATTGTTTGCCCGTGTATTATTGTGGTTGAAGCTGAAGAAGTCGTTGACAGGTAGGACGTTGTAGCAGACAATTTTGTGTACTATGCTTAGATCGGACCTCAGGCACACAGTTCCAGATTGTCCAAGCCCAGAATTTCAAGCCTGATGGCATAAGGGATTCTATTGTGAGTAGAGGAGTACTCTTCTCGTGAAATACCACTGGACTCGCTCAATTGTGTTAATGTCCGATATACAGTGTGGGTTCCAGGCGGACGAGCTGTATTCAAGAATTGGTCTGGCAAAGGTTTGGTTAGAAAACAAACCCATGGATCTTTGAATTAATCAGCCTAGAGTTCTCCCTCCAGATACAGATGATCAAGCTCAAATTATCCTATTTTGGACACATTGTGCGAAGATCCAGCTCCCTGGAGAAAGTTTTAATACAGGTAGTCCTCAACTTACAATAGTTTATTTAGTTACCATTGGAAATTACAACGGCACTGAAAAAAGTGACTTATGACCGTTTTTTCACACTTACGACCTTTGCAGCATCCCCATGATCACATGATTAAAATTCAGATGCTTGGTAACTGGTTCATACTTATGACCGTTGCTGTGTCCCCAGGGCCATGTGATCCCCTTTTGCAACCTTCTCACAAGCAAAGTCAATGGGGAAGCCAGATTTGCTTAACAACCGGGTTACTAACTTACCAACTTAACAGCTGTGGCAAGGAAGGTTGTAAAATAGGGAAAACTCACTTAACAAAGGTCTTACTTGACATCAGAAATTTTGGGTTCAATTGTCGAGGACTACCTGTATATAAGTGCTACTGCTATTGCTATCTACATGACTGCTACGAGCTGGCAATAGCTTGATGACCCATCATCATTATTATTTTTTTTAGATTAACAGAGTTGGAAGGGACCTTGTAGGTCCGTGATGGCGAACCTATGGCATGAGTGCCACAGGTGGCATGCAGAGCCCTCTCTGCGGGCATGCGAGCCGCCACCCCAGCTCAGCTCCAACACGCATGCGCGCGCGCCTGCCGCTGGCCAGCTGGTTTTTGGGTCTCTGCCACGCATGCGCAGGGGGTGGGCCACATGCGGGAGATGCACGTGCATGTGTGGGGGTCGCGCATGCATGCGCGGGGTCGCACGTGCATGCACGGTGTATGGGCGCATGCTGGGGGCATGCATGCATGGGGGCGGGGGAGCACACACACACATGCATGGGGG